>OY740803.1:33190971-33379731 GCA_963514005.1 Raja brachyura
CAAGACCTTGAACCGGTGAAGGTGCATTTGGGCTGGTACCAAGAACAATGAGCGTACAGACGCCCCATGTAAGCGGCAGAAGCATCTCGCAAGCACGCCATCCCCCCTACACAACTGTGTGCTTCCTCGGCTACCTACTGCCCCATCTGTGGCAGAATTCTGCAGGTCCATCACAATCCTCATCAGCCAGCTCAGGACCCACAGAAGCAGAGAGGAAGCAAGTTGTCCTCGATCCCGAGCCACTGCCTGAGATGGAGATTGCTAACTACTACCGCAGTCTCTCCATTTCCCTCCAGTGGTCAGAGCCTGGTCTGGGAAAGTCAATTATCCTCGCCCCAGCACATTGCTACATAGAGTCGGACAGCATGGAAAAGGGCGCTTCAGCCCTGATCGTCTGTGCTGACCAAGCTGCCCAATCTAACTCTGTCCCATTTGCCTGCCAAACCTTGAACATCCACATGAACACTAGATTACAAAGTGAACTAGTGCCGATCTGGTGTCGGGATCGTTCAAGTTTTAGAATGAGGCAGAATATAATGTAGTTAAGAAAGTTGGTCTTTACAGCTTCTGTGTAAATTCTTCTTCTTCTATGGCAGAATATGAAAGGCCAGACTGCTCCAGCCCACCCCTGAGTGATGACGCAAGTCCTCTCAGTCATGTGGCTGCCCTTGCCCTCTTGCCCTCTGCAGTGGCCTGGCCAACCATTCAGTTATAGCAAACAGCTTGGCCAAAGCAGAGTTTAAATTGGACTAAGCAAGGAGCATTGAACCAAGCGCAAAATGTGATTAAAGTGAAAAGCAAGTGAACTCGATCAGCCTCGCAAAGATCGTCTTCACTGACATCTGGGGATTTGCCAGAACAGGGAGAGTGTCGCTCAGACAAGCTGAGCAACGATCAGTGAGAACCGCAATATTACCCCACCCCTCACCAACCACCTCGGAAGATGCCCCGTGCCGCAAGCTGGCAGACCGTCAGGGAGGGGCTGCTCCGTGACACGGAGTCGGGAGGGACGGACTCAATGCTGTCCCATGGCATCACCACCTGCTGCTCATGGTATCGATAACCATCACCAGGAGAGGCTCGGCAATGCTGGTGCAGTGAACATACAAGTGTGGCTAGTACGGGTGGAAGGAGATCTTGCTGGGATTGTACAGAATGTGGAACATTGTGCATTGCATGGAGTCGTCAAGGTGGGATACGGTTGCCTCGGGGTCAGTACTGCAAAGATTCATTCAAATGATTCCTGGGATGAGAGTGTGTACCAGAGGGAGGTTTTGGCAAGATCTCAATGGAGCTTTGAACAATGAGAATTATCTATTGAACTATTGAAACTGAAATGGAAGAAGCAAAGCCGGATTCCCCCAGCCAGAAAGTTTAAAATAAAGGCTGTCGCCCCAGAGTGTGGAATCCTCCATTTATGGTTGAGATTTAAGGTTAATCCATTTAAAGTCACAGTCTAGATCAACAGGGAAAGTGGGCCAAGAAAGGGCAGATGGAACATAACTCGGACAAGTGCAAAGTGTTAAGTTAAACCAGGGCTGGATTTACACAATAAATGGCAGGTTTTGGAGAGTACAAAGAGATCTGGGAATATAAGTATATAGTTCTCTGACTGTGGTGACACACAGGTAGACAGGGTAGCCAAGAAGATGTTTACCACACTTGTCGACACCGGTCTTAAATAGGTTAATATCCTGTGTGATATGATTACACATATGGCGTTGGTTGGGTCAGGGGTTGAAACATGTGCTCGGGTCATACTCAGATAAGCTGTGGTTGATTTGGGTTTGAATTTTATACCCGAGTGGATCACCTGGAGATGTTTAGTTGATGGCAGAGTTCCATTCAGTTGCTGCCACTTGCAACTCCTTATATAATGAAGCATTGCCACACCCGCGTGTGGTGAGACTCACAAAACCTTCAGGTGTGGGATGATAAGTGAAGAATACTAATTATGTCACCTAGGTATGGCCAGTGATCATCTCCCACAAGATAGACCCTAATGCCCCTGTCCCACTTAGGAAACCTGAACGGAAACCTCTGGAGACTTTGTGCCCCACCCAAGGTTTCCGTGTGGTTCCCGGAGGTTCCCGGAGGTTTTTGTCAGTCTCCCTAATGGTCAAAACTGACAAAAAGCTCCGGGAACCGCACGGAAACCTTGGGTGGGGCGCAAAGTCTCCAGAGGTTTCCGTTCAAGTTTCCTAAGTGGGACAGGGGCATAACCATCTACCTTTGAAATCTGACGGTGTTTCCATTATAACCATTGAACAAATAGATAACTAGATCAGCAACAAAGATACTGTGGCAACCAGAGCTGGTTAGAGACTGAGTATCCTGTGGAGAGTGCCAACAAGAATTTTCCAACTCCTACAAGTCAGGAATATGATGGAGCCCTTTCCGCTTGCCTGGATGAGTGCAGTTCCCACACAACGTAAGAAGTTCAACGCCATCCAGGACAAATTGCTAAAGGCGCCATCTACCACCCCAAACGTCAGTCCCTGCAACCTCAGTGTACCATGGCTGTACTGGGTACCATCTACAAATGCATTGCAGTATTTCACCAGAGTTTCTTCAGTACCACACAAACCCATGACCTCTCCTTTGGAAGATGGGGAATTGACTCAACCCAAAATTAATTCCTTGCTGCTGGGTGAAAACCCTGAAGCACTCCTCTAGCACCAACCTCCATCTCCAACGCACACTCTGAGGAACTCTTTGGTGTGGGTGAAAGAGTTAATACAGTCAAATCTAATAGGGTTCACAAAATTGAGTTGTTGTAATTGTTCTTCTTACAAATTTAAGATGGAAACTTTGAATGAAAGGACAATAGAGTGACTACGTGCCAAGTCTGTATAATGTTGCTGACTTTGCATTTACTGTGTAGAACACAAAGTTGGAGTAAAAGGTTGTTGTTTTGATATAGAAATTAAGATTGAAGCTTGCAATGTAACATGTGCATGTCCAAGGCCATGAATGCAGAGATAAGCAATGACTTATTATTGGAGGAGCCTGATTTAGACCCATATTTTCTGAAGAGCTGTAGAATCTTTCAGTCATGCCATATTCAGACTTGGTAGGAGTGTTTTATTGATGAAAAATGTATAGTTGCACTAACTTTCCTTTGTTCGGAGAGTGGAGCCTGGGGAGCGCTGTGTAACGTTGTGTTCACTTTGCACCAGGTACCCGCCACTCCCATCTGACGATATCGATTAACGATTGGCTTGGTTTACCTTCACCCATTTTGTTGTTGTCTGCTTTAAGAAGCGAATTTTAACTTGGGGATTAGCATTAGCCTGGCCGTACTACCCATATCACTTGAAGAGTAAAAATGACACCATGTTGTTCAGCCGGCAAAAGTAAGGCTTGGAATTAGAGCCTGTGTCTCGTATGTGTCCCTGCGTATGTTGCTTTATACTCTGTAACCACACTCGTGGGTTTTACATAAGAAACAGGAGCAGGTTACATTTTAAATTGTCTTAATATGTATCAATATGCATTAACTTCTAATAAAAAATATAATTAAAAAAAAAAAAAAAGAAACAGGAGCAGGAGAAGGCCACTCGGCCCCTCAAGCCTGCCCTTCCATTCAATAATGTGATCTTGGTTCAACTCTTTCATACCTGAACCCCATCAGCCTATCACGATGGTCAGAGACTAAAATGGAGCATGTTGGTGATTTGTCCCGGATACCTATATGTCCGCATTCCACCTGTCCCACACACACCCACGTCATCAAGGTCTGGAGAGTGAGGGTGGTGGACCTTGCAGAAGGATGCATCATGCCCGGTACAGAGTAGGGGGTACCAAGCTCCTTGTGTGAGGCGATCTGGGGCAACAGGCTTGGGCACATGCAAAGATTATTAATCCTTTATAAGTCTGTCATGGGACAGGATATATCATCTCACTCTGAGCTCAAACACCATTCCCCATTCTTCAATCCCCACTGAGTACTGGTGAATGGATATGATTCACCAGGCTATGGAGGTGAGATTGTGTGACTGTGACCCTAAACATCCTTGAAGCCTTGTACAGCCTGCAGGTGTGTCTTGAAACATTGCTGATCCTTGTGGACTCCTGTTGCAGGACATGTGCAAGATTGCATTAATGTACTGTCGACTCATCGAACAGAGGGCAGAGGAGCTGTCAACCAACAAAGACCATGCCAACCAAAGTGATGTGAGTACCGACTGTAATTCATCCGCATCTGCACCTCTCTAATCTGTATTTCATTCAAAGGTCAAAAGATTTTCATCTCATTAATATTCTGCAGTAGTTGACAGTAATCTCTAAAGTATTAAGAATTCACATGATTAGAAGGACATTACTATGCAACTGGGGAGTTAATGATATAGCGAATTGGAATACAAACCATTTATTCTCAGGCAAGGGCATTTATTTACTGTGAGGTAGTGTGGTGTGTCTGGTTCTTGAATACTCGTCTCAGAAGAGTATTAGGTAGAAAATGTTATGATGTTGGCCAAGTGAAGAGAGAACCACATATCCAAGTGTGTATCCAATTTGGTTTCCAAATGAATCAGGGGGGTATTAGCTACAGGGAGAGGTTGGACAAACTTGGATTGTTTCCTCTGGAAGGCTGGACATTGTGGCGGGACCTGATAGAAATATGTAAACTTATGAGAGGCACAGAGAGGGTAGACAGTCAGCATCTTTTTTTTCCCCAGGATGGAAAAATCAAATACTAGAGGGCAGAACTTTAAGGTGAGAGGGGCAAGTTGAAAGGAGATGTGATGGTTATGTTTTTTACACAGAAGGTGGTGAGTGCTTGGAACACGCTACTGAGGCAGATACAATAGTGGCATTTAAGAGACTTTTGGCTAGGCACATGGATATGCAGTGAATGGAGGGATATGGATTATTTGTAGGTAAATAGGAAATGGTCTTGGCATCATGTTCATCACAGACATTGTGAGTTGAAGGGCCTGTTCTTGTGCTGTACTGTTCTACGTTTCAGAAGAAAAATCAACCTGGAGTTCCCATCTCACCCAGGTATCACAAGATGGAGGGAGTGGGGGGGTGGCTGAAGTGCCGTATATCTTGGTAGGTATATGAATATGGATTAGGCCCAGGATGTTGCTATTTGACCCCTTGGGTTTTTCTGCCATTTAATGTTCCATCATGTGGACAGTTTGAGATTATCTAATGACTTGCTTTCACAATATTTTCCTAGTCAGACGTGAATGCCGTGAGGTCATTCCAGCTCTGTGTGGTTCTCAATAACATGAGGCATCTCCGGGTGGTCATTTCCCAGCTGCCAGAAGACCTGGACTGGCAAGGCCTGAAGGAAGATATAGCCAACATGATTCCAGTGGATCAGATCCAGAACACACTGCACACCCAGCTGAAAAGAGTCAACGGTTCAATCAACAATAAGATCCAGGGTGTGATCCAGACCCTTGCTCAGAAGGTACCGAATAAGGGGGAATTTAACATGTAACTGTGGTTCTGTGTGGCTGCTTTGACATTGGGTGGGTAGATGAATCAGGCATCTAGACACAGGTTCAGCAGAGGCCTCCTTGAGAAAAATGGCCTGGAATGATTTACTTTAGACTTTCGAGATACAGCGCAAAAATAAGCCCTTTGGCCCATCGAGTCCGTGCCCACCAACGATCACTCCGTACACTAGCACAATCCCCCACACTAGGGCCAATTTACAATTTTACCTCAGCCTACAAACCTATACGTCTTTGGAGTGTAGGAGAAAACCAAACCATCCGGAGAACACTCACGTAGTCACGGGGAGAAGGTATAAAGTCTGTACAAGCAACATCCGTAGTCAGGATCAAACCTGGGTCTCTGGTGCTTTAAGGCAGCCACTGCCACTGCACCACCCCATTATATACTGCTTGAACCTGGGAACTTTTTTTCCTCCATCTACACCTCTCTCAATCGTGCTCCTCTACATCAGTTGGAAAACTGCTGAAGCTAAAGAAAATTCTAAACAAGTTAAATTAGGACAGACCCCACTTTTTTGTCTTTTGCACTGTTGACCAGTCCAAAAACTTCAGTCCTTGATTATTAGAATGTTGAAAAGTGCAAGCGTTGTTGGTGCCAGCCGGGAGAGAGGTGGTGAAGGCTTGTTGATCGCAGCTAGACAAAAATGCTGGAGAAACTCAGCGGGTGCAGCAGCATCTATGGAGCGAAGGAAATAGGCAACGATTCGGGCCGAAAGCCTTCTTCAGACTGCTGAGTTGGGGGGAAGGGGGAATCACAGCTGTTGTCCCCTGGAGAGATGAGTGAGAACGGAGGAGAGAGAAAAAATAAAACATCGCAGCTGCAGGAAATGGGAAACAAAAGAGAATGGTGGCAATGGATCATCAGGAGAGGCAGCATATGCAGAGAGGAAAGACTAAGTTAATTGTACAGATTAACCTTCCATCAGTCTGAAGGAAGTCTGAAGTCCGGCCAGTCTGAAGAAGGGTCTCGACCCGAAACGTCGCCTATCGGACCAGTCTGAAGAAGGGTCTCGACCCGAAACGTCGCCTATCTCCTTCGCTCCTTAGATGCTGCTGCACCCGCTGAGTTTCTCCAGCTTTTTGTGTAACCAACTTTCCATCAGAACTGGCCGGCTCTGAATCAAAGAGGAAAGGGAAGTTATCTGAGCCAGTATGAAATCAGTATTGAGGCCTGAGAGGTACAGGGATCTGCAGAGGCTGGTTTACAAAAAAAAACCTAAAGTGCTGAAGTAATTTTTGATGATACCACAGTCAATTACCCACTAATATGGTATTTATTTTGCTCGGATGCTGCCTCACCTGCCAGATATTTCCAGCATTTCTGTTTTTGCAGCTCACACTGTGTTCTACCTTTGCAGAGGCTGGAGTGGGCAGGGCCGGCAGGTTCCCCTCTCTGAACTAAAATGCCGAACCATTCCAAAACTTCCCCAGAATCTGGGCAGGCTGCCGCCATTAACGTTCTGAGGAAAGTTAGGCTCCATTCTAACCTTTTAACCCCTGACGATGGGCCACGTTCCCTGTTAATGCAATGGATGACACTAATGACTGATGAGATTTCATTTATACCTTGTATGGAGCACACCTAACCCACACTAATGAAGGGGCTGTTCAGAGGTCTGTTCATCAAGCAGGAACAGAGCAGAATGAGAAACCAATACTAAACGGCCACAGCTGGAAGTTTTACCAATGAGTCTCACACTGCACTAGCTCGACAGTCAGCAAAATGGGCGCTTCCTGCTGGCCCCAGGGATGGACTCGAGCTGCTGGTTTGACCTGTGGCTTAATGACCCTGGCTTTGTTTTTTGTGTTACTTTCCTAATCCAAGAATTGGGATTTGTGAAGCTGGGGGGTCATTAAAGGCTGAAGGTTCTGACAATACAGATTTAAAAACATCATCAAATGTAAATCCTTTGTGTTTATCAGCTGCAAGCAGACATAAAGAAACACATCCACAATCTGTCCACAATGAGTCTTGACGTGCCTTTGGAAAATGTGAGTACTATATTATTAACAGTATAGAAAGTCTTGGCAAGTCTTGCTCTCCTTACCTACATATTTATTCACAGGTGATGGTGACTGATCAATGTCAAGGCCAACATGCATGGCTTTGAGAAGGGGGTGGTACGTTGCTGCTTTAAGCCATGCAGTTCTTCTGGGTGCTTGCATGGCTCTGCTGGGGAAGGAGTTTTAGGATTTAGACCCAGCGACATCTTTCCAAGTCAGGAATGTGTGTGACATGTCTGGGGAACCTGCAGGTTGATGGGTCTGCTGCGCCTCCTGATGCCTTTGTCCTCCTTGGTGGAGGTCGTTGGCTTGGGAGGTGGTGTCACACACATCACAGGTGGCAGAGAGAATGGATGTTTCGTGTCTGATAGGATGTTAATCAAATGGGCTGCTCTGTCCCAGATGGTACTGAAGTCTTAGAGTATTCTGTCACATTTCTGCCTTGTTGAAGGTGCAACTGCCTGGGAGGTAACTCATTCACCAGAGAATTTTAAGCCTCTGGCCCACTCCTGCAGCCACTGCATTTCTATGGCTGTCCAAGTTAAATTTCTCGTCAGTGGCATCCCCTCTGATATTGATGGTGAAGGACTATCAAGGTTAGATCTGCTTGTTGGGGGTGGTCATCTGCTTGTTGGGGGTGGAAAGGAGAGCAAGGAAGAAAGGAGATTACAAATATAAAAATTGTGGAGATAGATCCGGGAGATGTTGAGTTTAGTTGTTCATCCAACCCTAAACTCAAGTTGTGACTTTAATTTTGTGTTAAACTTTTTTTGTAAAAATTCAATAAATGGAAGCCATATTTTGAAAAATAGTTCTGGTTTGACAATTAAGACGAGTCTTATTTTTTTCCAAATGCAAAGTCTCGGTCATTTCCGTAATCCACATTTTGATTGTGGGGGTTGTTGGTTTTTTTTTCTTCCAAAATTTAAGTATTAATTTTTTTGCAGTTATTAAACTGTAATCAAGGAAGTGTCTCTGGCTTATCGTAAAGTTTGTGGTATGTTCTGATGGTCCTAATATTATTAATTTTGGATCTGGGTCCAGTTGATTATCGATAACTTTAGAGATAATTTTTTAAATGTCCAACCAAAAATTTTGCATTTTTATACAAGTTACAAACGTGTGAATTAAATTGGCTTCTTGAAATTGGCATTTATCACAAAGAGGGGAAGTGCTTGGGAAAATCCTATTTAATTTTGTCTTCGAATGCCTCTTATTAGCAATAAGCGGGATCTAGGCAGGCGTGGGCTGCCTAGATCCCGCTTTGAATGGAATGGGGCTAACCTACCTCCATCCTTGTTAATCTATGACATTCTTTGACATTGGTTGTCTGTGAGATTAACGGAGTGGAAAAGAGGGAAACATTTTGAGAATTAAGAACTTTTGAGAATTGATATACAGGTGAGCTAAAGCCACAGCAGGAGGGTTACAGACATCTACCCCTGTTGCAATGTTTAAGAAACATTTCCCATCGCAACGTTTAAGAAACATTTAGACAGGTACATGGATATGATAGGTCCAGAGGGATATGGGCCAAATGCAGGCAGGTGGGACTGGTGCAGATGAGACATGTTGGTCCATGTGGGCAAGCTGGGCCGTGCTGTTTCTACGCTGTAAGACTCTATGATTCCACGTGATCAATGTGGCTGATTGCAACTTCCTCTTCCATCTTTCATCATGTTTGTGTAATCAACCTTTGTACTGCCGATCTATTCCACCTACAAACTTTTATATACGTCATAAACATATTTGCTTCTATCCCTTTAGGTGATTGAACCCTTAATGAAATTTCTGGACAATGAATTTGCATACATGGATAGAAACCTGGTACAAGAGAATTTTCAAAGGTATGTTCCAAACTCATTAAATTATCAAAAAGCATTTGTAAATCTGAAATAAACAAATTGCAGGTGGTGTACAGATCTGGAAAATGAAAATATTTATCATGTTTGTGCTGGATCAGTTGTGGAATATATTAAAGACAGATTAGTGGATATTGTTAAGACAATGCAGTGTATGGGTAGTCCAGTGATACCTATTACTGACGCTGTTGTTTCAAAGCTCCAGAGGCCAGGAGTCAATCCTAACCTCAAGTGCTGTCTGTGTGGAGTTTGCACATCCTCCCTGTGACTGCATGACTTTCTCTCAGGTGTCCTGGTCTCCTCCAACATTCCAAAGATGTTGGGAGGATAATTTGGCCACTGTAAATGCCCCTAGTGTGTGGTAGAAACGGGGTGGGGGGGGGGGGGGGGCAGTTGATGGGAATGTGGGGAGAATAAAATGGGTCAGGGTGAATGTAGAAATGGGTGCTTGATGATCGGCACCGACTGGGTGAGCTGAAGGGCCTGTTTTTGTGCTGTATCTCTCTCTACCACTCGTCTGGGTCATTGTGGGAATGTGGAACTGAATTGAAGAAAATACCAGCCATTATCTTATTGAACAGCAGACCAGGAATGAGGGGCTGAATGGCCTGTTCTCGGTTTCTAGTGTTAGGTATGTAACTTCTGAAGAAATATATTCTCCGTCTTCAGCTTTGATAAGCAGTTGCATTGGAAAACATCAAAAATATCAAAGCTGCCACAGCCAGACATAAAAACAGTTTTTATCCACGAGCAGTTGCTCTACTCAACAGCCAGAATAGTAAGATTGAACGAGAACTTACCAGTTCGAAGGTTGATCTTTATTTTATGAGGAGTCGAAGTGAGGGATTTCGTGAAGAGCCCGCCGGCGCGCATGCTCGACATACTTCAAAGTAGCGGCGTGGAATCACAGAAACCAACAAAGAAATGACTTCGCATAGTAAGATTGAAGTGACTAAGATTACCAGATGAAGGTGATTGAGGGTTGGGCGAGGAGGGCACGAAATCCCTCACTTCGACTCCTCATAAAATAAAGATCAACCTTCGAACTGGTAAGTTCTCGTTCAATCTTACTATTTCATTTCGGAGTCACGTGAGTGACTTCGTGAAGACTTCAAAGCTTCTGTGATTACACGCCCTGGACCACGTCCATGCTGACACACCACTACCAGGGATGGATGGGAGGAACAAACTTGCTCAATAGTTCATATTGCAAAACAAGAGCAGAGTTATTAATAACAAATCAAAACCCCTCATGCGGGGACATCTCCACGTTCGTGACCTGCATTCAGCACGGCTTCTGTAAACTGTAGAGGAGCAGCAACAGGCTTGTTATAAAAACGCTGGAACACAGCTTCATTAGCCCATCCTGCTGTGGCGAGAATTTTGTCCATGGGCACCTCCATGACCCTCGCCGTTGACGTCGATGCAGCCCTGTTGGAAAGAGACTTGAACACATTAGTGTCGATACCTGACTTACCCAAAACGACTGGAAGCCACATGGATATCGTCTGGACTGTCACTCGATGATGAGGTCTCTTATGAGTGACAAGCAGGTATCGCTCCATTCCTCTGATGCGTGCCGTCACCTTGACATAGTGGCGGATATGTGAGGCTACACATAGCCTAGCATCTGCGGGGTATGCCGGGAACTTCAGCTGCAGCCCTGTGCACCCAGGTCTATGCTGCTTTAGTAGCTCGTCAATGAAAAAGACTACTTCTGTGGGGGTAGACGTCATTCTGTCGACACGAAGTTTGTGTAGTGTCTGTACCCTCTGAGCTGAAGTCAGCGCTAGTAACATCACCAGCTTCATGGTGCGTTGGTCCAGTTGGAGCCCTTCCATGGGTGACCATGTCCTGAGCAGGGTTAATACGTCCCTGACATCCCAGGTGATATTATAGCGTGGTGTAGGCGGATTCATATTGAATATACCCCGCATGAGTCTGGACACTAGCCTGTTGGATCCTACCTCCAACTGAGGTAGAATGATAGCGCACTTCTGGCGCTGTTGATGGCACTGTAACTTAAGTGTTCATCATGGTGCAACCCCGCGAGGAGTTCCAGGACGTCGGTTGTTGTCACGTCATCGTACGTGATGCGAGAGCGGCTGCAGTAGGCTTCCCACTTCTTAATATGCGAGCGGTATCTTCGCCTTGTAGACTCTCGACACGACGCCCCGGTGGTATCCATGGTCCGAGCCGAGAGGCCGTATTGGACTAACGGCCTGTTCAGAACCTGCAAGCCAACAAATTTAAATAGCCATGGCAGGGATGCGGCTCCCCTGAGACAGGGTGAGTAACCAATTGTGGGCAACCCTTCAAAAGGACCCAAGGTTCGTTGAGCATGTCAAAGACCACCGGATACCAAGGCTGTGTGGGCCAGTCGGGTATAATAAGGATGCCCTTGGCAGCATCTGCCTGAATCTTTCCCAATACCCGACTGATGAGGCAAAATGGGGGGAAGGCATAGAAAAACCACTTCCCCCAGTCCAGCGAGAATGCATCTAGCGCTACTGCCCCAGGATCTGGTTCCGATGAAACGTAGGTTGGTACCTGATGGTTCAACCGTGACGCAAAGAGGTCAATGTCCGGTTTACCAAATTTGGCTGTGACTTTAGAAAAGATCTCAGGATGCAACATCCATTCAATGTTGTCATTAAATTTGCGTGACCTGGTGTCCGCCACAGTATTAAGCTCACCTGGCAAATAGGTAGCTGAAATCCAAATGTCTCTTTGAACACACCAGAGCCAAATTGAGTTTGCCAATTTGTCACACGAAACAGGCCTGGTACCACCCATATGGTTTAAATATGCTACTGCTGTGGTGTTGTCTATTTGGAGACGGACATGTGCTCCAACAAGCTTAGAACAATACGCACGAAGTCCGTGGAATGCTGCCAGCAACTCCAAATAGTTAATCCCTTGAGTTAACAACATCGTTGATTCAAGGGTGTCCCATCTGCCACCACAACTAGAGCAATTATTCGTGGATCCCCAACCATTGGAGCTTGCATCAGTTTGCAAATATACCACCGGATTAGCCTCCCTAATAGGCTTGAATGAGTTGCTAATGTGACACACCCACCATTGCAACTCATTTATCGCTTCGGGTGGCAGCTGCATGGACCGATCATAATAACCAGCGTTCTGTTTTAACGCAGCAATTTTAGCTCTTTGCAAATTCTGATAATGCAAAGGTCCATATCGCGCTGCCGAAAACAAAGCTACCAGCTTCCCAATTATTGTAGCTAAGTGCCGAATCGATGGTATATTGGTGCGGATTAAATCTTGACACACCTGGGTAACCTCCTCAATCTTGTTAATTGGAATGGTAACCCTCATGCTTATAGAGTTCACCGTGAACCCTAGGTAATTAATCACCTGGGCAGGGTAGAACTTTGATTTCTCTGGATGGACAATAAACCCCAATTGTTGAAATATATTGACAGCAGCTGCAACACCCTGTTCAGCCAATTCCAGGGTGTGTCCCACAATTAAGACATCATCTAAATAGGCCATACTATATGGTGTCGTTGTCTCAAATAAGCCATAATTGGCTTCACTAATTTAGTGAACAATCTAGGGCTGTGGTGAGCTCATTAGGCAAAGCCTTGTACTGCCAGAGTTGCCCCATCCAGATGAATTTTAAAACCTTCTGTCACATTTCTGGACGGATACGGAATAATATGCGTCTTTTAAACCGATGCATGCCATAAAACAACCATGAGAAATCAATGATTTGGTTGTTTCATCGTATCCATTTTAAAATGAGAATATGTTACAAAAGTATTCAAACGGGTTAGATCAATAATGACACGACAACTTCCATCCTTCTTAGGTCTGGTGAATATGTTCGAAACAAATTCAACTGGCTCATGCACCACTCTCTTAATCACTCCTTTGCTCAAGACTTAACAATTCCTTATAGCCGGCTGCCTGTTCTGCAGCAGATAATTTTAAATGTTCGAGCGGGCATGTGCTGGGATGGAGGAATGTCGCCATTAATAAACTCAATTTTATGCCCCTGAATATTCTGCAACACATACTCGTCACCAGTGAAATTACCTCATGCACCCAAAAAACCACCGAAGGTGACCACCAACATGTGAAGTTAAACAGAGAGAAAAGAGAGAACCAGACCCCCTCACCTCCGTGGTTACCGGCGGTCCTTGACACGCGTGTGTGGACGTGGAGGTGCTGGGTTGGCTTGAGGGCGCTGCGTCTTCGTTTTCCACCAGGGTCTCTGCCGACCCTGTCCTAAAAAAGACCCCTGGTGCTGGGTCTGATGTTGCTGTCGTTGTGGAGCTTGAGGGTGGGTCCTCGTCGAGGTACTGGCAGACCCTCGTGATCGAATGTATGGAGACTTTGAGCCTGACGGTGTGGGGGCACTCTGAGGGCGCATGATCCCCACCGTTTTGGCTTGCTCGTCAAGCTCTTTGACTCTCTTCGAGAGGTCCTTCCCAAAGAGCTGACGGGGCGGGGGCGGCGGCGGTGGTTTGCACACTCCTGCAAACTTTGGATTGAGCGCTGGGCGGATGCTGGTTTTGCGAAACCCGTTAATTTCGTGCTGGGTCGCGCACAGGAGGGCCAGGGCATCTCCCTGGTCCAAATTCAATTCGTCCCCGTCCACCGACCGCACAAAGGCGGTAATACCGGCCGTGAGGAGCTTCAGGATCCGCTGCAGTTTTACCTCCTGTTGACGGATAGCCGCACTGATGTTGCCCCATATCGGCGTATTGACCACAGGCACGTTGAGGGAGTTGCAATTGGATGGAGCCTTGTGACGGCTCATTGCCTGGATGAGGACTTCTTCCTGCTGCTCCAGGCTGATAGTAGATGTTTGTGAAGACGCCCTGTGCCTGTTGCTGCCCTGCTGTTGTTGACGTTGAAGCAGGAGCTCCAGCAGCCGCTCCATACGGTCAATACGCCCTTCACCCTGAACACTCAGGTGGTCGGAGTCCTCCGGCTCTGAAAAGAAAACCGGGCTCCTGTCATCGGCCCGCACCTCGTCGAGGCCCTGCCGGTGCCGGTAGTTGTCGCTAACAGCCGCCGAGGCGAACTGCGCGATTCCTGCGCGGGCGTGTTCAACCGCCTCCGTTTAGCGGGAGCTGAAGCCGCTGCCTCTAAGGGCACTTGCGGCGAGGTGTCGGCACCAGCCGAAGCATGGCTGCCTGGGGCCCGCGCAGTCTTGCCGGCTGCCCACATCGTGGACGTTGCCGACGCATGGTCTTGCCCACCCATCCATGGGGGGCTCGGCGACCGTGACGAGACCCGACTCGACCGACCCGTCCCGGCGTCGAGAGTCGGGGCGTGCCGGCTGGACCTCACAGCCGCCCCGGGTCTTTCCCTGGAACCTGACCGCTCCTCCGTGTCAGGCAATGCCTTAGCCCTGGTAGGGTTAGGCTTCTGGGCTCCTGCCCTTCCCCTTCTCGGAGTGGAACAGGCCGTGCAGCCGCACGCACCCAGCTCGAGGTCGCCAGCGAGCCCGCTGACGACCTGACTGCCATGGCAGGGTCCCCCTGCTCTGGCGGCACACCACACTCCTCCTCGTCGAACTCCTCCGAGCTGTGGTGTGCTGGCGGATCTGGACCTGTAAACACAGGGCTTACCCACATCTCCGCCTGAGTCCCGGCCTGCGATGCAGGTACTGCCGATGGTAAAGGCCCCGGAACTGTTGACCGGCGAACTCGTCCTGACGTCCTCCGGCCCTTGGAACTCCCATCCATGTCCTTGCTGCAAGACAAAACCAACAACAAGGACCACCAACTAAAGGTAGAATACTTACCTCCGTGGCCCCTTCTGAAGGGCTGGCGAGGAGCGCGCTCCACCGCCAGCCGTCGCAGCAACGCGGTACGACGATATGTCGAGCATGCGCGCCGGCGGGCTCTTCACGAAGTCACTCACGTGACTCCGAAATGAAATCTGTAGCCTCCCTTTGATCTGGTATTTTGTTGGTTCACGTGCTTGAGCAATGGCGTTTTATCATAAATGTTTTATTATTATTAATGTTTAGTGTTTTCTGAGTCATTCGTAACTGTCAATGTATGTCACGTTTTTACGTGGGCGGAGCACCAAGGCAAATTCCTTGTATGTGAATACTTGGCCAATAAACTAACTTACTTACTTACTTAAACTGCCTTTGACACATGAGGATATCAGGACCTAGTGCCAATGAATCTTAGTGAGCAGAAAGCTTGGCATCAGCCCAGACCAGATGTTAGTGCTTCAAGAAACCAGTGCAGATATTTTATGACAGTGTACGAGTTAAGGGGAGTGGCCATTCACCAGTTCACAGGGTAATCATTGATGTTGTTTAGATGGTGTTGATACTGAGTAATAAACTGGCACCAATCCCACCCAGTGTGTCTGCATTCATCCTGCAGCTGCACTAGATGTGCCTGATATCAGATCATCTTTCTTTCACTGCCTTCTTTCATTGTCAAGTGCAATCAAATTGGTCGTGGTCCTTGTCCACCCGTATCTCTGTGACCGCCTCCTACACTCCAGGTCAGCTCTCCAGAGCATCCTGTTTGTTTCCCTTCCTCTTGTCTGTACTTTGGCACCTCCTCCCCCAACCTCTCCTACCTCTCCAGCTCTCTCATCGCCAATGCTCTTTAAAATGTCTACAGTTTTATGACCTGTGTAAAGTTTTTGGATTACATTCTTGTGATGAGCCTTGGGGTATGTCTTAAGATGCAATAAATCCATGCACCTGTGCCAGGACTGCACTGCCAGTACTGAATGTTCACGGCCTCTTACCCTCATTACAACCCTTATTGAAGCATAAGATTCTGAGGTTGGGGGGGGGGGGGGGGGATGTAGAACCAGGGGGTATTTTAGAGTAAGACAAGGATGGGGAGATATTCCTCTCTGGTGGTTGGAGCCTTGGATTATTTTTGACAGGGATTTTTCAACTCTGGGGGATTCAAGAATCGTGGAGGACAGGCAGGAAAATGGAGCTGAGGCCAAGATCTGATCGGCCATGATGTTATCGGAAAGCAAGTGAAGCTGGAAGGGTTGACTGGGTCGATCCTATTCCCATGACACAGGTAGGGGAGGAGATGAGGACCTACTTGGGAAGTTAGGTAGTCGGTTAAAAAAATAGGACTCTCTGTCAGAGCAGAGGTGACCTGTACAAAAGGGTGGCACCTGAACTGCAGGGGACAAATATCCTTGCAGGGAGGTTTGCCTGTCAAGAGTGGCTGACGGATGGGAACCAGAGCAGCAGGTCAGCAAGTGGAGGAACGATGGAAAGGTCGAGGTTTTGACCAGCAAGTCTCAAAGGAAGGGAGAGGCCAACGAACATGTCGAGATCAATGGGGTGAAATGTGTTTATTGAAATGCAAGTAGTCCATGGGTAAAGCAGATGAACTTGGAGCCTGGATCAGTGTATGGAACTATGATGTTGTGGCCATTATAAAGACTTGGATATGAGAAAGACAGGATTTGGCAGCACAATGTTCCAGGCCTTCAGATGTCATCCAGAGAAGTAAAATAGGTGGATTACTAATCAATGGAGGATGTCACAGCTGCATTCTGAAATTGGAGGGTTCATCCACTAAGGCAATATTAGTAGAGCTCACAAATAGGAAATATGCACTCCCTCTGATGGAATTCTATTATCAGCTTCTAATAGCCAGCAGGAGATGGAGAAACAGATATTAGTTTAGTTTAGCGATACAGCACGGAAATTGGCCGAGTCCACATCAAAGCGTGATCACCGTACACTAACACTATCCTACACATGCTAGGGACAATTTCACATTTATACCAAGCCAATTAACCACCAAACCTATACGTCTCTGGAGTGTGGGAGGAAACTGGAGTTTCCCGGAGAAAACGCACGCAGGTCATGGGGAGAACGTACAAACTCCGTACAGGCAGCACGCACAGCACAGCTTCCATCACTTCCACTGGCAGCGCGTTCCAGACACCCACCGCGCTCTGAGTAAAAGAACACGACCCATTCATTTACTTTAAACTCCCCCCCCCCCCCCCCCCTCAGTTAAAGCTATGCCCTCTATTTCTATCCATAGAAGAAGTATTTGTCCATCTACTCTAGGTCCTATGTGTAGGAAGGAATTGCAGTTGCTGGTTTACACTGAAGATAGACACCAAATGCTGGAGTATCTCAATGGGACAGCCAGCATCTCTGGATAGCAGGAGTGGGTGACGTTTCAGGTCGAAACCGGGTCTCTATATCGGGCTGCATGGTGGCACAGAGGTATGTTGCTGCATTACAGCGCCACCCGGATTCGATCCTGACCACGGGTGTTGTCTGCACGGAGTACTGTATGTAGGTTCTCCCTGTGACCGCGTGGGTTTTCTCCGGGTGCTGTGGTTTCCTCCCTCACTCCAAAGTCCTAGAGGTTTGTAGGTAAATTGGCTTCTGTAAATTGACCCTAGTGTGTAGTTCTGTTGTACGAGGTGATTGCTGGTCAGTGTGGACAGTGGGGCAAAGGGCCTGTTTCCACACTGTATCTCTAAAGTCTAAAGTTTAATAACCAAGGGCGGGACACACCCCACCTGGTTCTCTCACATGGTGTGATGGAGCGTTCTGCTCAAATTATCCACGGTAAATGTGATGGTGATGGTGATGGTGGTGATGGTGATGGTGGTGGTGGTGATGATGATGGTGATGATGATGGTGATGATGATGGTGATGATGGTGGTGGTGATGGTGGTGGTGGTGGTGGTTGTGATGGTGATGATGATGATGGTGATGATGATGGTGGTGGTGATGGTGATGATGATGGTGGTGGTGATGGTGGTGATGATGATGGTGATGATGATGATGATGGTGGTGATGGTGGTGGTGGTGATGGTGATGATGATAGTGGTGGTGATGGTGGTGATGATGATGGTGGTGGTGATGGTGGTGGTGGTGATGATGATGGTGATGATGATGGTGATGGTGGTGATGGTGGTGATGGTGGTGGTGATGGTGGTGGTGATGATGATGATGGTGATGGTGATGATGGTGGTGATGGTGGTGGTGATGATGGTGATGATGATGATGGTGATGGTGATGGTGGTGGTGATGGTAGTGATGGTGGTGGTGATGATGATGATGGTGGTGGTGGTGATGGTGATGATGATGGTGATGGTGATGGTGATGATGATGGTGATGGTGATGTTGGTGGTGGTGATGGTGATGATGATGATGGTGATGATGATGATGGTGATGGTGGTGATGGTGACGGTGGTGATGGTGATGTTGGTGATGGTGATGGTGATGATGGTGATGGTGATGGTGATGGTGGTGATGGTGACGGTGGTGATGGTGATGATGGTGATGGTGATGATGGTGATGGTGGTGATGGTGATGGTGATGGTGGTGATGGTGACGGTGATGTTGGTGATGGTGATGGTGATGATGGTGGTGGTGATGGTGATGATGGTGATGGTGATGATGGTGATGATGGTGATGGTGGTGATGGTGATAGTGGTGATGGTGGTGGTGATGATGATGGTGGTGATGATGATGGTGGTGATGGTGACGGTGGTGATGGTGATGGTGATGATGATGATGGTGGTGATGGTGATGATGATGATGGTGGTGGTGATGATGATGGTGGTGATGGTGGTGGTGATGGTGATGATGGTGATGGTGATGATGATGGTGATGATGGTGATGGTGGTGATGATGGTGATGGTGGTGATGATGGTGGTGGTGGTGGTGGTGATGGTGGTGGTGGTGATGCTGTTGATGGTGACGGCGGTGGTGATGGTGACAGTGGTGGCTGCACAACCATGGGTGTACAGGGAGCAGAGCTCTCAGTCTGGCAATGCTGGTCATGCACCCTGGTGTCCTGCAAGCCCGGTGGATCTGGGGGCAGGTCATGGAGCATCAAGCTGCAAGGCATTGTGCATGAAGTAGGGTTGGGAGGACATATTGGAGGACCATGTTCACTCACTCCACAGCGTCCTGGACTGGCAGATAGAGGGCTGGGTTGTGTTCACCCCCCTTGCTTTCTTTAGCCAACAAACCACCTATTTTGTCTTGTTGGTGGGTAGAACACCCAGCGATTGTTAGCCTCCAGTCTTGAGCTTACACTGGCGACAATTCCCATCATTCTGTTGTCGGCGCTCTGCATGGAATAGCAATCTGCTCCTGACGGGGAGCATCTATTTTGGGCAGCGTCTCCCAGTTCCCGCTGCTCCCAGCTTGATCCCAAGTGACATCCCGCTGTCCTTTCAGCGCAGACTCCTGCATCAGATTGAATGCCCCCCGAGACCCTGCTGAGGCACAATGGCCGTGGCTTCCATGGAAACGGACGTTGTGGCACAGCCTGAAGCTGCAGCCGAGCGGGCAGGTGGAGCCCGGGTACAGGCGAGGGAGGGAGGGAGGGATCTCGCCCAAAGCTGCTATTTCCATTCTGCATTTATAATGCAGTTAAGCTCTAACACCTTTCATTTGCAGTGTTAGTCATTAGTAAACAAATGCCTGCCGACAGCAATTAACACTTAATTAGGTTGTCAGTTTTATGGCTGGTTATTTGAAAGGGTGGTAATTACTGTCAGCACAAGATGAGCTAGAACTTGGAAATTCTGCAAGGTTTAAACAGATTTGCATCTGCAGTTTCAGGAACAGCTTCTTTCCTGCCGTTATCAGACTGCTGCACAGACATACGTTAGGTTGTAGTCCCCAACCCACCCCATGGTCATCTTTTTATCTGCACTTTTTCAGACTGAAGAAGGGTCTTGGCCCGAATCGTCACCTATGCATGTTCTGCAGAGATACTGCCTAACCTGCTGAATTACTCCAGCGCTTTGTGTGCGTTTGTAAATAATAATGTCGTGCATCATACCCAGAGTATATGAATAGAGAGCCAAATGCCAGACACAGAAATGGCCAGTTCTGATACAGACAGACTTAAAGAGTGATAAAGAGGGAACTGCAGATGCTGGAGAATCGAGGGTACACAAAAGGCTGGAGAAACTCAGCGGGTGCAGCAGCATCTAAGGAGCGAAGGAGATAGGCGACGTTTCGGGCCGAAACCCTACCTTCTAGCTTGAGATACCAGCTTGAGCTACCTAAAGCTGGAGAATTTGAAATACAGTTCAGAGGGCTGCACTCTGCCCTGGAACAGGAGGTGCTGATCCTTAAGCTTGCATTGAGCCTCTTTGTAATAGTGCAGGAGGCCACAAACACAGAGTTCGGAGTGGGATAGAGAATTAAAGTGGCAGCAACCGGCAGCTCAGAGTCGCTCCTGCAGACCAAACACAGGCACTCCACAAATCACTTATCCAGTCTGTGTTTGGTTTCTCCAGTGAAGGCGAGGCTATAGACGAGGCCATATTGGGAACATTAAATGCAGAACTCCAGATTGAAAGAGGTGCAAGTGAATTACTGGCTTCACCTGGAAGGACTGTTTGTGTCGTTGGGCGTCGGGGAAGGAAGAGGTGAATGGGCAATAGCAGCACCTCCTGTGGTTGCATGGGAAAGTTAAATATGATGGGAAGTGAGTGGATCAGGGGGCTGTGAAGGGAGTTGTTGACATGTGCCTTCTCAGATGTGTCTGGTGGTGGAATAATGCAGTTGGCAGAAATTGAGAGGGACGATCTATGGAAGGGGGAGGATAATCGGGGTGGAAGGTGAAGGCCAAAAGAACTCTATTCTTAATCTGGCCACAAGGAAAAGGAGTGGGAGCTACGGTGCAGAAAATAAATGAAATCTGATCGAGGACTCTATCCGGAGTACAGAAGTCCAGGAAGAAAGATTTTCTTGATTAGTTCGGGTGTCAGAGGTTATGGGGTGAAGGCAGGAGAATGGGGTTCGGAGGGAGAGATAGATCAGTTATGATTGAGTGACGGATTAGACTTGATGGGCCGAATGGCCTAATTCTGTGCCTGTCACTTGATCTATGACCTTATGAAAGAAGGCATTTCAGAAGGCTCTGTGTTGAATGTCTCATCAGAATAAATATGACGGAGAACAGGGAGATGAGAATACAGTACTTCTAGAAGGTAGGAAGGAGGGAAGGAAATGCAATAACGATTCTTTGAGATGTTTCTACAACTTGATTAGAGTCCACCAGTGGTAAATTAAATTGATTGGACATGATTTGGAAAGGCACACACCTGTCTATATAAGGCCCCACAGTTGCCAGTGCATGTCAGAGCAAAAACCAAGCCATGAAGATGAAGGAATTGTCCGTAGACCTCCGAGACAGGATCGTGTTGAGACACAGATCTGTGGAAGGGTATAAAACAATTTCTGCAGCATTGCAGGTCCCGAAGAGCACAGTGGCCTCCGTCATTCTTAAATGGAAGAACTTTGAAACCACCAGGACTCTTCAGAGAGCTGGCCGCCCGGCCAAATCGGGGGACAAGGGCCTTGGTCAGGTAGGTGACCAAGAACCCGATGGTCACTCTGACAGAGCTTCAGAGTTCCTCTGTGGAGATGGGAGAACCTTCCAGAAGGACGGTTCTCTGCAGCACTCCACCAATCAGGCCTTTATGGTAGAGTGGCCAAACGGAAGCCACTCCTCAGTAAAAGGCACATGACAGCAGCTTGGAGTTTACCAAAAGGCACCTAAGGGACTCTCAGATCATGAGAACCAAGATCCTCTGGTCTGATGAAACCAAGATGGATCTCTTTGGCCTGAATGCCAAGCGTCACGTCTGGAGGAAACCGGGCACCACTCATCACCTGGCCAATACCATACCTATGGTGAAGCATGGTGGTGGCAGCATCATGCTGTGGGGATGTGTTTCAGCGGCAGGGACTGGGAGACTTGTCAGGATCGAGGGAAAGATGAACGGAGCAAAGTGCCGAGAGATCATGATGAAAACCTGCTCCAGAACCTTCTGGACCTCAGACTGGGGCGGAGGTTCACCTTCCAACAGGACCACGACCCTAAGCACACAGCCAAGACAACGCAGGAGTGGCATCATGACAAGTCTGTGAATGTCCTTGAGTGGTCCAGCCAGAGCCCGGACTTGAACCCGATCGAACATCTCTGGAGGGACCTGAAAATAGCTATGCATCGACGCTCCCCATCCAACCTGATAGGGTTTGAGAGGATCTGCAGAGAAGAATGGGAGAAATGACCCAAATACCAGTGTGCCAAGCTAGTAGCGTCATACCCACGAAGACTTGAGGCTGTAATCGCTGCCAAAGGTGCCTCAACAAAGTGCTAAGTAAAGGGTCTGAATACTTATGTAAATGTGATACTTCAGTTATTTCTTTTTAATTACTTTACAAATATTTCTAATCACCTATTTTCACCTTTTTATTATGGCAACTCAGTACATGACCCAGTTCCACACTGCATTTTTTAAAAAACTTTCATTATTCTCGCAGCCTTCTAGGTTTCCTGTGGACACACATAATTGATGTCATCAACTTGACGTCGTATCAGTGTGGTGTTTCCCAAGCACTTTATTCGAGGCTGAGATACACTTTGCAGGTGAGAATCACTGACGGACTTGCAGCAGGTGTGAAGTTCATTAGGCGTAGGATCAGAATTGGGACATTCGGTCCATCGAGTGTCCCCCGCCATTCAATCACGGCTTGATCTATCTTTCCCTCTCAACCCCATTCTTCTGCCTTCTACCCAGAACCCCTGACACCCCCTGATAAGGAATGGTCTTCTAAGATGCAGGGACTTAATCCATTTGGGTGAAAAGCGCACACAAAATGTCACCACCTATTTATGCTACAGATGAATTGAAGGCTTTAAACCCTCCACAACTGCAAGGAGGAGTCGTGCTCAATGTGTGCACGCAGGGGAAACTCCAGCATGCATTACCATGCGTGGGGAAATGGCATTGAATTCTGTGCATAGCCTTGTTTTCCAGCCTGGGAAAGGGATTTTACAGATGCACACCTTGTATTTTTAAAAGATTCCTCCACTTTTTGTTCTATCTCTGAAGGTATTAACATTATTATCCTCAGTGTGATGAAATTCCCTCGTATCCTGAACGTACTCACCTTTAACCTGTGCAATTGGAATTCTTCACTCCCTGACGAACACATAGCTCGGCTCATCCATAATGCATCCTCAGCTGCAAATTCTTTCTCACTTGTGATGGAGCAAACATAATTGAACCATCCATCATCGGTTTATAGTCATAATGAGCCAGTTTAAGGGCTGGTTTCAGCCGAGTTCATTCCCTCAGTGTCCATACCAATCTAATTATGCAGAATAAATGCCATTTTAGTCAGTAATTGACTGGGGTAGCATCAAAAATGAGCTTGATGCGTTTGTTAAACATAACTTGGGTTTTTCTCATCTCCCAGACCTTGCTGCTTAGCTGTAGCGGGGATGAAGGAGCATTCGGTTTTCACACTGGCTGATACAATGGATTTGAGCATCGCTGGCCACACCAGTGTTTAGTCCACATCCCGATCGCCTCTGGTGCTAACCCAGCTTCATGAACTGCTGCAACCTGTGCATGGTGCATGCCGGCACAGTGTGTTCAGCAGGGAATGGATGAGCTTGTGAACAGCCCTTGGACATACGTTCCCCCAGCACATCTGCAGCTATCAATGCGTCCACAGTTGAAAGGTTTATAATAAGTTTTTAATGGAACTGTCGTGCAAAAGACTGACACCGTTCCACAGGAGATTCACTGGGTGTGTTGGACTCTGTCAGCCTGCTGTAACGGTGGGGTCTGCGAGCCTTGGTTATTCACAGTGAGTTGCTCTGTTTCAGTGCCTGCTGCACAGCTTCCACGCTGAGGGAAACGGGCTGCCACTGGACAAACTCCAGACCACCAGCTTTGAGGTGAGTCACCGAATCGAGACCCCTGTCAGAGACACTGCGCGGATTTCTTTCTGGTGAAAACCCAAGCTCGGGACACGACTTTGGATGTGTGTGAGCCCTCTCGTCGCAGGAGGGTGGGAATCTTGCACCAGGCCAGTGGTTTGCAGAGAGAGGACATCATTAGTTGCGACACTGTGTTTGCTATGGTGGTACCATGCATTCTGTGATGCTGAAAATCAGGGTATCTGTGTGGTCCCTGTTCTTTTGTGGTTTTTGTGGGATGGAGTGGAGCGGGGGGGAGGGCGGGGGGGTTGGGGGGGGGAGGGAGAGGCCGGAGGAGCATAAATGGTGACTGAAGATTTTGGAAAACAATTTAATTTTGGGCCTTACCAAGAATTTCACTCATTTAGACCCTCTCCCAGGCCCTCTGCCTCTTCTCACTCATCACTCTCTCTGGAAACCTTCAATCATTCTCCTCTACTAATTGTTCTTTTACATTATTTGTGCTCCCATGTTTCCAATAACGAGCAAGAACTCATTAAAAAAGGACCATGAGTAGGCCGCTCCGTGCTGCAACCAGGCCTCCAGTCAATCTGATCACGGCTGATCTATACGAAGCCTCACTCCTATGCCAGTTCCCCAAAACCATCAATCCCTTGATCTATCAAACATTTTGCAGCCACTTCTTTAAACCGCTGTGATTCAGCCCTCCACAATCCTCGAGGTAGAGAATTACAGAGATTCACCACCCACTGTGAGAACAACCTCCTACGCAGCACCTCATATTCCACTTGGGGAGTCTGCATCCTCTGCGCTTGGTCATTGAATGTTCTCAATTCTGTTAACCCTTGCTGTCTCCTCCCCTTCCCACCTCTCCCTCAGCCCTCGGGCTCCTCCTCCTCCTTTTTACTTTCTTCCCCTCGCCTCCCCCCACCCACCTCCCATTAGTCTGAAGAAGGGTTTTGGCCCGAAACGTTGCCTATCTCCTTCTCTCCTTAGATGCTGCTGCACCCACTGAGTTTCTCCAGCCTTTTGTGTTCCCTCAACCTCCTTGTTTTAAATAACCACCTCCTTGTTAATGTCCCATTATTCACTCTCAACGTCTGCCTTATCATGCCCCCTTGGGATGCTGTTAAGATCACTTCTCATTCTTCTAAACTCCAAAGAACACATGTTTAATTTTAATTGCCGTCTGGAAATCCAAATCCACCCCTTCTACAGGTTCCACTTTATTAATCCTGCAAGTTACATCTCCAGAGATCTCCCGCTGACTGCATTGATTGCATGGAGATTTTCTAAGTGGCTATCTGTTTCTTCCTTGATAATCGGCTCTTGCCAGCTACAGATGTTAAGCTAACCGTCACTGCGTTTTACACCCATGCTACATCTTGAACAAGAACATCTTGAACATTTGAGGTTTTCCAATCTGCTATTATTTTCCTGAACTCAGTGGCTTTGGATAAAATGTAACCATTGGCTCCATTAACTGCTTCCAATAAAACCATCGGCTGCTGACCACAGGGTCCCAGCGGTTTGCTCTCTTTAACTTTTCCCAATACCAGGTCTCTCAAAATATGGATTATTACTCCTGCTTGAGACCAAATCTTTGTTTGCAGGGCACTCCACCATAAGGACTAGTCCAAAGTGTTGGTCTAAATTATCCGCAGAGCTCTATGTCACTCTGTGCTTATTTCTTTTTGGGTTATTAAACTTCCCTTCACTTGGGTCCTTCTCTCTGCTCCAACTCCCCTCCCCCCCCCATTGCTCTAAAGCTCTGTTTAGATCCTAGTTATATGATTCACCAGGACACTAATCCCAGCATAATAATCCGAGGATTATTGCTTGAGTAATAACGCAAGCTGCTCATAATCCCTCAGCACCATTTATTCCCCTGCCCCAAAATTCTTGAGGTGGAAACGCTCCCCCCTTAAACCTTTCCTTGGGCCACCTTTACCTGTGTAACTCGCGATACCCGAGGTTTAGTTGCCTGCTTACGACTGACGCTCATGTTTTGCTGGCTGCCACACTTTGCTGTAACCCTTCTTTCATTTCAGGCTCTTGAAGCTCATTTGGCTCTGAATGCAGCAAGCACGCACCAGCTGATCCAGAAGTATTGTGCAAAGAAAATCCAGCAGCAGGTCTGTAGTTTAGAATCTCCTCTAAATCCAATACTAACTGATGTGTGAAAGTGCGTCAAACCTATCAGAGATATCGTGGTCTCCCAGTGAAATTAAAGAGGTTGAAATATGCCAATAGATCAGTTATCGGCACCATTTATAACCAGTAGGGAACATGGAGGTTCATTGTATAGGGTCCAGCTGTGTGATTGTTTCTACGTTTATTGCTCGCATTGGAGATGGTCACATCTGTATATAAGCAGCTATTCTGATGTTCTAAGGTGCATGAAGAACGTCACGCTAGTGCAGCCGTAGAGTTGCTGCCTTACAGCGTCAGAGACCCGGGTTCGATCCTGACCACGGGTGCTGCCTGTACGGAGTTTGTACGTTCTCCCCGTGACCTGCGTGGCTTTTCTCCGGGATCCCCAGTTTCCTCCCACACTCTAAAGACGTACAGGTCTGTTGGTTAATTGGCTTCGGTAAAATTGTAAATTGTCCCTCGAGTGCATAGGATAGCGTTAGTGCACAGGGATCACTGGTCGATGCAGACTCGGTGGGCCGAAGGGCCTGTTTCTGTGCTATATCTCTAAACTAAACTGAACTAAAGTGGGGTTATTAGGAATCAAGGCTCGGCATGAAAGTGGTGAGATGCTGCAGGAGTTGAAGTGAAGAAATTTGGAGCCAAGATTTCCAGAGCACGGGATCCAGAGGCCAGTGGGGAGCGGAGGGCGAGAAGTACAAACCAGAGGCCTGGCTGAATGGAAAGGAGAATGTCAGGGAGTGTTCTTGGGTTACAGAGTCTATAAAGGTACGAGGTGCCTGTTCACTTCCTTCCTTAATATTCCTCACCTTAAGACGCAGTGGGAATAACATTCCTCAAACTCACTGTTTTCCTCGTTACATTTGAAGGCTACTGTGGAAACTTCCAAGTACGGTGCCGTGACTGTCAAAGTGTTTTACGACAACCAACTCCAAACGCTCCACGTTGAAATCCTGAATGCAGTCAACCTGATTCCACTGGATTCCAATGGTAAGGCAAATAAAGATGGAGGTTTGGGTTGAGATGAGTTCCACTGAGTCTTTTCCTCATTCCCTCCGTAACTTCCCTGTGCAGGTTCCAGTGATCCTTTCGTGGAGGTGACTCTGCAACCTAAGCATATCTTTCCAATGGTGGACGGCAAAACCACACAATGCAAGTACAAAGACCTCAACCCTCTCTTTGATGAGACCTTCGAATTCAGGTACAGTGCGAATTCTGATAGTGTTTGTCCCTCATTTATGTCATTGTCACTTTTCTCTCCTGGCCGATCCCCTTCTTCGCCATCTCATGCAGTCCCTTAGGATTGAGGAACAACTTGCTACCATTCTGGTTTGCTGGGTCCCGAGGTGGTTAGAGAGGCAAACCCTTCCAGAGAGGCAGTTGGTGGCTGTTGGGGCAGGTGGATGGGGAGATTCTGAGGTGGTTCCTCAGGGAGAGGTTTGACCCTCCAGACCTTGTGCCCACCTCCTTAAACCACCGCCCTCGTTCCTTAAAGTGTGTCCTCTGGTTCTTGACGCCCCTATTCTGTGGAATTTTATTTGATAACATTCCTGTGATGCACCATAAGATGCATCAATAGACAATAGACATTCGGCCCTTCGAGCCAGCACCGCCATTCAATGTGATCATGGCTGATCATCCCCAATCAGTACCCCGTTCCTGCCTTCTCCCCATATCCCCTGACTCTGCTATCTTTAAGAGCCCTATCTAGCTCTCTCTTGAAAGTATCCAGAGAACCCGCCTCCACCGCCATCTGAGGCAGACAATTCCACAGACTCACCACTCTCTGTGAGAAAAAGTGTTTCCTCGTCTCCGTTCTAAATGGCTTACTCCTTATTCTTAAACTGTGGCCCCTGGTTCTGGACTCCCCCAACATCGGCAAAAATGCCATCATCGTTGCTTTGGCCCCACTACCTGTCAAGGTATGGTGCATTTGTGCCCATTCTTTGGTATCACGACAGGTTATTTGGCTGCAGGTTCTGACCAAGACTGATCATTGACATTCACCGGTTTGTAGCCAAGAGTAGAAACCCTGGCTGTCAAAATGATAGGTGCAGTGGGCAGTGGTGACACCTTCACAGACCCAGTCAAGAACTGAACCTGACACCACTCACACCTTCCCTTCTTCCCCTGGCACTTTCCCCTGCAACCACAGGAGGTGCAACACCATTCCCTACAACCCCATCCCTCAACTCCATTCAGGAACCGCAACATCCTTTCCAGTTGAGACTGAGATTAGCCTGCACCTCCTCCAACTTCATCTATTGCATTCAGTGCTCTGGATATGGCCTCCTCTATATCGGTGAGACCAAGCATAGACAAGGCGACTTGTTCTCTGACCACCAAGGCCAACTGGAGCTCGACTGGTTGCAAACCACATCATTCCCCTTCCCATTTCCATGTCGACCTATCTGAGGCCACACACATACTGGAAGAACAGTGCACGCTATTCTGCTTGGGCAGCTTACAATCCAACGGCATGAATATTTAATTCTCCAATATCAGGTAAACCACCCCACCCGTCTATTTACTATTAGTTTAGTTCAGTTCAGTTTAGAGATACAGATTTCGGCCCTTCGAGTCCGCCCTGACCAGCGATTAATCCTACACTAGGGTCATTTTTTAATATTTATACCAAGCCAATTAACCTACTAACCCACACATCTTTAGAGTGTGGGAGAAAACCGAAGTTCTCGAAGAAAACCAACGCAGGTCACGGGGGGAATGTACAAACTCTGTACAGACAGCACCCGTTACCAGGATCGAACCCAGGTCTCTGGCGCTGTAAGGCAGCAACTCTACCGCTGCGCCACCATGCTGCCCGTTTGATCCACCCAGGTTCTCTCACGCAGATCTTTTTCTCCACTCCCCTCCCCCCACACCCCGTCCTCTGCTTCTTCCCCCCCCCCCCCCCCCACACGATTTCTTTCTTCGTTTTTGGTCCTGCTGGGGGTCCACAGCCCCCTACTCACCTGGCAAACGGAGACGGTTTAGTCGCCCGCTATCCGACCATGGAGCGGGTAACACGGGATTACATGGTACCCGTGGCGGGGGGAACTCCCCCCCCCCCCTCCCGACCTGACCTACCACCCCACCTATTATCTTCCACCCTCTGGACAC
Source organism: Raja brachyura (assembly GCA_963514005.1). The sequence goes on from OY740803.1 coordinate 33,220,300, forward strand.
CTTAAGGGCCTGTCCCACCAGCATGCGATTCCATGCGGTGAGCGCGACCAAACCGGCAGCAGGGGCCGCGCGGAGGTCGGGTGATCCCCGTACAGGGCCGTTCCCACCAGCATGCGCCTGCATGCGGCAAGCGCGACCAAACCGGCAGCGAGGGCCGCGCGGAGGTCGGGTGAGTGGCGCAAAGTGAGCCGAACTTGGAGCGAGTTGGAGAGAGGGGCACAGAGGCACACACAGAGAGGGCCACGGAGCCACACACAGAAAGGGTCACGGAGGCACCTACAGAGAGGGTCACGGAGGCACGATGTCGAGGCGGTGTGTAATGCGTCGAGGCGACTGCGAGCCGACAAGCCGTTGCCGCGCGGAATTTTTGAACATGGTCAGTTTTTCAGAGCCCCGCGCGATGTCGAGACGAACTCCGCACAATTCCGCACGGCTCCGGCGATTGAAGTTGGACCGGCCCTGCGACGCCGGACGGCTGAAGCGACCACGTTATGTCGCGCTCATCGCATGGAGTTGCATGCTGGTGGGACAGGCCCTTAACTTTCATATCAAACTCCACTTTCTGCAGCCCTTTGTCTTCTCCACATCACCTTCAAATTTTGTGACTATCTCCACCCTTTTCTCCCCCACCTAACTCGTATTCCAATTAACCCCTCCTTATTTGAGTCCACCCATCCTTCGGCAACTCTTGCCCCAACCCTTCCGCCCAACACCTTTCTCCCAGCTATTATTAATACTCCATTAACATGAAGAAGGGTCCTGACCTGAAACATCATCTGGATGTTGTCTTTAATAAAGCTTTTGATTTGGCCTTACGATGGGCTGATCTAGAGGATTAAGGCAGGTGAGATTCACGGAGACTGTCTAGGTTGAGGTTCTGCAGGGGGGGGGGATAGGTTTAATGTGAGAGGGGAGAAGTTTGAAGATTTACGAGGCAATTTATTTTACAGGAGAGGTGGCAGAAACAAACATGGTAGCAATGTTTAAGAGGCGTTTAGACAGGAACATGAACAGGCAGGGAATGGGGGAATGTAGACCAATAGGTTTATAGAGGCAAATAGAATTAGTTTAATTTGGCATCAAGGCCAGCTATGGTATGGTGGGCTGAGGGTCTGTTCCTGTGCTGCACTGTCCTGTGTGCAGAATGTGTAAGGTTTTCCTGCTGTGTGTGAGCTGAGGAGTGGTCATTGATATTTTTGGTGTACCTTCTCTCCAGTAATGTTACTCCAGAGCAGTGTCGGACTGAAGGGGCCTGCCTGCTCTTCACCGTATTCGACCACGATACCCTGGTGAGTGATGACCTGGAAGGGGAGGCCTACCTCCCCCTACATGACATCCCAGGACTGGACGGCACAGAGGAAGCCCCCAACCCCACCAGGGTTCCTCAGACACGACTGACTCTTTGCCATCCAAAACCAAAAGGTGAGAACAAACTCTCCTGCAGATCCTCCGGGCATTCTTGAGGTTGTTGATTCCATCTCTCTTCCACATCCCATTTGTCTGCATTTGGCCCATATCCTTCTAAGGCCTTCCTAAACACACTGTATATTTGTCCAGATGTCTTTTTTAAAAGTCAAAATTACATCTGCTTCTATAGCCTCCTCTGACAGTTCACCCCAGATATGATCTCCAGATATGGACTATCTCCGAATATAGACTATCTCCATTATGGACTATCTCCAGATATGGACTATGGGGTCAGCATGTTGCCTGTGGACCCTTTAAATCTCTCCCTTCTCACCTTAAACCTATGCCCTCCAGATTTTGAAACTCTACCCAGAGAAAATGGCCGTGAGCATTCACATTATTCATGTCCCTCATGCTCCTATGCACTTTAATAAGGTCATCCCACAGCTTCCTATGCTTGAAAGGAGGTGTCAGAGATTATGGGGAGAAGGCAGGAGAATGGGGTTAGGAGGGAGAGATAGATCAGCCGTGATTGAATGGCGGAGTAGACTTGATGTGCCAAATGGCCTAACTCTGCTCCTATCACTTGCGATCTTACGAAAGCAAAAAGTCCCAGCCTATCCAATCTCTCCCAATAACTCAAGGGATTGGGCCAAAGGATGACAATGTAGGGAGAGATTTAAGAGAGATATAAGTCTGTATCTGGAGTGAGCTGACAGAGGAAGCTATAGAAGTAGATACATATTTGAATTTTACAAGACATCTGGACAAATATATAATGAAGCTCTTAGAAAGATATGGGCCAAATGCAACAAATGGGACTCGCCATGTCACAGTAAAACCCCAATCAAACCGTGGTAAAACTGAAACAACATGGTTGAACTAATGAGTAAATTGGACTTTGCACAACTCCATCTAATGCTCCGAGGGCTTTTTGCAGTTGAGGCTTGTTTTATAGGTCTGTTGGAACTGTGCCCACGAAACAACCTTATCTACAGGTTTTACGAGGGCGGGAGAGAATAGAATACAACCCAATGTCATGGTTAATTGTAATGATTGATTAAGTAAGCAAGAATCACCACAGGCTTGTACTTTCTTGGCAGAATACGATATCCTGAAGTTGTTAGAGGCACGGAAAGGAGACCGAGAAGCTCAGGCTTTCATTAAAATCCGAAAACAACGGGAAAGGAAGTCGAAGGAGACGTAGAGGTGGCTGCAGCCTCGGGAGGAAGCACCGACACTGGATGGGATCCACAATAGCAAACTTTCAGACACCTCCTATTTCACTGAAGGACAGCATTCCCACGGACAAACGCCCCGTCTGTCAGTCATTTATTTCCAATGTGTGGTGACTGGGTCCTACCTTCACATCAAGCTGCTGGTGAAGCTGATGAGGGATAGAGAACGCACAAACACATTGCAGTGGTGGCCCTAAGGTTACAGTGACTCTTCGACATGCTCGCCTTCAGCTGGCAACAGGTCCATGGTTGGGTATCACACTCTTGCTTTTGTCGCCGCAGGATTTCCAATAGATTCAACACAGAGATTATTTCCTTCAGCTGATCGCAAACCCACCGTGTGTTGTTATGTATTTTAACTCCAACCAGTTAAAACAGCAAGAGAGATTCGATCAGGTTTCATGTGTGTTTTTAGCATTTTATTTAATATAAGTAAAGTTTGTGTTCGGGTTCAGCATTAACTGTTCTCCAGCTATTTGCATCGGACATTGTACAGAACCAGTGCTGCCCAGGTTGGGCACCAACTTCAGTTTTCCAGTCACCTCAGGTGAATGGAGGCTCTGCCCAGCCAGTGACACCAACATTAATGTAAACTGCCACAGGTGCCAAACAATAGCTGAATAAGAGCTTTGGAGTTGTCCCACTGTTCTGACCAATAATTCTCCTCCAATAAATGCGTCAAAACAGATCACTGTCTTTATTACATTGTTGTTAATAATGTTTGAACAGCAAAGAGCCGGGATAGAGTGGATGTGGAGCGGATGCATCCACTAGTGGGAGAATCTGGGACCAGAGGCCACAGCCTCAGTATGAACGGATCTACCTTTAGAAAGAAGACGAGGAGGAATTTCTCCAGTCAGAGGATGGTGAATCTGTGGAATTCATTGCCACAGAAGGCTGTGGAGGCAGTCAATGATATTTTTAAGGCAGAGATTGACAGATTGATTAGTAAAGGTGTTAAGTGTTAGAGAGAGGGCAGGAGAATGGGGTTGAGAGGAAAGGATAGATCAGCCATGATTGAATGGCAGAGTGGACCTGATGGGGCCCAATAGCCTAATTCTGTTCCAATGAACTTAACTAAACCTTGGTGTGTAAATTGGAGGCTACTTTTGTTGAACTACAAGTTATTACACTTCAAACGTGTTGGATGTGATGCGTGAGTAATAGAAGTCCATCAATATGTGTGAGTGCAGTATCTCCAATGATCCACTATCCTAGCATTTGGAAATCCCCATGCTTTGGAATCTACTCGCCCAATTTACTCTTGTGCTCCAATTATCTCACCAGGGTCCAGTTTCCTTTTCTTTACGCTCTCTTTAATCTCGAGACACAAGAGACTGCAGATGCTGGAATCTGGAGCGAGAAACAATCTGCTGGAGTAACTCAGCGGCTCAGTCAGCATCATGATACAGGGTCTCTACCTGGTACACAACCGTCCCTTTGCCTCCACAAATGCTGCCTGACCTGTTGTGCTCTTCCAGCAGCTTGTTTTATTCTTAACTGATTCACTGGAAAATTCATTTTACTGGTGGGTGACATCTTAAAAAACGTCAACTAAAGATGTGTTTGTGTGTATAATGAGGGTCGTATCCATTAGTCCAGAACCAGGAGCCACAGTTTACGAATAAAGAGTAGGCCATGTAGAACAGAGTTGAGGAAAAACGTTTTCACCCAGGGAGTTGTGAATCTGTGGAATTTTCTGCCTCAGAAGGCAGTGGAAGCCAATTCTCTGGATGCTTTCAAGAGAGAGTTAGATAGAGCTCTTAAAGCTAGCAGTCAAGGGATATGGGGAGAAGGCAGGAACGGGGTACTGATTGTGAATGATCAGCCATGATCACAGTGATCGGCGGTGCTGGCTCGAAGGGCTGAATGATCTACCCCTGCAACTATTGTCCATTGTCTAAAACCTTCCAGTCCGGCACCTTCAAAGTCCTGCGGGTGCTGGATTATTTTAGCTTCACTGTCCTTTTTCTGATATCCAGATATGCACAAAACAGTTTCTGAACTATTTGGGGTAATACTGAGGGATTCATAGATTCATAAAGTTATAGACAATAGACAAGAGGTGCAGGAGTAGGCCATTATGCAGCATGAAAACGGAATCTTTGGACTAAGATGCCTATCTACACTAATCCCATTTGCCTGCGTTTGTCTCGTGTTCCTCTAAACCTTTCATATCCATGTATTTGTCCAAATGTATTTTACACATTTTAATGATACCCACCTCTACAGTTTCCTCTGGCAGTGCATTCCAGATGCCCCACGCACTGTGTGTGGAAATAGTTGCCCCTCAGATCTCATTGAAATATGTCCGCTCTCATCTTAAACCTGTGCCCTCCAGCTTTAGACTCCCCAATCCTGGGAAAAAGAGTGTGATCAACCTTATATATTGTTTCATTTTATAAACCTTCATAAGGTCACCCCCTCAGCCTCCTCCACTCAAGGGAAAATCGTCCAGCCTGTCCAGTCGCTCCTTTTAACTCCAGTCTAGGGAACATCCCTGTGAATTTGTTCGACACCATTCTTCCTGTAGCATCGCAGCCAGAACTGCAAGTGCAGCCTAACCAATGAATTGATTAATTGAAAGATACAGAATGGAAGCAGGCCCTTCAGCCCAATGAGTCCGCACCAACCATTGATCACTTGTCAATGCTGCCCCTTTTGCCACATAACCTGTGACAAATATCCACCCAATATTGCTAGTCTCATAAACTCCTCTAGCTTTCTTTTCCTCCTCGTCCCTGCAATGTCTGAAGTAGAGTCCAAACCCAAAACATCTCCTATCCATGTTCTCCAGAGATGCTGCCTGCCTGACCCACTGAGTTACTCCAGCACTTTGCTTCTTTCCTGGGCAATGGTTTATGGTTGTCACCTGCAGTGAAACACTTTGTCCCAGTCCTTGGAACGTTGTACAAACTGGCTGCTGAGGCACCAAGCTCGAGAATTCAAGTCAAGTCCAATTTACTCACACACGAAGCTCCACTCATCCTTCGTCCCTTCATTAAAAAGCTGCTGAAAACTTGAGGTTCAGTGACATGGTGAAGCTTGCGGCGGCTCTCCAAGCTGTGACTCTATGCCTGGTTGCAGAAACATCCTCGGATTGCGATGCTGTGCATAGCTTGAAGTTGGGTAACGTGGATTTATGTTTTGTAACATGGTTGGTGAAAGCGCAGCACTTTGACCCTACAGAGCTGTGGAGGGAGCCCTTTGATGGGAAAGTGAATGACAGACACTGCCTGCTGGGTCGGTGGAAACAGAGCAACAGGAATCTGTAAAATGAAATTGGATAAATACTGGAAGTGGAAAATTTGCACCGAAGTGGCAGGGGTGTGAAACCAGACGAAGAGGTCATTCAAAGAACTGCTACTGACATGATGGTCTCCAGATATACCATTGCTCTAGGTACCTCAGCTGCCGTGTCAGAGCTGTACAGAGAGCCTTGAATCCTCCCTGCCATGGTTGATGTAGTTGGAACTAAACTCTGTATTTAATCCATGTGGCATTGCCTTTGGAATTTGATGGAATGGTTGAAGACGGCTACACTCCAAATGGTGCTGTGTCTACCCTAGAGATACAAGAATGGTCTGTGGTGGGAATACATTGGAAAAATCCTGCAGCCGGCAAAATGCCTTTTGGGCATCTGGAGCTCATCCTAAACCACCCCACTTTGTCTAGTTTTTTGTTACATGCCACAGTGTCTTCATGCGTGCCTCAGACATACAGGGAGATAATGCTTGCTAATAGACTTGTGAAGCAAGCCTCCTTTGAAACTGTAAGGACACCAGCAGAAGGAAATTCCCATAAAGGTGGGCAGTTTTCACACCACCTGCTTGTAACCAGTGTTTAATAATCAGCCATGTGGAGAAGTGTCATTATAGTGCATCTGAGTATGGGACAGCACTGTAATACTATAATCTGGGGTACACAAAAGGCTTGAGAAACTCAGCGGGTGCAGCAGCATCTAAGGAGCGAAGGAGATCGATCTGGTTGAGCCACTGCCTCCCTGCTCCGATCCTGACCTCCGGTGCTGATTATGTGGAGTCTGTACGTTCTCGCTGTGACTGCATGAGTTTCTCCCGAGTGTTCCCATTTCTTCCCACATCCGTGCAGGTTATGGGTTGAATGATCACTGTAAATTGCTCCTTGTGCGTAGACGAATTATAGAATTTGGGGGTGATGGTCAGAATGTGGGGTGGTAGCAAAACATTGGGAGAGTGTCGAAGCATCTGTCATTAGATGCTTGATAGTTGGCATGAAGGGCCTGTTTATCTGCCTGTTTGACAAGTGGGAATAACAGGGTGGGGTGCTGGCCTGTGGGATTATGCATGGTGGGTGCTGAATTGTGGACGCAGTGGAATTATAAAGGTAGGGCCAGGCAGTGGGATTCTTGGGATTATACAAGGTGTCACTGTGGGAGCACTGGGATTAAGTTTATATTTAGTTTATTGTCAATGGTGAAAAGCTTTTGTTGCATGCTAACCAGTCAGCGGAAAGACGTGGTGGTACTATGGAAGCACTGGGATTATACATGGTGGTATTGACTTTGTGTGGCAAAGGACTATTTAGTACATTGAAATAAAGACATGTACAAGTTATTTCTTGTTATCGACACAAAATGCTGGAGCAACTCAGCGGGACAGGCAGCATCTCTGGAGGGAAGGAATGGGCGACGTTTCGGGTCGAGACCCTTCTTGTTATGTGTATTTGTACTGTGCAAACCCAGGCTGTACTTTTAGATCTAAACGTGTTGCTCTCGTCCTCTATGAATCACAATTGGCTGACCTTTCCAGAGGCCAGGAGGCTGCAAACTGCTGCTCTGCGCCTCTATTCATCCTGACAGCTAGACCTTGGTGCCAGACGGAGGATCGAAATGTGCCTTAATATAAGCCAATCAAAACGCACTATTTCGCTTATAAACGATTGGTTCGTTCTGAGACAATGGACCTATGGCGAAGCGAGTTTAAAGGCCAATCAGAAGCGGGAGATGTGGCCAATCAGCGCCGGCTCGGTCCCCGGGGAGATGGTGTGGGCGAGAGTGACGTCAGCTCGCCGACACGTCACAGGTATAAATGGCGGTGTCGGCGGCGGCTGGCCCAGTCTGGTGATTGACGGTGACGGGGAGGAGTACTGCTCGAAGGTAATTAAATCGCCGGGACAGGCCGCTCGCCCGCCCGCCTCCTAGCTCCTCCACCGACAACCCGCCATGTGCCCGTGATATTCCTGCCGCCTGACTTTTTTTCGTGGTTACTATGGGCGGGGAGGTTATGGCCGGGTGGGAGTTGGAGCGGGAGCGGGGTGAGGGCCACAAAATGGCGGGCCTGGTCGGGGCCGGCAACGCTGAAGCTTTTGTTCGGCGGAACTCACTTGGGGTAGAGGTAACGGCGAGTGGGCTCGGTTAAGGAGAGGCCTAGCCTCTCCGGATCGTTTCATCCCCCCCTCCCCCCGGCCGCCAGTTCCGCCCCCCTCCCGCACGGCATCGCCGCACGCAAGGCTGGCCGGCCGGCCGTTAACTGACTACTTCCTCTCTCGCCCCCCCCCCCCTCAGCCTGACGCAGGATGGCCCGAACAAAGCAGACTGCCCGCAAGTCCACAGGAGGCAAGGCGCCCAGGAAACAGCTGGCGACCAAGGCGGCGAGGAAGAGCGCCCCGTCTACTGGTGGAGTGAAGAAGCCCCATCGCTACAGGTAACTGAGTCCCTCACCCTCCTACCGGGGGGGGCACATGCTGGGCGTCCTCTCGATGTTTTTCTAATATTCAGTCTCCCGAGAGGCGAGGTTTACATGTGGCACCTGCCGTGCACTGGATGTCAACATTTGGAAAGCCCCACAGGCCTGGCAGTTGACGTTTCAGCTTGATGGACCTGATCTGAAATGTTGACATTTACCGGAAGTTTAAGGACACATTATTGTCAATGTCGTCAGGCTTAATTATTGCTGATAAAGGCTGCCTTATATTGGAGTGTTAAAACAACCAACATTTTAACAGAGATTGTTTTGTTTAATTGTATGAAGGCAGATGTTTTGCAAGTTCGTTGGCTCTCTTATTTTTTTTTCAAGTTGACTGCCAGGTTGGAAATCCTGCTAATTCAATAATTGAGTTATTGGCTTTTTCAGACCTGGCACAGTTGCTCTGAGAGAAATTAGGCGATACCAGAAATCCACAGAATTGCTGATTCGTAAACTGCCCTTCCAACGTCTGGTGCGTGAGATTGCTCAAGATTTCAAGACTGATCTGAGGTTCCAGAGTGCTGCGATTGGTGCATTACAGGTATAGTTTGTATGACTTTGATTGCTTCACCAGGCCCATAAGGGCCTGTGTTCAGATGGCTTTTGTATTGATGTCATTATTTCCAGGTTTCCACTTTTACCATATTAATGATCACATTTCCACATCAAGTTAACCAATGATGTAGGCTTATGGCAGTGAGATTGGAAGCGCACATATAGTGAAATAAAGATGGCCGATACCTTCTGAACCGTCTGAATTTTGTAGTCGGCAGGGCAGTACTCTGCATATCGCCAACTTGGACAATTAACCTACAAACCTGTACATCTTTGGAGTGTGGGAGGAAACCGAAGATCTCAGAGAAAACCCATGGGGAGAACGTACAAACTCCATACAGACAGCACCCGTAGTTGGGATTGAACCCGGGTCTCTGGCGCTGCATTTTGCTGTAAGGCAGCAACTCTACCGTTGTGCCACTGTGACTGCCCTGATAGTATATCCATGAGCTGAACAACTAACGGGGAGGTTATTTCTCCAAATAAGGAGAGAGAATTTGGGAACAGTGAAGAAAGTTGATGGGGGAATCCAGTCACTTATTAAAAAAAAAATAATAAATTAGTGAGCAGGGCAGAATTTATTTCTCATAATGTGCACAGCAAATTTTACATCTCAATGTCCAAACACAAAGGTGTGATAATGTAAGTGACTGGTTGAATTTTTTCCAATGAAGTTGCTTTGTAATCTTAGTCATTACTTTTTACACACATTGATCATAATATTAAAGAATGGTAAATTCAGCATTGACATTTTATTTTCTAATGCTAAGTTAGAAGATCATGGGCCTTTTGAAACATGTGACTTTCTTTTCTATAGGAGGCAAGTGAGGCATACTTGGTTGGTCTCTTTGAAGATACAAATCTGTGTGCCATCCACGCCAAGCGAGTTACCATCATGCCAAAGGATATTCAGTTGGCTCGCAGGATACGTGGAGAAAGAGCTTAATTGAAGCAAACTCATTCTATCACAATGGACTGTGGGACCTTTTTTAATATTGCAGGATTTACAGATGGGATTGTCAGGATACGAACTTTTAAGGAGTGATATGTGCAAATGGAATATGTGGTATTTGCTGTTTTTATTCAATTTTCTAAAGTTTAATAGGGGGGGGGAGGGGTTAAGCTGGTTTGGGAGCCCTTGCTATTATTTTGGAAGAAAACAAATAAATCTCAACTAACTGAATTGGAATTGGAACAGATCAATGTCCACTTGTCATTTGCATGAGGTGCAAGTGGGAAATGCCCATTGCTCTTCAAGCACTTGAGTTAAGTTTTTATTTTATATTATACTTGGGTTTTCTATTAGACTGTTTCCTAGAGCATTTTATATTAGTCAACTGAAGGGAATGTACTGGGAAAATACTTCCTAAATTCATTCCATTGGTAACTCAGGAGGAATTGTGGTCCTACACCAAGTAAATTACATTGATATTTTGTACATCAAGCTGGAGTGTACGGCTTGGCAGCTATGTACCTATTTATGCATTGTTTTTCATGTTATCTGTTTTGGGGAGGGGAAGTTAATTCATCTTTTATTAAATTGTTAATGGACTCGCATGTGTTGCTATTTGTTCTCGTGCAAACAAGTGGTTTACATTGGGGGAAAATGTAGATAAGGGCTAGTTTGAATTCTTTTTTTAGCCTGTGAATTAACAATGTTTAGGTGAATGCCATTCTGCAAACTTTGTTGGAAGCAGTGCAGTGTTGCTCCTTAATGACATGGGGTCCACTTGCCCAGATTGGGGCAATTTCACATTTGGAATTAGTTGCACAAATTATTTTGCTCTCCCCACAAGTGTTTTAGTCCTAAAACAACATCCCATCTCTTGCCGATTGGAATGGTATGCATTTAGTGACCAGGATGCTGACATTGCGCTTGATGCAAGTAGTTCTTTGATCATTTGCTAAGTGATTCAAGATGCTTTGTAGAATTTCCCCATGCCCAGACTGTAAAGATGGGGTTGCAGCCCTCCTGACACTGCTTCCAACAGCACTCTTGTCTTAAGAGTTTCTTCTTCATCTTGGTGTAACGGAAGTAATATTGCTAGTATTAGAGATTCACTTGTATTGGCCACTGTGGGTTGGATGCAACTTGGGCCTCCATAGCCTGAAGATATTTATCTAGGCAATCTACTATGGATAAGACCAAAAAGGAGATGCCATTCTGTTTGAGATCTTTACCAGGGTAATGCCAGTCCACACTGATCCTTAGCTGGGTTATTAAATTGGGCGAGAAAGAAGTGCGAAGGTCACTCGTATTGCCTAGTGGAACTGTCTGAAAGGTTTTCTACTGTGGCATTCAGTGATGTTGCCTATTTGTCTGCTCAGTAAAAAGTAACATTTGGATCTTATCCTCAAAGGTATGGAGCTATTTGGTTTTTGTCCCTTGCCAATAGGGATATACTATAGGTTCCTGTGCAAATAGTGCATAGTTTGGTGCTACTGGGGCTATTAGTGTTGCTAGCCTCAAAGGCTTGGAGTGGTTGTCGTGGACTTGATTTCACCTAAAATTTGAGTCCTTTTGGCAAAGGATCACGTGCTGTGCTACAAAACGGAAGCTGGTAAACTTGTAAATACTGCATTAAAGTACGAACTAAATTTCTTGTAATACTACTGTAATTGTTACAGAATGTACTGTATTTTCAAATGCAATAAATGCAGTAATCTGCAAGCTATACAGAATTTGGGTGAGCTATTTCAGTGCTCAATCTCCAGTCTGCAGCAGTGCTCATACATTAGGCATGGCTCAGATTTGAATTTGTCGGTCGGCTCCGTTGAGCCACGTTGATAAATCACCCAGCTACAAACTGCTTATGTGGCAGATGCCTCATTTACACTGAGTGCTTGATTTGTTTCTATGGTGTTTTGTGATGGCACCCCATGTTTTAAACCCAAAGACAGGTTGTTTGATTTGAGTGCTGATGAGTAAAGGTCAATTAGCTTTGTTACACTATGGAAACCGGTTCTTTAATTCTTAAATGCTAATAATGCAGCATAGCCAACTGAAACAACTGCAAAAAATCATGATCACAGTTGATAAATATCATTCTTTAAAGTAAGCTAGTTGTAGAGTTAAAGTATGGCAAAAGTGGTTGTCACACAGAAACCATTCTAGTGGGTCATTTATTTGTTGCATGGTACCACAATGGGATGAAATGCCAAGCTTCTAATATGCATCTTGCATGAGGGGGGAATGCTATTAGCACAGTACGGTGGCTGACTAAAATGTGTCCAGCAAGGAGGAAGATTTAAAGTGGTTGGGGCTTGTGAATTTGAGATTCCAGTGAGGCAAGATACATAATTGAGCCAAATGACCATACAGTGGTGAATTATATCAAATCAATATCGGGGTGAGCTACAAAAGTTACTTTTGGGTGAAGTTAAAGATCCAGTTAATGTGCTGTAAAATATTCCACACCCCTGCAGGAACTCTGGTTGGCCAGCATTGTGGGGGCAAAGCTATATTAATGTTTCAGACCTCTTGGCTCAATGGAATTTTCTATTTTTACACAGCTGGAAGTGACACAAAATGGAGCACTGCATTAAATTATCCACTAGGTGGAGTACAAATAATTCTTGCTTTTATTTTTGCAATCATTTGGCAGTCATGCTGAGCATAAATTGGAGCAAAAGGAAAATGGATGAATCTTGTGTTGACACTAAGGGGGCAGTGTTGGATGGTAGAAGAAAAAAAAATCCATTAGAGTTTCCATTATTACCTTCAATTGACCACAATCTCCATCCCCATTTTATTATCCACAATGAGCTGAAATGCTGACAACCCTAAATAGCTGCTTACAACTTCACTTAAAGAGAAACTTAAATGAATGACCCACCATTACTTTCCTATTAGAGTTAAAAACATGCAAATACATAAAGTGGAATTAGGCTTTATTGTTAAGCACTATTCTGCAATAACAGATCAAATTATCCCACAGAGAACTTGTGGGGGTGGGGGGGGGGGGATGAAGAGAGCATTTTGTAGAAATTATTAAAGCTGACAAATCAAATGGACCTAAATTACATAAAGTTCTAGGAGGTGGAAGTATTACCATCAGATTTAACAGCAGTGCTACGTGCTGCCATCTTAAAGAGGGGGAAGTTGCATTATGGACCAGAAGATGTATCCCTTCTCAGACAAATTGTTAGTGATATTTGTGATTTTATAATAAGAAAGAGGATGTTTAATACATTTAGTGTTTTATTAAGACTGCTGCTACAAGGAAGCACAAGAAAATAGTGGTACATTGAGATTTACAAAAGGTATTTGACAGGTTGCAAATAGCAAGATATCTCTCAGCTATACACTATCCACAGCTGCTGGGAAAGTGAGGAAGCTGTTAAATGACTGAGCAAGCTGGTGAAATGTTGAGCATTTTAGATTCATAAAGAATGGAACCAGAACCCTCATCTCAACAACCTCATCCACACTCGTCCCATCTGCCCACGTTTATAAAGGACAGGTGGGAGTAATGTTTATTCTTAGTGAGACTATTACATTTATTAAGGATTGGCTTATTAAAAACATCCAAGGGTAATAAAGTCTAGTTATAACATTTTCTGACCATATCAAAAAACAAATCTGTCTGCATCCATGTGTCTAGGCAGTGTATATATTACTCTCCTGGATCACAGGTTTTCCTTAAGATCAAAAAGACTACAAGATAGATTATGAAAAGTATTGATGAGGTACATACATCTGTATTTTGAATAGACATTACTGTAATTATAATTCTGGCAGGGCTGTAAAAGCTTAGATGTGGAAATGTTACGCAGGCAACTGAATTAAGTACAATATATTATTGGCCATCAGAACAACAACAACATGCTCCCACTCTAATGTCCTTGAGTCTTGTCTTTCCCACCACTTGCCATGTTGTTACTAGAATTGTATTTAGCTTACCTTTAATACAAATGCCCTGCAGTTCACAGCTTGCTCTCTATCTCAGGAGGCACAGTGGTAGAGTTGTTGTCTCGCAGCACTAGAGAGCTGCAGAGGGTGCTGTTGGTATAGAGTTTGTAGTTCTCCCTGCGGCCGCTTGGGTTTGCTTCGTGTTCTCGGTTTCCTCCAATAAAGGTTTGTATGTGCATTGGCTTCTGTATATTGTCCCTTTGGTCAAATGTGGGTGGGTGATCGCAGGTTGGCACAGACTCAGTAAGCCAAAGGACCTGTTTCCATGCTGTTTTGTGAATTTAACATTTAAATAGTGATCACAGTGCATTCAGGACCATTCAAAAATTGTCAGAGAAAATGTAAATAAATTTTTTATTAACCATTGTTCATAATTTAGACCCACGCCTAAAATTGGATGTTAGCATATAGACACATAACTCCCACCTGCATACCCAAGGTCTCTTAACTTTTCATTAACTAAACATCAACCAAAGATGGCAGTGAAAGTTCACTGATAATTAGATTTGAAATAACCCACAGGGAACAGGATCAGAAATTTGTTCAGGGCCTTTAACAGACACAGTATTTGCATATGATTTGAATAAAAACAAAAAGTTATTCTGAGAAACTCTCCACCTTTCTAAATATGGAAGCTTGCCGTGAGAGCCCATTACCACATCAAACCTAACGCAAGCAATTGTCCTTGTGGTTTGATCACTCTTGTTGCAATCCTGCCAATATATCCTTAGAGTTAATCCAAGTGAGATTGAACTGAAGCTCCATTATTTGCTTTCATGCTCGTTGGCAGTCGAGTGCAGAAGGTAGAAAAAAGTGCTGGAGAAACTCAGCGAGTGCAGCAGCATTTATGGAGTGAAGGAAATGGGCAAACCCTTCTTCAGACTGAAAGGTGCAGAAGGGTCACTTTGGGGGAGGGGTAATATGTGCCGTGAAACTGCAGCAGTACCCGCTTTCAACAGCTCACACTAGGCTGCAATAGTGGCTGGTACAGTGCTGACAGGTGTGGTTGTGTCACTGCGCATCTCGGACATGTTGCTTTTCTTGTAGGGGAGCCATAAGTTTAGAACCAGCTAAGAAAAACAAGTATTAGTTAAAAAAACCCCAAATCTTCTTAATAAGTGCAAATAGGCAGTGCAAAACAGCTGACCATGATTCTGAGGTAGAGAAAGAGGGCAGTGTCTTGGCCCAGAAAAGCTGTTCCACTGCAACATGTGCTCCAATGGACGAGAAACAATTCCAACAAATTGTAGATGATCACCGTCGTTCTCCATGGGAATATGAAGAAATGTGGAATCCCATCAGGTGCATGTATTAATGTCTCGCTCCTCAGTTATGCTGTTATCTGACAGCATTTAGACTTGATATAGGAGCGTGGATCCTCTGACGTAATGCAACAGATGGTCGACCTCCAGAAGTGAATTTGAGAAGTCTTCACCTTTCCAACAGTACCTGGCCAGTTGCTTCAATAACATGCAGATCAGGTAACAAAACTGTCACCAGGCCACGTACCCACCCGACGCTAGTCATCCCCGGAGTCGGTCACACAAACCACTCAGTGTTTCGGAAGCCTGCAGCTGAAACATCAAAGGGGGAAAAAATGAATTCTCACTATTCTATGTCCTCATAATTTTATAAATCTCTTTCAGGTCACTCCTCCGCCTCTTATGTTCCAATATCCTTAGAACTACAGCACATCATACCAGGCAACATCCTAGTGAATCTCTTTACTCTTTATTACTACCACATTTTTCCTTTGGTGTGGCGACCAGAAATGCACAAAATATTCTATGCACATTTTAGACAATGTTTTTATATAGCTGTAATGTGATGGGCCAATTTTTATACCAATGCCTGTCAATAAAGGTAACCGTATAAAATGCCTTTCTCACTTCCCCATACATGCCTTTGGTCTTTGAGGGAGCTATGGAC
Source organism: Raja brachyura (assembly GCA_963514005.1). The sequence goes on from OY740803.1 coordinate 33,236,067, forward strand.
TTGCTCCCCATGTTTAAGAAAGAACTGCAGATGCTGGAGAAACTCAGCGGGCGAGGCAGCGTCTATGGAGCGAAGGAAGAGGTGACGTTTCGGACTTGCTCCCCATGGTCTCAGCAGAGGCTGATAAATATTAATGTGACCATGCGTGGAGAACAAGAGTTGCCGTGCATTTTCAGAGGAAGGGGACCAGCTTTCAGATAGATTCTGCATACCCTTCTCCCTGAAAATACAACATATTTTAGAAGTTCCATGGTTGTGAAAGCCCTTACTAGAACAACCCAAATCCAGATCATGATGATCTGTGCAAGGGCATTCCCTTTGATTTCCTATGCACCTGCCACCCTGTCCTAGGGGTGGTAGTATTGAGAAGTGCCACCCACCCTGCAATCTATAAGTTCCTCAAAAACATTTGAGTACATAGCACTGCTTGTAACAAGAATCTCTTTGGCATCAAAGTGCAGTTAATAGTGGATTTGGAACCTTTAGGTGATAAGGAACTGGAAGCACAGCACTAACCACAGGTAGTCTACTTGATACAACAAAGTATCACGGGGGTATAAGTGCAGGACAAGTTTTGTGTGCATTTAACTCTGGAAAATAGGTAAAGGAGAAAGACTGCTCTCCCCCTGCATTTAAAGATCCACAGATACTTGCCTATCCTCGAGACTATTTCAGTTGCATCTTTAACCGAGCTGGACTCAAACACCAAACAGTCAAAAGATGTTGTCAGAGGTGTTTCTGGAGAGACCCTGAAATAAAACAACTCCCCTTTAATACACAAGAATCACACACACACAGGCATCTAATATTATTTGCAGCTCAGTGAAAGCATTACAAACCCTGAAAGGAGAAATTTATTAATAGAATATTTTTTTAATGTCTTTGTCAGTGTATTCAATTTTGGGGGGGGGGGACAAGAGGAGAAAAGTTAGTGGAAAATGATCAGACGGATAGAATTAATCTGCATTTAGATAAGCAAAGATATTCAACAAAATGCCTTTGAAGGCAGTGCAGTAGATGTGATTTACATGCACTTCAGTAAGGCTTTTGACAAGGTCCCATGTGGAAGGTTTGGAAACACATGGGGGCCCAAGGCAAGTTGGTAAACTGGATCCAAAATGGGCATGTTTAAGAAATAACTGCAGATGCTGGTGAATTGAAGGTAGACAAAATGCTGGATAGTTTATCTCCATGGTAGTCTATGAGGCAGAGGGTGATGATGGAGGGTTGATGTGATTGAAAGCCTGTGACCAACGGTGCACCACGGGGATTGGAGCTGGATCCCTTTTGCTATATACATTAACAATTTGGATATGAATGTAGGGGGTCATGATTCGTAAGTTTGCAGATAACATAAAACAGTCAGTACTGTTGAAAGTGAAGATGGTGGCAGTTTACAGGATGGGCAGAGCCATGGCTGGGGATTTTAAGAGAGACTAGGAACTGCAAGTGTTGTTTTACAAAAATGACAGCGCTGGAGCAACTCAATAGGTCAGACACCATCTCTGGAGAACATGGATAGATGGCGTTTCGGGTCAGGACTCTTCAGACTGGGGGGGAAGAGAGATTGGCTAGAAGAGAGGTGGGGGGAGGGGGGAGGGGGACAAAGGCCGGAGATGAAAAGATAATGTGTGAGATAGAAGATGTGCAAATTATGAAGCCAGAGATAAATGTGAGTTGATGCACTTTGAGAGGACTAATAAGGGTAGAACATACACATTGGAGTTTTGAGGAAGTGTGGGACTTGGTATACAAGTCCAAGATCGCTGAAGGTGGCAGCAGGGGTACATAAAATAGTGATAGTGGCTTAGGGGATACTTCCTTTTATGAACCAGGCCTAGAATATAAGAATATAAAGAGGGTATATACAAATAATGGTTAGGCCAAAGCTGAAGCAGTGTGTATAGTTATCGTTAACATACAATGGGAAGAATGTGATTGGGGAGTGGGCAGAGGAGATTCACCAAAATGTTGCTTGGGATGGAGCATCTCAATTGTGTGCAGAGATCGCTAGTAAAATAAGTATTTTGTCATGAAGCCTGATGGAGTGGCATAGATAGGGGGGAACAGTAGGAACATTTTCCTCATAGTAGAGATATCTGAACGCAAGGGCATCGGTTCAGATAAACACAAGAGATTTAGAAGGGATCTGAGGAACTTATCCCATCCAGAGGGTGTTTGGAATACAGAATGCACTACCTGGATGGGTGGTGAAGATCTAGGTAGGGATTGCATCATCATGCTACAATTTCTGCATTAGACTTCACTTGAAGTATTGGGTGCAGTTTTGGTCGCCCAGCTATAAGAAGGATGTCATAAAGTTGGAAATGGTGCAGAAGTTCGAAAAGGTGGGATAGAGGATTCAAAACCTAGAGGGCAAAGGCTTAACGTGAGAGGGGAACGATTTAAGTGGTACCTCAGGGGTTACATCTTCACTCAGAGACTGGCTCATATCTGAAACGGACTGCCAGAGGAAGCTATAGACGCGGATACAACCCAGAACCAGCCACCTTGGTCATCGTGGACAAGGTAGGCTGAAGGGCCTGTTTTCATGCTGCATCACTATGGCTATAACACAGTGTCAGTCTAAACCACGTGCTCACAATTCTGGAAATGGGGCTCAAACGGAAAAACTGTGGCAGGAGCTGCTGGGGAGGGGCAGGGGCTGCTGCACTGGGCAATTCCCACTGTCCTGGCAAGGGTGCCTGGCTGCTACACTGCCCTTCAGGCTATCCATCCACCAATGAAGCTCAGGGTCCAAGTCTTAATCAGAGGTTGTCACTTACGCCACACAGTAAGCAAAGAGGGCCCGCCTGTCGAGCCGTTGTCCCACCGAAGCAATTTCAGGGTAATGATGATGAAAGAGCACCTGAAATATTAATGAGAGCAAATCAGAACTCCAAGGGTTGCATTGACTGAACCAAGGCTGACTGACCATCCTCAAACTTGACATCAGACATTGAGAAATCAGACATAAAACTCCTACAATGGTTGCAACAAAATTAGAAAATTAGTATCTGTGGCTAGAGTAGGGACGGGAAAGCAGCTAGGAAAACCAGGAGTGCACAATGTAGAGGTCTCTTTCTTCATCTAACCCACCTATACCTTTCCTGGGGATGATTTGCAGAACAATAGAGTGGGAACTATTTGACTATTGATACTGTTTTGAGAATGTTTGATACCCCATGTTATACCACCCCTCGCCCTAATAGGCACAGGATCACTATTTCAACTTAAACAATCAGTTTTTAAACTTTGCCATGGAGAGAATGAACCCCAGTTACCTGTGTGGAGTTTTCCATACTAATCACTTCTGTTTCCTTCACATCGAGCAACACCTCCTAATAGAGACAAACATAATGGATGGAGTTAAAACATTACTGCCATCAATAAGACGTGCTGCAGGGTACCATTTTCCCCCAGAAATGACTACTTTCCAGATGATTTTTTGGAAGGAATTGCAGGAGTCTGCATCTTGCCCTAAAGACCTCCACTGTTTCTATAATAAACAATCCAAGTCTGGCGAACCTCTCCTTGTAGCTAATAACCCCTAATCCAGGCGTGATTCTGGTAAACCCACTTTGCACCTTTCCAAAACCTTTCACACGTGCTTCCTGTATTTTGGGCGATGAGAACTGCATGCAATACAGGAACTCTTCAATTTACATGATAGGCGACTTGCGTAAACTCGCACTTATGGAAGCAATTCTTAAGCTCGGTAGTCTCTAGTAGTGCGCTACTGCTGTCGCATGTGGCCGTCTCCACAAGCCAGTTAGCTGTTCGCGCGCTTGCTCCCACGTGAAACCCACGTTGAATTTCCACGTGCACAGCAGCGCTTCCATTTCCGATATACGTAACGATGGAACAATAGACACCAGGTGCAGGAGTAGGCCATTTGACCTGTCGAGCCAGCACCGCCATTCACTGATCATCCACAATCAGTACCCCGTTCCTGCCTTCTCCCCATATCTCTTGACTCCGTAAAGAACGTAACCCTTACGCAAGTTGGAGTTAGTAAGACTTGACCTTGTTCCCCATGTAGTGTTCTTCTCACTCCCACTCATCTTTTACGCTACAAAACTGCCCACTACGCAGCACTGGAAAAATGGTTAGTAGGTTGCGTTCTTGAACGTGCTGCAGTCAGTAATGTTGCCTGTGGATGGTGAAGGGAGGTGAAATGTATCCAGATCGGCCCAGCTTGATGGGAAAGATGGAGCTGGCGGTGGCCCCTGTGCATCTACCTGCCTAATATTTGGTATTAGAGGCACTGTAAAGACACTACATTTGGGTCTCATTTCTCTGTTATTTATTTATTAATCATTGGATGGTCTTACCTGTGGTACTAGCTTTTGCTGCAGGACCTTCTCAATGCCTTCATCCAGTACTTCCTTCCCACCATACTGTGAGAAGAAATACTGTTAGCCATTTCTGTGCACCGTTCCTCGGGCTGCCTCATGCAAAACACATTCAATTACAGCCAACTCTAAAGCGTAATATAGTTAACAGATCGGTTATGATCAAGATAGTGGGACAATAGACAATAGGTGCAGGCGTAGGCCATTTGGCCCTTGAGCCAGCACCTCCATTCAATGTGATCGTGGCTGATCATCCCTTAGTACCTAACTTCAGGTAGTTAAGGCAAGCAGCACTTAATGTACAATTACGTGCTTAGCTCTTAGAGTTTAATGAACTTGGTTATGCTGAAGCTCATTTTAATTCCATGTGCATCTTACTTCAGCAAAATGGTTAATGCCAAGTGTTAGCTTTCCGTACCGTTATCAGACACCCGATATCTCACCTAAAATAAATGTCACTGTCTTACACAAGGTGAGGTCTACTAGCTGATCCACCCTTCTCACACCTCTGCTGACATAGGGTGTTATTATAACCCACACAGAACTTGGAGATGATGATATTGTTAGCCTTTATTGCATGAATTCAGGATGACAAGATGCCCTCACTGTTTACAGTCTAACTGTATTCCATTACTAACACCGTCACCTTGCTGCCAAGAGCCAGTTCTATCCAGAAATCCATCTGACAGGGTGACAGTATGGGAAGGAACTGCAGATGCTGGAGTAACTCAGCGGGTCAGGCTGAGAAGAAGGGTTTCAACCTGAAATGTCATCTATTCCTTTTCTCCAAAGATACTGCCTGACCTGCTGAGTTACTATCTGATAGAGTGAGGGGCAAGATCAGGATATCTGTGCTGATGGTAACACTCGTTAATATACTCAATCAGCTGGAAATTGTAAAATGGTCTAACAAGCCCATCTCCGCCATGGCCACGGCCCGGGGCAGATTTGGCAATGGAGTTGACATGTGGGGGTGATCGCTGTGGCATTGTGAAGGGGGGTGGGGGATGTTCCTCGGCTGTGGAGTTGAATTGTGTGGGGGGGGGGGGGGGGTCGGGTCTGCCCCATGGCTGTGGGAAAGAGGGGGTTCCCTCTTGTCCATGAGTGAAAGCCTGGTGGCCTGGGCGATGGAGAAGGCAGTGGTTTCACTGGGATTGATCGGAGATGATCTACGAGCTCGGTGTGGTGCAGAGGTGGGGCACGATGCAGGGAGGGGTCGGGGAGATGATCAGTGATGCACTGCCAGAGATTGCCCCGTGCATGGGAAGCAAACATACTGACCACCAGTTTGACAATCATCGATACATCTGGACTCTGTTTTCTGCTTATCAGCTCCAGCAGCTATATTGCCTCCGACTTCACACTCCTTACATTATCAGTAACATTTGATATGGCACCTTATCAAATGGCTTCTAGAAAACCAAAAACACTGCCTCCACATTTTCACCTTCATCACCTTTAGTTATCTCCTCAGAACTTTCTCATTATCTTAATCAGTCTACAAGGCACTTGCAGTTCACTGATCTGGTAACATGGTCACATTTCACACAGGGGACTACCTGAAGCATGGTGTACACGTGATGTACAAAGCACTTGATCGCATTTAACACAGATTTCTCCCCAAAATTCCTGCTGTAGTGTCACAAAACTGCTGCGATACATGGAGAAGTTCCATAAATCTAGTTCACTAAAAAAGTTACGTTTAGCCCCTCAACATTTGTGGGACAAAACCTGCCCCATGTGCCGACTCCACGCTCCCTGATGTAGCACCACAATTATTATTTATTAGCGGGGAGCACAGACAACTCACTGCTAACTGTGTTTACCATTCCAATGTTCACCTGGCCCAAGTACTGCAGCGAATACAGCAACCTGCAGCAGAAAGAAAATCCTCAGTAGTGCATCCACAAAACCTCAGCATTAAACCACACGTGTCCATGTTTAAACCCTCTCCCTCAGGGCCCATTAATCCATGAGAAAAATAAAATAAATTCAAACTGGCCAGTACAGGATGATGCTCGGTGCCGATTAATTCTGATCTAACAGGTGGATTGGTGTTTTCAGCACCGAATGCCACCACACCCAACTTCAAATCCCGATCACTCAATTCAATGGGATAGTATGGGCTGGTGTGGAGGCAGCTAAGGTGGTACGGTTTCAGTCTTTGAGAAGAGATACAGGCTCCTCATGTCTTGGGAGTTGAAAATGGAGAAGGGATGGGATAGTTTAAGAGGATTCGAGGTGGTAATTATCTGGCATTTTATTTACCCTCTCCAAAACAGTGGCAGAATTTGGACGGACAGAGAAGGGAATGAGTTTTATATGGATCAAGCCAGGTTGATGATTGGGAAAACAACCAATCTGCCTGTAAACTAAGTTAACTGCCAGCTATGGCCTTCTGGAGTTAAGAGAATCGGTGGCGCAGTGGTAGTGGCTGCCTTACAGCGCCAGAGACCTGCGTTCGATCCTGACTACGGGTGCTGTCTGTACAAAGTTTGTGCATTCTCCCCGTGACCGCTTGGGCTTCCTCCCACACTCAAAAGATTTACAGGTTTGTCAGTTAATTGGCAATCTCCAAAGTCACAGGTATGAGAATGAGCTTCGAGTTGGTTAGATTCTCACCTGTCGTCTTGCAGCCTGTCTTCTGATATCTCTTTGTTTGATTTGGTATCATATTGAAGCTGAAAGTCAGGGATATCCTTCTGCATCAGCTGGAGATGAGGCAGCATGGGTCTGTAAACTGACCCATCGTGCCACTTCCAGTGAATCATGCGGAAACTTAACGGCTTTCCTCGAAGTTTCTGTAAAACTGTTTGAGCCTGAAGTCAGAAAAATAACACATTTTGAAAATGAATGCTCGTAGGATGCAATGAAAAGACAACTAAGAATCAACGAGATTGGTGGGTCTGGGGTCACTGGTCGACTGGACTGGTTATGGCAGGTTTACTACCTCAAGGGAGATCCATGAATGATGGGCTTTAACAAAACTTTGTAATTAAGAAGGGTCTCGACCCGAAACGCTGCCTATTTCCTTCGCTCCTCCGCTGAGTTTCTCCGGCATTTTTGTCTATCTTCGATTTTCCAGCATCAACAGTTCCTTCTTAAAAATAAATACCTTTCTAATTCGATGTGTTTGATTTAATTTGAATACCCAGCTCCCATGATAGAATTCAAACTGCGGTTTCTTTGTACTTCTGGTTGCCACTCTAGTAAATTAATCACCATGTGACCAGATCCCTTTATTTTGCCCTCCCAAGTTCCTCTTGAATTCCTCTCATTATCCATCTCCTGGGGTCTCTTATATTGGATAGATTACTGAAACTCTCAGGTATTTAACCACACTTCACAAGTAAACCCATCCTTAGCATGGAAACTTAGAATAGGCTGTTCACTTCTTCTGGACTCCATCACCATCATTGTTAATATGTACTTCTTCAGGAGTTACTCACCTCTGCTGCTTCATCGCTGAATCCCTTATCTAAGAATACTTAGATTAATACCCAGCATCCACAAAAAGATTTAGTTTTCAGAGAGAGAATCATAGTTCAAGTATCTACTCTATGGAATTATTTTAATGTTATGCAACTTGATCATATCAACCTCCAATTTCAATAGTCATTGGAATCAATGCTGAGCTTAGCAACCCAGCCTGAAAGTAACCGTCTAAGCCTTAGTACTATCCTACTGAATTGATACTGCAGCCCTCCAAAGGAAATATTTTTCTCCTGGGCTACAATATATTGAACATTGTAAGAAACTTAACCAGAATGAGATCTCTTCACTCAGAGGCTGCCACTGCAGTCGTCAGAATCTTGGCTGATGTTCTTCAAATAAACTTCTTGAGCTGCAGTGGGTCAGACTGGAAATCAAACTTGGCTTTGTGATGGACCAAGACAAAGTTATTGACTGGATCAAACATGTTGTTACATGTTAATATTTCATCACTCCTTACTAAACTGGATAATAATTGGCAAAAGTATTAGCAGGTGGACAAAAATGCTGGAGAAACTCAGCGGGTGAGGCAGCATCTATGGAGAGAAGGAAATAGGCAACATTTCGGGTCGAGACCCTTCTTCAGATTTTCCAGCATCTGCAGTTCCTTCTTAAGCATTAGGTGGAAGTTAATTTGCTGCAGTGATACTGGGTATCATTGGTTATCTGGTTGACAAGGGTTGCAGTGGTTGAAGGTGTAGGACCATCTTGATGGTATTTGAAGATCACTAATAAATAACAGCCTTGCTGATGATTGCCAGGTCTCATGAATGAACCGAAACAAGATAACCCGTGGGTGAAGAAACTGAAGGAGTGAACTGTCACTGCGGGCCTGAGATTTAACCCCAGATCAATAGCACTAGGAGTACAACAATGAAGACAAACACATGGTGTGTATGACAGATGCCATTCTTTGACAATGAGCACGAGGCACGTACTTCTCTCCCTTTGGCATTTCTCAAAGCAACGCCATTAATTTCATCGATAATGTCTCCTGCCTGGACACATTCATCTGCTTCAGCTTGACTTCCCGCAACAACCTCCGTTACAAAAATACGCCCACCAGTGTACCTGTAAGGAAATGCCAGCTGTCAGTGGGTACAATTTTTTTTCTATTGTCTCAGCATTAAACCACCAGATCACCAAATAGTTTTTTAATTTCACCATCACCCTTATAGGCAAGTCTGGAATCTATACACTTTAGACTTAACACCCGTAATCTTTGGTACACAAAATGCTGGAGAAACTCAGCGGGTGCAGCAGCATCTATGGAGCGAAGGAGTTAGGCAACGTTTCGGGCCGAAACCCTTCTTCAGACATCATCTACAGTTCCTTATTTAACCCGTAATCTTTGTACATTTAGCACAGAGTTTTCGCACAATATGTATTTCACAGGTACCAATTAGCACTGAATTAGCCGGTGCACCTCGACATAGCAGACTGAAAGGTTTAGCATACAAGGGCAATCAAAGTTAAGCCCAGAAAATTCAGATATTCTTGAAGTTAGGGGCATGTTCTTGTTATTTACAAGCCTTACTCCAGGCACAAAGACTCACGATTAAATACTTTACTCAAAAGATACGGAGCAGAAACAGGCCCTTTGGCCCACTGAGACCGGCCAACCAGCAATCACCCCGTACACTAGCAGTATCCTGCACACAAGGGACAATTTACAATTTTGTACAGAAGCCAATTAACCTACAAACCTCTACGTCTTTGGAGTATGGGAGGAAACCGGAGCACCTGGAGAAAACCCATACAGGGTGACAGGGAGAACATACAAACTCTGCTAGACAGCATCCGTAGTCAGAATCTAACCCGGGTTTATGGCGCTGTAAGGCAGCAACTCTACCGTTGCGCCACAGTGCCCTCCCCCCCCCCCCCCCTCATTATAGGGACTGAATCATTGAATGGTTACAGCACAGAAAAAGATCATTGCGACATAAAATTAAATCAATTCATATTTCTTGGTGAGGCCTGCCTTGCAAAGTTGCCTCTTACCAGAGTACCATTCCCAGCTCTCGACAAGGGACTGTGTTATACATCTCGCACACCTGTGCAAGAACAAATCTGGGTTAGTCAACTCCTCAGAGTGCATAATGCAGTACACCCCTCTGCTCCCAAAAGCTTCTGGGTTAAAGGTTAAATAGATTTGAAGTTTAATGTGCAGATCCAAGACACTTTTTTCCAATTTTTTGTTACAACTTAACTTTATCTAATAGTCTCTTACATGGGCTATTGCAAAGTGGAGTTAACACAAGCACATAGGGCAGCAAGAAACAAGTTACCCTTCACCCTCGGGAATCCCGGAGGTTAATGTACAAAAATAGAATTGAATATGTTTTAGATGTAATGGCAGGGAGCCTACGGATATACAAACAAGAAGCTCCCGGCTTTAATTCCTGCTGAATGTATTAACTTATCTGCATTGGTGATACCACAGTTGGTCTCAGCAGCTTTGGCCAATGTAGCAAGAGGCACAAGATCATTACTCAGTTATTGCTATTGGAAACCAAATGACTAAAGCAATAAAATGTGCAAATGCTTAGTAGGTCAGGCTGAAAGTTGACCTAAATATGGTGCCCTCCATAATGTTTGGGACAAAAACCTATCATTTCTTTATTTGCCTCTGTGCTCCACAATTTGAAACTTGTAATTGAGGGGGAAAAAAAAAATCACATGTGCGCATTGTCAGATTTTATTAAAGAGTATTTTTATACATTTTGGTTTCACCATGTAGAAATTATACCTGTGTTTATACGTAGTCCCCCCATTTCAGGGCACCATAATCTTTGGGGCACATGGCTTCACAGGCATTTGAAATTGCTCAGGTGGGTTTAATTGCCTCCTTAATGCAGTTTAAGAGAGCTCTCAGCGCCTAGTCTTTCATCCAGTCTTTCTATCACCTTTGGAAACTTTTACTGTTGTTTATCAACATGAGGATCAAAATTGTGCCAATTAAAGTCAATGAAGCCATTATGAGATTAAGAAACAAGAATAGAACTGTGAGAGACATCAACCAAACAGGCTTATCAAAATCAACTGTTTGGAACATCATTAAGAAGAAAGAGAGCACTGGTGAGCTTACTAGTCACAAAGGGAACTGGCAGGCAAAGGAAGACCTCCACAGCTGATGACAGAATTCTCTCCACAATACAGAAAAATCCCCAAACATCTGTCTGACAGATCAGAAACACTCTTCAGGAGTCAGATGTGGATTTGTAAATGGCCACTGTCTGCAGAAGACTTCATGAACTGAAATACGGAGGCTACACTGCAAGATGTAAACCACTGGTTAGCTGCAAAAATAGGATGGCCGGGTTACAGTTTGCCAAGAAGTACTTAAAAAAGCAACCACAGTTCTAGAAAAAGGTCTTGTGGACAGATGAGATGGAGATTAACATATCAGAGTGATGGCAAGAGCAAAGTGTGGAGGAGAGAAGGAACTGCCCAAGATCCAAAGCATACCACCTCATCTGTGAAACACGGTGGTGGGGTGTTATGGCCTGGGCATGTGTGGATGCTGAAGGTACTGGCTCACTTATCTTCATTGATGATACAACTGCTGATGGTAGGAGCTTAATGAATTCAGAAATGTATAGACACATCCTATTTGCTCAAGTTCAAACAAATGTCTCAAAACTCATTGGCCGGCATTTCTTTGCAAGACAATGATCCCATACTGCTAAAGCAACAAAGGAGTTTTTCAAAGCTGAAAAATGGTCAATTCTTGAGTGGCCAAGTCAATCACCCGATCATGCCTTTAATATGCCGACAAGAAAACTGAAGGGGACTAGCCCCCAAAACAAGCATGCTAAAAATGGCTCCAATACAGGCCTGGCAGAGCATCACCAGAGAAGACACCCAGCAACTGGTGATGTCGATGAATCACAGACTTCAAACAGTCATTGCATGCAAAGGATATGCAACACAATACTAAACATGACTACTTTCATTTACATGACATTGCTGTGTCCCAAACATGATGGTGCCCTGAAATGGAGGACTATGTAAAACACTGCTGTAATTTCTACATTGTGAAACCAAAATGTATAAAAATGGCCTTTATTAAAATCTGACAATGTGCACTTTAACCATGTGTGATTTTTTTTCTATTACAAATCTCAAACTGTGGAGTAAAGAGGCAAATAAATAAATGATGGGTCTTTGTCCCAAACGTTATGGAGGGCACTGTATGTCTGCCTTCACATGCTGTCTGATCTGCAGAGTATTTCCTGTATTTTTTGGTTTTTATTTCAGATTTCCAGCACAAGCAATTTTTTTATTTTCAAGATGAGTTTGGATATTGGCTAATGGGCAAATGTGGTTTGGCTCTGGCACCCACCATGACAACAAGTATCCCTGCTGACAATCCCAATTTGGTGGAGTTGCAGTCAGCAAAGAACACCGTCAGAGTATACAGTTAGATATAGACCAGCTATGGAAGGTCAAATGTAAGAGGAAAGCATATGGTTAATGGCAAAAGTCCTTTAACAGCATTGATGGACAGAGAGATCTTGGGGTCCAAGCCCAAAGCTTCTTTAAAGTGTCAACACAGGTAGATAGAGTGGTAAAGAGATGTATAGCGGGCTTGCCTTCATCGGTCAAAGCATTGATTATAAGAATCATGGAGCACGAATCATGAACTCAAGGTCATGGGTGAATAGCTGCTTGGTAAGACCTTGGTTTGGCCACATCTTCAGTATTACGTGCTGTTCTGATCACTCGCTATCGGCTCATTACATCCACTGCCTAGATCAGAGGGTATTCACTATGAGGTTTGACAAACTCAGATTATTTTCTCTGGAGCATCGGAGGCCGAGTGGAGAACTGATAGAAGCATATCCAATTATGAAAAGCATAGATAGGTTCTGACTGTCTATGCTCCCCTGCCCCCCTACACGGCGAAAATGTCAAAGAATAGACGGCACAGCTTTAAGGTGAGAGGCACAGAGTTTAAAGTTTAAAGGAGATGCATGGGGCAAGTTTTTTTTTTAATATACAGAGAGTGGTGGGAGTCTGGAATACTTTGCCAGGGTTGGTGGTGAAGGCAGATACAATAGTGGCATTTAAGACCCTTTTGGCTAGGTACGTTGATATGCAGGGAATGAAGGGATTTGGAATGTGTGTAGGCAGAGATTAATTTAACTTGGCATCATGTTCAGCACAAACATTGTGGGCGGAAGGGCCTGTTCATGTGCTGCACTGTTGAGCAATCGAGCAAAATCAAACTGCTGGAAGAACTCAGCAGGCCAGGCAGCATCTGTTGAAGGAAATGGACAGACCCTTCTTCAGACGGAAGGATCCTGACCCAAAATGTAATCTGTCCATTCCCCTTCACAGATGCTGCCTGACACTGAGTTCCTCCAGCAGTTTGATATTTGTGCTAGTAGAAACTTGTTGACTCTTGTTGAATACAAAAGTCATTACTGCAACAGGTTGTTAAGCTAAATAGCAAATAAACTTTTAAAGTAAAACTAACAAATACAAAGAAGAAGAAGAAAGGAACAGGATGATGCTCTATCATTGAAAGAAAAAAGTGTGGAATGTAAAATAAGGTAAAGACTGGGTAGAGAAATGAGCAATTTCTAGGCATTACATTCCACATCATTCCATGTTAATCTTGAGTAACAGATGGGAGAGGTTGCTGCCATTCCCTTTAATTATACATTTGAGTCAGAAATACCTATACTTACTGGAAGGAGCCAGCTCTCATCCAGAAAGCTGCTGTTCTAAAAAAAGCAAACATAAATATCACATTACTTCAGAATAACACACCTAGACATAGAATTATTGTCAATCTCCGTCCAGTTTTTAGTTGGAACCAATTAACACAACGCGCAATTAAAAGGATATCATGGTATGAAAATTGAAACTACTGCATACTGAACATTCTTTGAGGTGGAAATCCTTTATCTGGAATCAAATACATTTATTTTATATTTAAATTTAAATTAAAAATACTGGAAATTATCAGAGGGAAATAGTTAACTGTTGAAATTTTGGATTAGTAATCCAGACTGACCATCAATAAAAACATTTATTGTGATTGTCCAATTTATCAACACTAACCTCGAGGTCAAGGGTGAAATTCATCTGTGACAAGACCAGTAGCAGTGAGAGGAAAGGCTCTGCACAAAAGAAAAAGACAATTAACAGGGGTGACAGAGGAGGTCGAAACAGGACCCTACCAGTTCTGCACCCCAGTGTAATACTGTGGCAGACCAGTCCCCATCAGTACTGTAGCCCAATGTAATACTGTGACATACCCATTGACACCAGTACTGTACCAGTGTTATACAGTGAATGACCCATCCCCAACAATACTGTACCCCAGTGTTATACAACAATCCCTTCTCCACTAGTACTGTCCCTATTGTTGGACAGTGACAGACCCATTGCCACCAGTACTGTACTTCAGTTAGTTAAAAGTGTTTGTTTTGGAGGTCTTCTAGTCTTTTTATGTAGCGCCGTGCAGTAAGCTCCGGAGAGCTGTGACCGCCGACTTCAACATCGAGGAGTGGCGGTCTGTGGTCTGCGGAGCTCCCAGCCACGGGCGGCGCTGAGCTAGGAACACCGTGGAGCCTGGGATCTCGCGGAGGTCGCCAGTCGGAGCTTCGACCAGCGCGGCGCGTGGACTTCGGGAGCCGTGGTCTTCGGGGAGGAAATGGCCGCTCCAGGCCACTGAGAGTGTTCACCCGACGCCAGAGCTTCATCATCCGGCGAGTGGGCCTGAAGCATCGGGCCGCCGTAGCGGCGACTGAGGAGGCCTCAATAGGCCCGACTATGGGTGAAGAGGGGATGGGACTGGACTTTGCTGCCTTCCCCCACAGTGTGAACCATGGTGGGGGGATGTTTTTATGTTTACTGTTAAATTCTTTAATGTTGTGTATTATCTTTATTAGTGTGCTGCAATGGAAAGTCAAATTTCACTGCACCAATTGGTGTATGTGACAATAAATGTCCTTTGTTATACAACGACATAACACTCCCCACCAATACTGTACCAGGTGTTCTACAGTGACAGGCTGATACCAGGAGTACTTTACCCTAACATTGCACAATGAAGTTTGGTCAGGATTCAGGCTCTGTGGTGCCTGGGTCCTGGGGTGATGGCCGGAATTGGGATGGTGGGGATGATTGTAGGGGTAAACCTCTACTCCATGATTACAGCTACAGCACTCATCTCAGTTCTCCTGCAGTGTCGACGGATAACATCATGGCCATTCCTTCGAAGGAGTCGGGACTGTCCCGGCTATCCCAGGAACTGCTGCCACGTCCATTACCATACTAGCCAGAAAGGACAGAAGTGGAACCCGCCTATTCTGCAGTTGATATGACTCACAGGTTGAGGGCCATACGTTGGACACCACAGTTAGAACGGTTTTCTGGGATGTAAGAATCCACCAAAATAAAAATCCTATTTCATCTTTGAATAAAGTGCTAATTAAGATTCTGGAGGATGAATAATTTTTTGCTTAAAATACTCAGACATTTACTGAAGGAAAATTAGAACCTGAACACTTTGAAGCTTCAAAGCATCTCCTCTGAACGTTCCTTTACCTCTCCTTCAACTGCCTGACCTCCCTCCTCATAAGCACTTCACTTTTTAAATCATTCCCATGCCTCATAAATCTTTCCACCCAAATGATAAAGCAGATATTCTCTCATTAACCTTTCAACCTCATAAAGCCTTAATCCATTTCTGAAATCCTTCACCCATAAACTCTCCCCTTTACAAGCTGCACAACCCATTCCCTAAAGTCTACTTCACAAATCCCCATCACATTTCAATCCCTTTTCCAAGTGTATAAAACCATTTGATAGAGACATACAGCACAGATAATGGCCCTTTGGCTAACTGTCTGTATCAAGCAGTAAATGCCATTTACACTAATTCTAGACTAATCGCATTTTATTTTCTCCACATTCGCATCAACTTTCTCCCAGATTCTACCACTCTCCTACACACTCGAGGTAATTAAAGTGGCCAATTAACCAACTTGTGTCTTTAGAACGTGGGAGGAAATTGGAGCACCCAATCGAAACCCAGGAGTTCACATGGAGAATGGGTAACTCCACCCAAACAGCACCCAAAGTTAGGATTGAACTGGGGGCTGTGAGGCAATAACTCTTCTAAATGCCGTTAATTGTAAATTATTTGCTATTCTATTGAAATCCTTGGTAAACTCCAGGGAGCTTTTGCCCCGTCCAAGATAACAACGGCCCCAACCTGATCAGGTTATTGGTTGGAGAAAATCCTAAATCAGAAGAATACTAAACTGCCAGAGCTCTTACCTGCAAAACACTCATTGGCCAGGACCGAGCTCTCACGATCATACCACTGCAACACAAAGGAACGGAGAGGTTAAAGAGAGGAACGATTTAGATCAGACTGGTCAATTACAAATTTTCTAGTACTTCTGAATGTACTTTTCTGGTCAATGCGTATTAATGCGTTTCAGACCTTGAGCGCCTTTGAGATTGCTCTGTGAAATATGTCTGTCAAAACTGGATTACTATTACTCCCGCAACTGTATTTGATTGCAATATCTACAGCCATGTGCCCCTCTAATCAGTTACACTGGTCTGAAACTAGATGAGCCCCACCATTCAGTCTGGAATACCACATGGCAAAAGGAAAACTGGGCTTACATTCATATGACGCAGCACCAACACCACACTATTCCCCCATCCCTACCCCAGATTGAACCACCTCAAGTCATCACAATCTGTTTGTAAATAGAAGCATAGGCTTTCTGCTAGGCAAACCACCCAGAGTGCAAAGGTTACTTCAGCTACAATTTTGAAATGGTTTATTATAGTTATGTCGGCAAAGTCAAGCTTCAATAATGAATGGATGGATGATGAATGGAATGAAGAATCAATGAAGACAGGAAGAAGGAATAAGTGTAGAAGAAGTAATATCCAAGGAAAAATGACAATAGGTGATGTTTGAGTGATGCCTGGATATTGGGAAAGGAGGTTTTTCCGTTTGGCATAGAGCATTGAAGAGACAGGTGTGGATACCTCTAGGAGTCTTGGAGTGTGGAGTAGATGGTGTATTGTGACAGCCATGATCTTCCGATTCATTGCCTGGCGGATATAATATCGGCCCCGGCCTTGTGCCGTCAGTGTCTTTTTGCAAGCAAGAGTTTTCTCCAAGGCCATGGAGAGCTGAGTCAATCTGGGGAAAGAGGAAAGGAACAGTCAATAAATGTTAATGTTGGGCTGTCTGAAAAAGGGTTCTGAACTGAAATGTCGCCTATTCCTTTTCTCCAGAGATGCTGCCTGACCCGCTGAGTTACTGCAGCATTTTGTCTATAATCAATAAATCAGAGCCGATTATTCATAAACACTCACGTATTTCAGACCAAGTGTGGGGTTAAAGTCAAGTAACCAAATGATGCTGTATGAATTGTAATATTACAGGTTTTCACAAATGACACCCCTTCTCCGCCTCCCTGCTGACATACTTCATATTATTTACTTAACAGAAACAATATTCAACCCAGAAAGTGAAAGCTTCTTGGACTTTAAACACCATTAGAAACAAATTAACATAGCTGAGGAACAATCCAGCACAAAAACACATGTGGAAACGCATTACTTCAGGATCGTTGTTATTGTGATGGCAAGTTTAGTTTATAATTTTCTTTGTATGTTTTGTATGATATTCTCTGCTACGCTGCCCAATGCCCACCCTGATAAACAAGATGGAATCAACCCAAGCTACAGGACCGATGGTGCTCTTTTTCATCTACAGAGACTCTCAGCCAAAACCAAAGTACAATAATCCACCTTAAGGGACCTCCTCTTTGCTGACTGTGTCCTCAATGGTAGCTCTGAGGCCGATCTGCAGGAAAACGGAGACAAATTTGCCAGCACCTGTAGCAACCCTGGCTTCACAATTAGTGCAAAGAAAACTGAAAATGTGCACCAGCCTGCACCAAACACAGAACCAAACATCCTTGTGAATAGTAGTGGAGAAACATTGGCAGCACTCTCTCAAGATCAGTCAACATTGATTACAATGTGAACAAAAGCCAGCTCTTTTGGAAGATTGTGAAGCGTGGGGATGAAGAGGAATTAGCCACAAGACCAAGCTGTTGTGCTGTTGTGATGCCTGCCTTACTCCACCATTGCGAGACATGAAGAATGTAGAGCAGACATGCCAGACATCTTACCCACTTCCACATGACCTGTCTGTGCAGTGGCCAGACAAAATTACACACACAGATTCTGTCCCAGACAAACCTCCCCAGCATCTATACATTGCTGAATCATAATTTAACAATTTCTCTTTCCATAAATGTTGTCTAACCTGCTCACAAGCTTCCAGCATTTGGCTTTTAGACACATACAAGATCAGGCAGTGCATAAATTGGCAGCCATGGGGCACTGTGGATCATCAGCAGCAGGAATGTCTTTCATTATATGGTCTTACCATTGTTATAGCACATGAAAATCAGACCTGGTTCAACGAGAAATGCAGAAGGGCATGCCTGAAAAATTGGCAAAGCAGCAAAAGGGTGCAAAAAGTAAGTAATCCCATAAACAATAAATCAAATCAAATCTCTGCATGACTACCACACCTAGTGATGACTGATGGACAATTAATTAAGCTGCTAGTTTGTGAGAACTTCCAGATCATTGCTGGTGGAGGCAAGCACGAGCCCAAATCATTTGCATTCATGTTCATTTGCAAATTAATAAATGGTGTTGTTAACAGTATTCTCAAGAGGCTGTCATTCACCAATACCCTGTGTGGATTTCAGGCAGGTTTAGTCGCAGGACACAAATGATGCTGTATGAATTGTAATATTACAGGTTTTCACAAATGATACCCCTTCTCCGCCTCCCTGCTGATATACTTCATATTATTTGCATGGTTAACAGAAGGTTAGTCCAAAAATGAACAAAGAGCTGAGGTCAAGATGCTGGCATCTTGAGGAAACCACAAAATGCTTGAGGAACTCAGGGGGTCAGGCAGCATCTATGGAGGGAATGGACGGATAATATTTTGAGTCAGGCAATTTCTTCAGACTGGCTGAGATGAGGTGAGGTGACAGTGATTATCTGTACACCTAGATCACATCAAGAAACCATGGTAAATGGACATTTCACTTGCTCAAAACTGAAGTTGTTAGAGATCAAATATCCAAGCCCAGGACATTGTTCAGGGTAGAGTTTTAGCCATCTTCAGTTGTTTCGTCAATGATATTCAAATTTTCAAAACATTAGAAGTGAGGATGTTTGATGAGAATTGGGCAACAGTGAAATTCATTCACAACTCCTCAATGCAACAAAGCCCAGGGAACATTCAAACTTGGCACCTAGGTTATTAGAAAGACATTTCAAATAGACAAAGGCCTTTTTACACCAATCCTACACTAATCTAATCTAACTTTATTCTCCTCATATTGTCATCAATATCCTTCTTGTCATCAATTCCCTCTCCCCCTTCTCCCCCCCTTACCACCCACCGATTCTACCCCTCTCTACAGAAGGGGTAATTTACAGCAACCTATTAACCCAACAACATGCACACCTTTGGAATGTAGAAGGAAACCAGAACACCCAGAGGAAACCCATTTGGTCGCAGGGAGAATGTGCAAACTCCACACAGACAACACAGGTCAGCATTGAACCTGGGTCTCTGGCATGTGCTGAAGTTGCTCTGCAAGCTGCATCATTGTGCTGCCAATCACATTCAGACAGCAACAAAGACGTGCAGGTCTGTAGATAAATTGGCTTGGTGTAAGTGTAAATTGTCCCTAGTGGGTGTAGGATAGCGTTAATGTGCGGGGATTGCTGGTCGGTGCGGACTCGGTGGGCTGAAGGATCTGTTTCTGCGCTGTATCTCTAAACTAACCATCTGCAATGAGTGTCAGTTATTGATACTTGATGGCATAACCCCTCATGGCATTCGGCATCATCAAAATATTGTGGTCAATACTGGGAGCAAATGACTTTTATAACTGCCATCCTCGCTTTGACATATATCACAGGTCCATCACCTCCACTTTGAAATTTATAACATGCCCACATTATTTGTGGTTGGGGACACTTCACCAGAAGAACAGCAGTGGTTCAAGGCAGTGGTTCGTCACCACATTATTGAGAGCAATGAGGGAAATAAAATATATATTAAAGGAGACATTTCAAAGCACTTCATTAAGGGAAGATGGTTATTTATTTTCCACATCCATGGAATAGCCCAATTTACAGATGCAAGTTGTCCACCGTCTTTCAGTTTAACTGCATAACAAGTCCAGTTCTGCCCCTCGATATTTGTAATTGAACTGTGCTCCATATGTCCTGGCAGCTCACATACTTTGCCCATTCAATTCAGTACAACACAAATAGGCTTCTAATTGCTGGATTCTAATTGCTAACAGCTTTACATAATTCCATTTATGTAAAACTGACTTTTCACATGAACAATGGTTACTTCTTTCATGAATGAAGGCGTGCCTTTACCTATCCAATGTATCAAATAAATAGTCCAAGCATAGAGGAAGGAACTTTATACGCATCTTTCACAGGAAGTAAACTTGATCACTGTGACGTAACGATGACCAGATTGGCTGTTTTTGGTGATATATTATTTATTTCAATCACTCCCTGTCAGTCGCATTCCCTGTTAAAATTCTCAGTGTTATTTAGACTTAGAGTCCAATAGGCAAGTGTGCCCCATCCAAGTGGAGGGGCAGCAGCAAATACAGTAGCAATGTTCAAACGGGAATTGGACAAGTCACAGGGCACGAGGAAGGAGTTGAGGAATCGGTCCAGGTTGGACGGGTCTTTCAAAGAGCTGATAGACCTGATGAGGCAACTGGTCCCTTCCTCCAAAGCAAATTCTGTTGAAATTGGTGGCAGTATATTACCTGGGACAGGTATCCTGTTGTGGAAGCTGCTCCATCCAGTGCCAGTAGTCTCTTCTCCACAGCCCCAGGACTGGCTCTGCAACAAGACAATTCCACCATTTCACAACAGCAAAAATTAATTTTAGTGTCAATGCTTCTTAGAGATTCCTTCTGAACTAAGGAGGTCAATACCCATGATGGGCTGGGCAATATACACATACTTCCTGCAACTCCCTTTGCTCATGTGTGTTCAACTTACAGAATGACGCCTATAGTGCAACCAGTCAGTAAACTCTCCACCGTTGGGGGGGGGGGGGGGGGGGGGGGGGGTGGCCAAAAAGGCTCATACTTCATATTGGCACATTGGCTTCATCGGTCAGAGTATGAAGTATAGAGTTGGGAGGTCATGTTGCAGTTATAAAAGAAGTTGGCGAGGCATTGTGTTGTGTTGAGGCTTGGGCAACATGTTATAAGAAAAATGTTGTCAAGCTGAAAAGGGTGCAGCGAAGGTTTATGAGGATGTTGCCAGGACTCAGGGCCTGAGCTGTAGGGGGAGGTTGAGCAGGCTAGCACTTTATTCCTTGGAGCGCAGGAGGAAGAGGCGTGATTTTATAGAGGAGTACAAAATCATGAGAGGAATAGATTGGGTACAGAGTCTCTTGCCCAGAGCAGGGGAATTGAGAACCAGGGGACATAGTTTTAAGTGACGGAGGGAAAGATTTAATTGGAACGTGAAGGGTAACTTTTTTATTTATTTTAATTTTTTTACATAAAGGGTTATGGATGTATGGAACAAGCTGCCAGAGGAGGTAGTTACTATCACAACGTTAAGAAACATTTAGATAAGTATATGGATAGGATAGGTTTAGACGTATATGGGCCAAACGCAGGCAGGTGGGACGAGTGTAGATGGGACATGTTGGTTGGGATGGGCAAGTTGGGCTGAAGCACCAGGTTTCTACGCTGTACGACTATGACATTTTATCCCGTTTGTATTATGGTAACATACGTTACAGCCGATCTCCAAAAGGAGAAGCACGCCAGGCACTGCAGTTACTTACGTCGGATTCCTTTCCGCAGGATAATTTCAAGAATATCACACAAGGATGTGAGCTGAGGATGACCATCGGTGATGGGATCTTTGTCTGACTGGATGTTTAGGATGCATGCTGTAGACAAAATAGATCAACTGTCATTAGTCTAGATGGCCACACTGAAGAGTAAAATCAATCTGATTGAACATCAAAGTGTAGTACTAAGGTTTAGGGTTTAGTGTTCAGGCTTTGCTGAGATAGTGGGCACTTCTTCGATGCTCCATCACCCATGGTAAAAAAAAAATGAACCCAAGGTCATACTGTCCTTACCCTAACTCATACAAATGGCCAAGCATCCACTGCTGCCCTGCACAGGTTCTGAATTTGATACCACTTTGATTCTAATTGACATTCTAAATCATCATATTTCTCACTATCACCTACCCTTCCCCTCTCCACTCTTAATGGGTTCAAGCATGAAGACAGATATGGGACTAGAGTGTGACTGAGTCTGCTGAATTGTTCTGCTGCACAAGTTACAAACTTTAGCAGAGTGGCATCATGTTTTGGCTTAGAAGACTTCCATTTGGCTCGCTGTCTTTATTTCTGAAAGAGCTCTTGTCCCACAACACTGTTTTCTCTTCATAACCATAGAAACCTTTTCTTTACATGCCTTTCTCCAATTTCTATTTGTAGGTTGTAAAATAAACAGTTTCTTATTACCTTTTAAGCAGTGTACTCTAGATAATATGACTGCACTCTGTAACAGAAATAAATGGTTCTTCAGTCAATTATCTAAAGGACAGGGAGAATGAGATAGTAATTATCTCACAAAATGCAGGGATATCAAATCTCAAGGTGTCTCCCAGAACACTGCTTTAACAAACAGGGCATTAAAATCCACGGGAGCCATGCTGCCATAATCTTTAGGAATGGATGTGCTTGGGACATTAAACACTTCAATAAAATAAATAAGCACATAAGTGTTTACCCATAAAATAGTCTCACTAGAGCAAGGACAGAAGTGATTTGCTATACCCATCAGATATGAGATTTTAAACTTATGGGAAATTTAGAAAGCAAAATGGCATATACATAGATCATTGTACACACATTTAAAACAATAAGTAGCTTAAAAGCAGACTAGTGCGTGTTAAAATAAATCATTCTTTGTTTCATGCAGGAATATTTGGAGGCATTTAAATTAGCCTAGCTGTTGGGTGAAAACCAAACATGCTAGTGGATCACATAAGGGATAAAAGAAAACTAAAGACACAGGCAATGGTGGGACTGCATTTTAACTGATGGTCATGATATTAACAGGAACTAATTGTCAATGCAGCATACAAAATGATGAATATACTCACCAAACTAAATCATGAATGAAATGGAGAAATAGCTAAGTAAAAGGGACTATTCTCACATTTTTATTTTTGGAAAAATTCTTAAAGACATTTACGTCAGCAAAAGTCAGGGTCTGACTCTGATCTGTTTTGTTCAGGTGCAGTGAGTCTTCAATATTACAGACAATGCCCAAATCCAGAATCCCATTTCGTTACTAAACAATATGGGAATTAAAACATACTAGGGTTATATTCATTGATGGGGTCTTGAAATTTGAGCAGCTTTCAAGGACAATGAAAATTAGCACAGTGAAACATCATGGCAGCTTGCATTTGCAAATATGTTGCATTACCAAAGACGATGACTACTCAAAAACACTTAGTTGAAAATTCTACACACTCCAGGCAAGATCAGCCAGAGCAGGAGTGGGGAACCTGCGGCCTTTTAGGCCATTAAGTGCGGCCTTTTGAATGGATCCAAATTTTGTAGAACAAATCCCTTTATTTTTATTAATATGTTTTTGTTCGTCTTTTATTATTTTAATTTTAATCTTAAAATGAACGTATTTAAAATACCAAAGAGTAAAAGATGATGCAACTAAATAATCCTCCCCGACTGACGGCCACAATTAAAACATTAGTAAGTCATGAGAGCTATTTTAACACCTGTTATGCTCATGATTTAGTTCTAATGCGATTCAAGAATGTACGTTTGGCATGCACGACAAATGCTTTCTTGCTTTTCAACCACTTATTGCTGCGAATCTACGTTCTCCTACCCAACCCAAATCAAGATGCCCTTAAGCTCACAAATGACGGATACCCATCTAGACGATCAGCTGTAACTGCGTACCTCCATGTTGCAACCAAATATTCAAATGCTTTCCCACAAAAAGCAGTCACAACAAAGTCATTAAAAGGTTAATTCACTTTATAATTAACAATTTTCTTTCATTTTCTTGAAGTTAGTACATAGTAGTTAAATGTTTACAAAATAATGTACATTTTGAAGTATATCTAATTGAAGTTTCTTGAATGCGGCCTTCTTAGATTACAGCTAACTTAATGCGGCATTTCAACTCGAAAAGGTTCCCCACCCTTGAGCCAGAGTAACAAGTTGGCAAGGGTACAGAGAAGATTCACGAAGATGTTGCCAGGACACGAGGATCTGAACTATAGGGAGAGGTTGAGCAGGCTGGGATTCTTCCTTGGAGGGTAGAAGTAAAGATAGATGAAGGGTGATCTTATAGTGGTGTATAAAATTATGAGGGAAATAGGTTGGGTAGATCCACAGAGTCTCTTGCCCAGAGTAGTGGAATCGAGAACCAGAGGACATAGGTTGAAGGTAAAAGATTTAATAGGAATCTGAGGGCTATCTTATTCACAGAAAGGGCTGTGAGTCTACAGAACAAGCTGCCAGAGGAGGTAGTTGAGGCAGGGACTATAGTAGCATTTAAGAAACAATTAGACAGGCACATGGATAGGGCAGATTTAGAGGGATATGGGCCAAATGCAGGCAGGTGGGAGAAATGTAGATGGGACATGTTGGTCAGTGTGGGCATGTTGGACCGAAGGGCCTGTGACCACACTGGATGACTATGACATCAATATTTGTGTCCCTATCAATTTCTACCATTTTCTCCAATGCTACTATATCCTTTTTTTAGATAAAGGGAACAAAACTGTACAAGTAGTTTAGGTGTGTCCTTGCCAACATGTACAACTGTAAGAAGTGCTCTATTATTAAACACCAAAATTTAAAAATAAACATGCCATTTGCCCTCTTAACCCGTTAGACCTGCTTATTAACATTTTGTGATTCATGTACTCGAACACCTAGATACCTCTGAACTTCATTAATTTGCAATCTCTCTTCATTTAGATAATAATCCACCTTTTTGGTCCTTTTAATGATGAATGATCTCGCACTTCCCCGCATTTGGTAGGTTTTAGCCCATTCATTTAATCTTTCCATGTCCTGTTGAAGACTCACAGCATCCTTATCACAACATGTCCTTCCACATATTTTTGTATCATCAGGAAAAACTGGAAACCTTACATTTCATTCCCTCCTCCAAGTCATTATAATAAATAGTTGAGGGCGAAGAACCCATCCCTGGTGTACTCCCTCAGTTGCAATTCCATGGTCTGAATAGGATCCATTTATCTCAACTCTTTTGTTGGCAACAGCCACCATTCAATCCCCACTGATACTGTTCCTCCAAAACCTCATATCAACACTACCTGTCAAATCCTCAAAGAAATCAAGCAAATTTCAAACACATGATTCACCTTTCATAAACTAATGTTGACTACGTTTGACATACCTACCATTTATTTGTTTCCTGTTAAGTCACCTGACTCAAAGTCCCGAACCTACCCAAGTTGGTTCTTCCTATTTACTTAGTTTCAACCTTCCTAAACAATTAAGTTCCCCTGATTATTGATTCTAGCATGGATACGACACTAACTGACCTATAGTTCCCTGCCTTCGGCATTCCTTCCTTTTTCAACAAGGAGTCACACCGGTTCACTATCCTTGTGCTGCCACTTCCTTTAAAACTTCTGGTGCAGGCCACTAGGTCCTGACGATTTGTTCGCCTTTGGCCCTGTGAGTTTTTCTAATACTTTATCACTTGGTTCCTCTGTGTTATTTGAAGTTAACCCATCTGTTATCATAAATATATTTGTAATATCCTCCATTGTGAAGCCCAACGCAAAACATCGAATGAACATATCTGCCATTTATTTGTTTCCTGTTAAGTCATCCGACTCATTTTCTGGACGTCCCACACCTACCCGAGCTGGTTCTTCCTATTCTTACTGTTTCTTTTGATATTGCACTAATGTTTTCTATAAAAATCAACTTTCTCCACACTTTCTTGTGTGCTTTTTAATCTTTTGTTGTTGGATCTTTAAATTGCCACTCCTCCGGTCTATCACTAGCCCCTGCAAGTCCGATTCCCTGCTTTTCAATTGCACATTTTCCTTGATGTCTTTGTTAATCACAGATTGTATCTCTTTCTCATGGAGTCCTATTTTATAATTGAGATAAATTATTGCTGAATACATGCAGAAATTATCTGAACCAAAAAGGAAACACAATTTTCAGCTGTTTCTCCCCTGAAATAACTGGGCCAATCTGAGACCTGGGAGAAACCAGAAAGAGCCCAAGATGCCGCCAGTAAATATATGCATACTGGGGTATTTCAGCCAAGAGTTACAATGGAGTCTCAGCCTTTGGCCTTGCATGGCACTGAGAGATTGTCATGTGCAGACTTTGATCCAGGATGCAGTCACACCCCTCAGGTTACTCATAGCTTAAATTTGGTCGATGGTCAGATAGCAGAAGGATAAAGCCAGGCAAGTATGGAACCTAGCATTTGGGGGATGCAGGAGTCCCAGCCACAGACCATGATCAACAGATACTTGCTGCCTGTGTAAATGAGAATAAAGTGTAGGAGGATTATGCAATTTGATGATGCAGCAGTACAAAGAGGCTACTGAAGTGAGGGTGGTAAAGAGGAATATGTAGTGAAGAGTGACTGCTTTCTTCTAGCTCCATCTGTTCCAAACCGATCATGGTAAACCACCCAGGGATTGAAATTATAAATATTTTAAATTAATTAGTATAGTTAGAATGTGGCATTCATACCCAGAAACAATGGTTTTGTTGCAATTCACAAAGGCCCAGAGTTGCCTGGGAGCAGTGTGCCTTCCTCTAAACTTAGTTTAAAGGGCTGAGGAGTGATCTTTCAGAAACATTAAAAGATACTAAAGGGCTGTGACAGGTACAAGTCAACATGTTTTCATAGTGGAAGAATCTCAAATGAGAGGTCAAAGTTTCAAGATACAGGACTGCATCTCTGGAATTCTGTGTTCCAAAGAATGGTGGAGGCTGGATCATTGGATATATTTAAAGTTCAGGTAAATAAATTCCTGAACGATCATAGAATTAAGGGCTTCAGCTCTTCCAGGGAGCAAGCAAATTCAGAAGTAGAAGATGGGTACAAACAGAGGATTATTAAAATAACACTAACTGCAAAAACATTTTAATTGTTTAATAGATAGAGTGGCAAGAATATTCAGAAGCATTCAAAAACCATTAAACATACATTGAAATGTTAAAGATAAAAACAAACAAAAAGTCCAAATGCAATTAAGTTAAGTTTAGTTTATTATTGTCATGTGTACCGAAGTACTGTGAAAAGCTTTTGTTTGCGGACTGGTTTCCAGTCAAAGAAAAGACTATTCATGAATCAAGGCACATGCCGTCAGGGTAGGCAAGGTAGGCACTGCCTACCCTGACTAAAATTATGAAATGGCAATTATTAAATATAAATAGTAAAGGCATGGGAGAATTATACCTATGTAAGGGACTGATCTCTTAGGTAGGCATAATTCTCCGTGCCTTTCACCCGCAGCGCTTGTGACACGGGAAGCTCTGTGCAGCCCACGTGCCGTCAGCGCTGCCTGAAGCCGTCACTTTTAATCGGGGCTGAAGGCAGCAGAAATTTTGCCTTTGTAGCACTGCGCATGCGCAGCATCATACTGCACATGCGCATCAGTCT
Source organism: Raja brachyura (assembly GCA_963514005.1). The sequence goes on from OY740803.1 coordinate 33,263,731, forward strand.
ACTGCGCATGCGCAGCGCAAGTTTAATGGCGGGGTTTTCAACCATGGTTTGTCGTGTCCCAATGATGTGGTTAGTACATTTTGTGATTTATTTGTTTTAATACCGTATTTGCCGGGGTGTGGGAGTGGGGGGGGGGGGGGGAAGAGCTCCTTTTACAGCGTTTGGGGAGTCTGGCCCGGGGTAACGTTGCGGGGAGGGCACAAATGTTATGAATGAGGGGTCGGGGGCATCCACTTGCGACGTTCCTTGCAAGGGGGTGTGGAATGACACCACTCTGAGGCCCGGGGGGGGGAAGGAGAAAGAGAGAGAGAGAGAAGTAGCCCGGGTGGCTGAGCGGCCGCCGGGCCGGACAGCAGAACCAGCCGCCACCTTAGCTCCAGAACCACCCGCCCACCTCTGGCAGCTCTCCATCTGAAAACCTCTCTCCTGCCTCACTCATGTCCTTAAATTCCGACAGCGAGATTGAGGTTACTCGGCTGTGGGAATTTAAGGAAGTCGCTGACATGAGCGAAGTCGGTGAACGGCAGGTGACAGGTGTTCAGATGGAGAGCACTGCCAAAGGTGAGCGGGCCGGCAGATGGCACTGAAGTGGCGGCCAGTTCAGCTGTCGGGTCCTGGTGGCCGCTCCCCGAGCTGCTTCTATCCCCAGCTACAGTGCATGGCTTCGCGCCCGGAGAGCTGCGGCAGCGGTGAGTGAGTGAAGATTCCAGTACTTTGTGATAAGTACTTTCTTGCGATTTTCACCATTGCTCCTCACATGTCCAGCCTACAACCTCTATATATCGCCCAGACCCTCTAGTCCTGGCACCTTCCTCGTAAGTGTTCTGTGTCCTTTCCAGCGCTGGCAGTATCCCCGACACCCTCCTTCTCAACACTCGTGCCCTCCCCACAACTTCACCCCTGGCACAGACTCTCCACACGCTGTGAAAGGAACTGTCCCCCCAATTGGTCTAGGACTAGGAAGCCTTGGGCAAATTGAAATGTCACTGTTTTTATTTATTTATTTATTTAACGCATGCGCGGTTTACATTTTTTTTAAAGCGGACTGAGTGCCTACCCTGAGTAATTACTCACGGCACGTGCCTGCATGAATCCAATCAAGCACAGTGAACAGACAAAGGATAAAGGGTAATGTTTAAGAAGGAACTGCAAATGCTGGAAAATCAAAGGTAGAGAAAAATGCTGGAGAAACTCAGAGGGTGAGGCAGCATATATGGAGCAAAGGAAATAGGTGACGAGTCTGAAGAAGGGTCTTGACCCGAAACGTCGCCCATTTCCTTCGCTCCATAGATGCTGCCTCATCCGCTCAGTTTCTCCAGCATTTTTGTCTGCCTAAGGATAAAGGGTATACAATGTTTAGTGCAAGATATAACATTGAAGTTCAATAAAAGATAGTTCAAAGGTCTCCGGCAGAAGGGAGGACAGGACCGTACTCTTGCTGATGAGAGGACCATTCAGTTGCCTGGTTAATTCCATTTATTCAATAAATGTAAATTACTTGATACTTAACTCCTTTCCTTTCCCTTGTAGGCATTTCTCTCCATTAATATGAATGGAGTCACAAGAGATAGTCACATGCTCAGCAGCAAATTTCCCAACACATCTGCTGTAAAACCACAGGATGTTGTCACTCTACCAATGGATTGCATGATGTCCAAAATCAGAAAATTCACAGTGAGAAACTGTTATGAAGCTCAGGAGTTCCATATTTGCACAGGAAGTCCCAAATCTGATAGTTTAGCGGGGAAATGCCCGTAGCACACATGGAACAGCAGTATTCTCAGTAAAATCTGGGCCAACAGCTTTTAACCGAAAACCAGAAATTCATTTGAAAAATAAAAAGTTTTTGAAAAACTGACCTGAGTGCAAAGAACCTAATGGCCTCTTCCTGTTCTGTAAATACAACATGCTCAACAATCTCAATTTCCTTGTGCGATTCCATCAAAAACAATCTCATCTAGGAGTCCATCGGAAGCGTGACAATGTTGTGCGGTTTCCCAAAAGATACAACGATTTATTGCAGCCGCATGGCACTAACGCTCACACTAACCTGCACTCTGGCATTTTTCTCTTTGCACTATCTGTGGTACTTGCGTATGGCAATAGTTGGATTTGCACCAGAATACAGTGAAAGCTTTGTTAGCATGCTACCCAGTCAAATCATTCTATATACGAGTATAATTAAGCCATTCATCCAGTTTGTTGATTTTAGTTCTGCATTCAACACCATTGTGCCAGAGCTACTACACTCCAAACTTTCCGAGTTGACTGTGCCTGAACCCCTCTGTCGGTGGATCACCAGCTTCCTGACAGACAGGAAGCAGCATGTGAGGCTATGAAAGCACATCTTGAACGCGCAAACGCTTAGCATAGGAGCACCGCAAGGCTGTGTACTCTCTCCTCTACTCTCTCTACACCAACGACTGCACCTCCACAGATACCTCTGTCAAGCTTCTCAAGTTTGCGGATGACATAACCTTGATTGGACTGATCCAGGATGGGGAGGAATCTGCCTACAGACAGAAAGTGTCACAGCTGGCGTCCTGGTGCCGTCACAACAACCTAGAGCTCAATGCTCTTAAGACAGTGGAATTGATTGTAGACTTTAGGAGAGCTCCCCCTCCCCTGACCGTCAACAACACCACAGTCACATCTGTGGAGTCTTTTAAGTTCCTGGGAACCATCATCTCCAAGGACCTTATGTGGGGGGCTACCATCAACAGTCAAAAGGCACAACAGAGGATGTACTTCCTACGGCAGCTGAGGAAGCACAATCTGTCACAGGCAATGATGGTCCAATTCTACACGTAGAGTAGAGTCTGTTCTCACCTTCTCCATCATGGTCTGGTTTGGCTCAACCACCAAGCACGACACCTGGAGGCTGCGGCGAATCGTCCGATCAGCAGAGAAGGTTATTGGCTGCAACCTTCCCTCCATTAATAAACTGTACGTTGCAAGGGCGAGGAAGCAAGTGGGCAAGATCATCTCTGACCCCTCTCACCCTGGCCACAAACTCTTTGAATCACTTCCCTCTGGAAGGCGACTCCGGATTGTCAAAGCTGCTACAGCCAGACATAAAAAATCCACGAGCAGTTGCTCTACTCAACAGCCAAAAATCTATAGTCTCCCTTTGATCTGGTATTTTGTTGGTTCACATGCTTGATCAATGGTGTTTAATCATTAATGTTTTATTATTAATAATGTTTAGTGTTTTCTGAGTCATTCGTAACCGTTTCTGTATGTCATGTTGTTACTTGTGGGCAGAGCACCAAGGCAAATTCCTTGTATGCGAATACTTGGCCAATAAACTTACTTACTTAAACATGCAGTGTAGGTATAAACATATAGTGTTGCAGCATTATAGCAATACAGTTAAGGAGAAATGTTCCGAGGTTTACAATGAAGTGGATTGGGAGATTGGGGCTACAACCTAGCTTATGGGAGGACTGTTCGGTAATCCGATAACAGTGGGGAGGTTGTTTTTCCTGAATCTAGTGGTTTGTGCATCCAAGGTTCTGTATCGCCTGCCCGTTGGGAGAGGGAAGCATTATACTGTAATGTACTATAACAACGTTTAAATCGCTGATTGGCATGTACTCGGTGGGCCGAAGGGCCTGTTTCTGTGCTGTATCTCTAAAATTCTAAAGATAGCGTGAAGGTGTATTTATATACTACCAATTCATACTTGCCAAAAAGATAGTGATGACCCTTTTATCTATCATTACGGGCTGCGATGCCAATCTAATGCTGAGGCTCGTAATTATCAACAACACTGATGTGGAACAGCTCAAACTGGATGAGGTTTGGCAGTTTCTGTCCCAAAAACTCACCAGTGAATCAGTTCAGTTTGTAAAATAATGTAATAGTTTGGCTGTCATTCCTTTTCATTTCCAGATTCTATTAAACTAACCTTGTGATGGCATTTAAAATCCTGTCAACTGTATTATTTGTTTGGATTTTAGATCTCTAGCCCAGCAAGATAATTGATGCGCAACTCAAGCCCTATAATTATATGAGCAGAACCACAACAATCAAAACCTCACCATGGAGGCAACAAAGACGTCAGTGACATGATGAAGAATGCAAGTTGCATTCACTGCTCATCAATGGTCTACAGCAACCACACCCTTTTTTAACTAGACAGTCTTGTTTTAAATTCCGATCTCTTACTTTTATCCACCAATTTGAGGCAATTACTTGAATAAGTGGGTACACAAAAGGCTGGAGAAACTCAGCGGGTGCAGCAGCATCTAAGGAGCGAAGGAGATAGGTGACGTTTCAGGTCGAGACCCTTCTTCAGACAACTGTATTATTTGTTTGGCTTTTAGATCTCTAGCCCAGCAAGATAATTGATGCGCAACTCAAGCCCTATAATTATATGAGCAGAACCACAACAATCAAAACCTCACGGTTCGTCTGAAGAAGGGTCTCGACCCGAAACGTCGCCTATCTCCTTCGCTCCTTAGATGCTGATGCACCCGCTGAGTTTCACCAGTCTTTTGTGTACCCTCGATTCTCCAGCATCTGCAGTTCCTTCTTTAATACTTGAATAAGTGTTTGGTTACTTCATAAAAAAACATTTTCCGTATAGTAGCAGTAGGAGGCCAATCAGTGCTCTAGACTGATCTGCCATATCGGCTTTAATGGCCGCGGGACTTGCTAGGGCCCGCTGGGGGCTCCAACATCAAGACCCGGAGTGGGGCCTTACATCGCCTGGCGCGGCCTTAACTGCCGCGGGACTTACTTACCATCACCCGCCGGGGGCTTTCACTCTGACATCGGGAGGAGAATGGGGAGTGCAGGGGAGAGATAAGACTTTGCCTTCCATCACAGTGAGGAGGAGATTCACTGTGATGGATGTTTGTGTAAATTGTGTTGTGTCTTGGTTCTTTCTTGTTTGTATGACTGCAGAAACTAAATTTCGTTTGAACCTCAAATGTATATAATATCATGGCTAATCTTGTCCTCCACTTAATTATTCCTGCTATGCCTCATTACTCCATCCCTCATTATTATATCCTACTATCCAAGAAGAATTGTGCGTCAGGCATGGATATTGCTTATTTATCATCCTTCCATAACGATTGATAGCATAACATGATTATTTCCTCTCTGTGAGAGGAAATTGTTTCCTGCATATCCTTTATCAAATCCCTTTATCATTTGAAGCCCTCAATAAGCCAACAAAACCTATGGACTCTGTTATCCAGAGTGTCAAACCCAATGTGTTTGTTTTGGATTTAACACTGGGCACCAACAATAGATCTGAGCAATCAAGGTGCAGTGTGTGGCGAGCAAGGGACTTCAGTGAGGCAAGTGCAATGGTGCAACTTTCTATTTAAATTATCAATTATGTTGTTCATAATTTTGTTTAGTGATTAAATCAAATCAGAAGGAGGCACGACAGGGCAGATAGGAAAGCACATCCTGTACTATGTTGGAACTTCAGGGCAGCTGATCATGACAACGTAAATGCATGAAGTGATATCAGCTGGGGCAAGTCAAGCTCTGGGTTTGAGCCCGAGCAGCAGCTGATCTTGATGCATAGAGTGTACTTTTCACTCGTTTCATAGAGTGTACTTTTCATGAGATGGTTACTTATGACTCAAGAGTGCACGCATAGGGGGATTCTGTCCAGCAGAGCAAATGGACAAGAAGATGGTTCAGGAAACTCCTGGTCTATGACCAGTATTTAGGGTTTAATGTTAAATCAGTAAAATGCATGGAGTGTGGTGACCGAGGCAGATAAGCTAAAGGCACTGATAGGCACTTAGAAATATCTTATTACATCTATTATAGAAATAATTTAAAGAGGGGCTTATAAACACTCTTCTACGTTATCCTATAAATAGCTCGTTCTAAGCTTCCCCCCAGTCTAGTTTCAATCAATAAAATACTGAGTCAAGCACTTGCACATCTAAACTTTATTTTGGAAAAACACAATAACAGTTCCCCACTACTATACCTAACCACCGCGGGTTCGATCCTTGTATCTGCCTGGCCAAGCCCGCCTAGCCTCGTGCAAGCAAAGACACTCCAGAAGGTCACGCAGTCCTAAGCGTTCTCCCAGAAGATCGACACAGGACCTCATGGGAGCAGCCTTTTATAGGTCCCCGAACCTTGAGGGGCCGAACCATATGGGGGTGGTCTCTAAACAGTCCAATAACAGATATCGGTTAACACAGTACATGATAGACATTTCCCTAACCCAATAACACAGTGACTAATACAATGTATCTGACAAAGTTTCTAGATGCAAGTTAAGAGATGAATTATGCAACACGTGCCTGGATATTCAAGAAACCCAGACAAGGCTCAACACTTAACCCAATCAACATCTAGCAAAGTAAAGTTTTGCAACAATATTTACAATGTGTATGTCTGGTTTGCATTCACCCAATCCGTTCCATGCAATCTACACCTAATTGTCAGAATCTGCAGATGTTCAAGTCAAGTCAAAGTCAAAAGAGTTTATTGTCATGTGTCCCTGACAGGACAATGAAAATCTTTCTTTGCATAGCACAACAGAACATAGAAGGCATTGACTACAATTCTATACATAAATACACCCATGACTTAATAAATTAATAAAGTGCAAATAACAGATGGAGGAATATTAATGATTAGAGTTCCAAGCCAGGTTTAATAGCCTGATGGCTGTGGAGAAGTAGCTATTCTTAAACCGGGTTGTTGCAGTCTTCCATTCTCTTCCTGAAACTCTTATCTAGATTCTAGATCATTTCTGCAGAAGACACATTTAAATTGACCAAATGGCCTAGCAGCCCAGAAGCCTTTACTCAATTTTAGCATCTTGGCATCTCCAATTTGGCCAGAATTAACAACCTCACTTTCACACTCCCTATCCACTAGGGGCAATTTACAGAGGTTAATTAACCTACAAAACTCACACGTCTTTGGGAAGTGGGAGGAAATCGGAGCACCTCGAGGAAACCTACATGGTGACAGGGCGAAAGAACATGCTAACTCCACACAGATAGCAGCCAAGGTCAGGATCGAATCAGGCTCTCTGACACTTTGAGGTAACAACTTTACCAGCTGCACCATTGTACCACCCATTTGATGTGGTTGCTGATCCAGTTGGCATTAGATTATTTAACCCTTTTTTGAACGGCAGACATGGGTCAAATGGCCTTCTGTGTCATAAACATTCTTCATCACATGGACAGGCCGCTGAATACTGGTCTTATTTATTTCTAAGACGGTGGCCACGAAGTGGAAAGGGACACTCGGAGGTGGAGAGATAGGATACAGCAAATAGATATTTTTTATGTAACCTATAAGTTACAGTGAACCACAACACAGAAAATGGGAAGACTGTAAAAAGAAAGAAAATCAAGGAGCCAAAGAAAGAAGAATGCTCACTGTCACAGATGTATAAAAGAATGCACAATAATATGCAGAGGCAATAGGATTATACAAGGTAAAGATGGTATTTATAGAGGCCATTGTATTGCGACACAAATGTCTTTTCACCAAAGTGCAGTTCAAACATGACTCATAAATTTATAGCTTACTGCTTCAGAAACATTTTCTTCATGTGGTGATTATAAAATTCCCAAAATACTAACTCCACAAAAAAATTATACTTCTTCCATGCCACCTCTGCAATCAATTCATCTTGGCGGAATTGATTTATTTAATAAAATTGGACGTCGCCGGTAAATCAATAATAGGAAAGATCGTTCAACGTATTCGGTCTTGCTCAAATACTTTTTCTCAACATAGATTATAATGAAATATTTTCCAGTATCTGCTCTTCTCCACCCTGACATAAGTTTTGATGAAGTTCCCCACTCTGATTGTTTGAAAGTAGTTTGGAATTATTTTACAATGAGGATAGTGAGAGGTGGCCAGTGACAACTAGCCCACCTTCCCAAACCCTGGCACGCCCCCCCGGCACTGACCTCCCCTCCTTCTCTGCCCCATCATCTGGCCGTTCCGCCTCACTCAGGACTGCACTCACCCTTCAAGGCGCCTAGCAGCGGCTCCTTTCTGGACATCTTCGTCTCCGAGCAGGGGCCCGCCTAGGAAACCGTCTTTTCCACAAGTCCGATCTACACGCACTTCTGTCTACTCGGCGCCCCGTCACTCAGGCCGCCAGGAGGAGTGGTGGAGAAGCATGGTGAGGTTCCCCAGGTTTAAGGGCGGGATCTGGGACGGAGGTGGAGCAAGGCCACGTCTCCTAGGTGACGGGGCGGAGTCTGCGTCTGGGGCGGAGGAAGGCCGCGTTTCCTAGGTGACGGGGCCCAGGGTGGAGTCAGTGACGTCTCCTCGGTGACGGGGCGGAGTCTGTTACTGGGGCGGAGCAGCGCCGCGTTTCCAAGGTGACGAGGCGGGGCCTAGCGCATCGTCCAAAGCAACGCCGCGTCGCCAAGGTGACTGGGCGGGGCCTAGGGACTAGACGTCGTCTCCTAGGTGACAAGGCGGAGCCTGCTCCTCGGGCGGAGCTGAAATGAAACAATGGGCTTCGGCAAAGATCCTATCGCGGAGCGGAGCTATAGGATCTTTGGGCTTCAGTGTTTAAGAAGGAGCTGCAGATGCTGGAAAATCGAAGGTACATAAAAATGCTGGAGAAACTCAGCGGGTGCAGCAGCATCTATGGAGCGAAGGAAATAGGCAACGTTTCGGGCCGAAACACTTCTTCACACCTATCAGTCTTAAGAAGGGTTTCGGCCCGAAACGTTGCCTATTTCCTTCCCTCATGAAACAATGGGTGTCCGGCCCGAAACACCGTCCATGCATTCTCTCCCCAGAATGTGCTTGACCCACTGCGTTCCTCCAGCACTCTGTGTTTCGCTGTCTTCTAGTGGGCGATGAGATTGGGCTTGGGGCATGGCCAATAGAGGAGGTGGGGTCCGGAATGGGATGGAACTTGTTGACAGCGGGACTCAGTGATGCCGGAGATCAAGGTCACTGCTACGCCCAGATGCTTTTGAAGTGTGGTCACTGTTCCAAAGTGGATCAAGCGGCGATAAATCTGCGGTTGTGAGTTCTAATAAAGAGATGTCTGACAGCGAAGAAATAACATGTTCCTGAGATTTGGGCGACAATGTGTATATAATAAATGATTACAAACCTGCTGTGCTGCTGCTGCAAGTAAAAATGTAATTGTTCCGTTTCAGTACTATGACAATAAACGCTCTTGACTCTTGAATGAACTCTTTACTACTAGATGGCTGCGTTTTCCAATTCATATGCTAGGATAATTGCCCTAAAGTTTCCTGCTTTAGAACAGCCTCTTAATAGTGCAATTTGTTTTAGTTTTAGTCTTAGAGATACAGCGTGGAAACAGGCCCTTCGATCCACTGTGTCCGCGCCGACCAATGATCACCCATACATTAGTTCTATCCTGCACACCAGGGGGATTTTACAGAAGCCAATTAACCTACGTCTTTGGAATGTGGGTGGAACTAAAGCACGGTCGACAACCCACGCAGTCACGGGGAGAACATGCAAACTCCACACAGACAGCACATGTGATCATGATCGAACCCTGGTTTCTGGTGCAGTCAGGTGGCAACTCTACTGCCGCCATTTGTGTTTCTTCAAGACCTTTTCAGAATCCAAGAAATGTTAGTACATTACAACACGTGTGTCCACAATGCATCAACTTGCACTAAGATGCTTGGAACACTGGCCATTGTGCCCAAGGGAGTAGCCTCTGGCCCCATTAGTTTGTCTAGCACGATTTTGCTCTCAGTGTATGTATGAGACTAACTGTAAAGTCACCTGTCATCAGATCATGACTGTCTCAGGTAAAACACCTGTCAAGTCAAGTCAAGTCAAGTCAAGTCACTTTTATATATATAGCACATTTAAAAAACAACTCTCATTGGCCAACGTGCTTTACACTGGTATAAGAATAGTATAACAAACAACAGTGGTTCATAGATTAAATACAAACATCACTACATACATATAGCCCTCGCTCAGAGGACATCAAGAAAGGCTTGGGAGTAGAGATGAGTTTTTAGTCTCGACTTAATGGAGTCGATGGAGGGGGCAGTTCTCATGGGAAGAGGGATGCTGTTCCACAGTTTAGGAACTGCAACCGCAAAGGCGCGGTCGCCCCTGAGCTTATGCCTAGACAAGGCATGTTCAGCATGCATGTTCACTAGATGTTCAGCAACCCCAAGTCAGCCGATCTGAGGGACCTGGAGGTGGTGTGGTGGGTGAGCAGCCTTTTAATGTAGGTGGGGGCAAGCCCATTGAGGGCTTTGTACTCATGAAGGAGGATCTTGACATTTATTCGGAACCGCACAGGGAGCCAGTGGAGAGAGGCCAGGATCGGGGTGATGGGGTAAAGCAGAACATGGGTTTCAGAGAGCCCCGTGTCAAAGCACCCATCATGGAAAACTTTATTGTCATTCAGACCTTGCGGTCTGAACGCAATTTCATTGCCTGCAGTCATACATACAGTAAATAACAAAACACACAATAAACTCATATTTAACATCCACCACAGTGATTTCATCAGATACCTCCTCACTGTGATGGAAGGCAAAAATCTTGTCCTTGTCTCCTCCCTTGTTCTTCCTCTTCCTCTGCGCTGAGGCGATCCAGGCCTCCGATGTTGTGACCGCACCGGGTGATGTAAATAAGTCCCGCGGCTGAACCGCGCTGCGCGAACGGGCCGGTTGAACTCCGCGGCCCGGGGCGGTCGAAGTTGACGAAGCTGCCGCCCTCCAGTCCAGCGGACGCAGCTGTTGCCGCGGGAGCTCCGGAAAAACAGGTCACCAACCTGTGACCTGCGAGCTCCCGACGATGTCGTCCACTGGGCCCGCGGCTGAACCTCCGAAGTCGCTGCCGCCACCGCCACCGCCACCGCCACCGCCACCGGAAAGCCGCTCCGAGTCGGGCTGCCGGAATGCCTGAACCTGCCGCAGCCTCGAAGTCGGCCAGCCCCGCGCTGGTAAGTCCTGGCTGGCTCTGCCTCCGGAGCATCAAGGTCGGCCGCAGATGGAGGCTGTCAGCTCCGCCATTAGGCCTCAGTGCAGACGGAGACGGGGGATACGACAAGAAAAGTCGCGTCCCCCCCAAAAGGAAGAGACTAAAACGTTTCTCCCACCCCTCCCACACACATACACTACATAATAACTCAAATTAACACGTTAAAACAAGACAAGAAAACAGCAAAAAAAAAGGAGAACAGAAGGACTGCAGGCGAGCCGCTGCTGCCAGGGCAGCGCCGCCACTCCCACTATCAATCAGGTCATGAATAATTCAGGTAACACACAAGCTGATCAGAGCATGATGTTTCAGGTCATGGGCACCTATAAATCAGATCATGGGGTGTTTCAAGTAATATGCCTGTCAGTCAGATTATGGGTGTTTTAGCTAATGCACTCACCAATCAGATCATGGATCATGGAAAACTTTATTGTCATGAACGAAATTTCGTTGCCTGCAGTCATACATAAAGTAAATAACAAAACACAATAAACACATATTTAACATCCACCACAGTGAGTTCACCAGACACCACCTCACTGTGATGGGAGGCAAAAATCTTGTCTTTGTCTCTTCTCTTCTTGTTCTTCCTCTTCCTCTGCGCTGAGGCGACCCAGTCTCTGATGTTGTGACTGCACCGGGTGATGTAAATAAGTCCCGCGGCTGAACCGCGCTGCGCGAACGGGCCGGTTCAACTCTGCGGCCCGGGGTGGTCGAAGCTGCCGAAGCTGCCGCCCTCCAGTCCAGCGGACACAGCTGTTGCCGCGGGAGCTCCGGAAAAAACAGGTCACCAACCTGTGACCTGCGAGCTCCCGACGATGTCGTCCATTGGGCCCGCGGCCGAACCTCCGAAGTCGCTGCCGCCGCCACCGCCAACTGAAAGCCGCCACAGCTCCTAGTCGGGCCGCCGGAACGCCGGAATGCCTGAACCCGCCGCAGCTCCGAAGTCGGCCAGCCCCGCGCTGGTAAGTCCTGGCTGGCTCTGCATCCGGAGCCTCGAGGTCAGTCGCAGTTGGAGGCTGTCACCATTAGGCCTCAGCGCAGACGGAGACGGGGGATACGACAAGAAAAGTCGCGTCCCCCCCAAAAGGAAGAGACTAAAAACGTTTCTCCCACCCCTCTCACACACATACACTACATAATAACTCAAATTAACGCTAAAACAAGACAAGAAAACAACAAAAAAAAGAGAAAGAAAAACAGATGGACTGCAGGCGAGCCGCTGCTGCCAGGGCAGCAGCGCCACTCCCATGGGTGTTTCAGCGAACACGCCTGTCAATCAGATCATGCGTGTTTCAGGTGACCTACTAATGAATCAGATCATGGGTGTATCAAGTAACACGCATGCCGACCAGAGCATAGGTGTAGCAATCATTATCCAGTTACAGATAATACAGATACAGTTGGTATTCTGTAAACTGAAGTGTCATTTAGAGGTTGACTGCAAACCTCCTGCTGATTGTGGCATTGTCAGAGTTAAATATAACCCCAGCTTTTCATACCAAAGATCCTAGGATCTTTGATTCATACAGTGAGAGTTAAGCCTGGATAGAGTGGATGTGGAATGGGAGAGTCTAGGACGAGGGGGTCATAGCCTCAAAATTAAAGTTGTTATTTTAGAAAGGAGATGAGGAGGCATTTCTTTAATCAGAGGGTGGTGAATCTGTGGGATTCTTTGTCACAAAAGGCTGTGGAGGTCAAGTCAGTGCATATTTTTAAGGCAGGGAAAGATAGATTCTTGATTAGTACGGGGGTCAAGTCAAGTCACTTTATTTCTATAGAACATTTAAAAAACAACTCTTGTTGACCAAAGTGCGTTACATTGGTGGAGGTACTAACATACAACTGTGGTTCATAGATTAAGTACATACATAAATACATACATATACCTCTCCCTCAGAGGACGTCAAGAAAGTCTTGAGAGTGAAGATGAGTTTTAAGCCTCTACTTAAGAGTCAATGGAGGGGGCAGTTTTAATGGGAAGACGGATGCTGTTCCACAGGCTAGGAGCTGCAACCGCAAAGGCGTGGGAGCTTATGCCTAGACCGCGGGATGTTCAGTAACCCCAAGTGGGAAACTGATGTCAGAGGTTATGGGCAAAGATCATAATCTTTGGTTATGGGGGGGGGGGGGGCGGTAGCAGGAGAATGGGGTTGCTGAGGGCGAGATAGATCATCCATGATTGAATGGCGGAGTATACATGATGGGCTGAATGGCCTAATACTGCTCCTATCACTCGTGACCTGCAGTGTGAGCGCAGCTGCTCCAGCCCCAGCCACACCACGTGAAGGGCGAGACGGGCAGTGGACGTGGACCTGCTCACGGCGTCGTCTCTCCCAGCCGACGTCACAAAGGGCCAGTCCGGGGCGTTGGCAGCACCCGGCCAATGGGAGAAGCGCGTCGGAGGGCCTGTCTGCCCGTGTGGGCGGGGCTTGGGTGGGGGGGAGGGGAGGGGGGGGGGGGGGTTGATTGATTGACAGCCGCGAGACCGAGCGGCGAGCGGGCAGCATCATGGCGGAGCCGCGGACGTTCTTGCAGGAGACCGTGCGTATCTTCAAGGAGACTTACCCTGGCATCGAGCCGACGGTCGCCGTAGCGGCTCCAGGCAGAGTCAACCTCATCGGAGAGCACACGGATTATAACCAGGGATACGTGTTGCCCATGGTGAGCATCTTTGATTGTGAGGGGCTTCGCCGAGGAACTGGAGGGGGAATGATGGAGGGAAGGGGAGGCGTGTGGGGGTGACATGGCGATGGTGTGGGGAAGAGGCAGTCGGGTGGTTGGCATATATGTGGGTGGGATGGGGAAAGTAGTGTAGGGGGAAGAAAGGGGGTGAAGGAGTGGGATGGGGAAGGTGGGGGGGGGGGGGGTGGAATGGAAAGGGATTGTTGGGGTGGATGAGGGATGGGTGGGAAAGTGGTGGGAAGGAGAAAGTGGAAGAGATGTTGAACAGAGAGTGTGGGTGATAGGAGAGACGGGGGTGGATGAGAGGGAGGGGAAGACAGGAGAGCGTGAGCAAAAGGGAGATTTGTGTCAGATGAGTGGATTAGAGTGTGGGGGGTGGGTGATCGGGGAATGTTAGGGGAGGGGATGAGAGGGGGCATGATGAAAAGTTGTAGAGTTGGAGGCAAGAATTTGTAAGAACTCGGGAGAGAAGGGAAGGGGGTGCCTAAGGTCGTGAGGGAAAAGAGAAAGAGAGGAATGGTGGGAGGAAGAATGGTTGGAGGGAGCAAATCAAGAAGGGAAAAAGGGAGACGGTGGGCTTCAAAGGAAGAGGGCATGAGTTCAGAGGGGGTTGGAGAAGATCAGAGAGATAAAGAGGGCAGGAGAGTGGGAGAGTAGGAAACTGATGGAAGGAAGAGTGGAGAGACGAAAGAAGACAAGCATATAGGGGTTGAGGAAGAGGACATGGGACTGGCAAAGAGATATTGAAAATGGTGGGGAGAAGGAAGAGGAGGGTGAAGGACGGCAAGTACGAAGTTGGTGAGGGTGAATGAGAGGCGGGTGGAAGAGAGAGGAGGGGGTGGTGGGGGAAGAGATAGACATAGGACACAATGGTTGGTGGTCCTGTTCCCCAGCTTCAGTGACCCAGATTCAACGCTGACCTTGGACACTGCCTATGTGGACGTTCTCCCTGTATCCATCTGGGTTTCCTGGTCGGTTAATTAGCATCCATTAATTTCCCTTGGTATTAGACAGATGTGACCAATGTAACGGGTCCCTCTCACGATGCAGGGTGGAAGGGAGTGGCATGGGGCACAGAAGCTGAACCGAAGGAACCCGGGAGGTTGGTGAGGTGTTGAAGGTGGGCTTATGATGGATGACCTTTTAATCCCTTAGGCTCTCCCAATGGTCACCCTGGTGGTCGGCTGTGTAACCACAGATGGAATCATTTCATTGCGTACCTTGGCCAAGGAAGCAGATGATCCAAATTACGTGGAATTTCCTGTGACATCAGAAGGAAATGTTTTGACCCCTGGGTTACCTAAATGGGCTAATTATGTAAAAGGAGTTGTTCAGTATTACCGAGGTAAGGCAACACCTGTGCGTAAACATCTGATTGCGTAACGCCGTGTCTTCCAATGTTGTGTTATTAATTTAAAAAAAAATAGATATAGAAACATAGAAATTAGGTGTAGGAGTAGGCCATTCGGCCCTTCGAGCCTGCACCGCCATTCAATATGATCATGGCAAGGGGTAATCATATAGATTTGGCAATTATGGCAATCATATAGATTGCCATGGCAATCATGGCAATCATATAGATTTAGGGTAAGGGGTAAGAGATTTAGATTAACTTTCTTCCATCCCTTCCAGAACATGGTCAGAGAGTGGTTGATGCAGAGTTGCTCACGACATTTAAGTGTCTCAAATGAGCACCTAAATTGCATAGGCATAGAAAATCGCCAGCTAAAGGCTGGTAGGTTGGATTATTACAGAAGGGTTTTCCATTGGTTGGCATGGGCATGGGCATGGTGGGCCAAATGGCCTGTTTTCATGCCGTATGACTGACTTCTTGCACACCAGCAAACTGGGACACCAACAAAGACCCAAACTACCTCCCTACATCTTTGTCGTTTCTTCCCCAGTCAGACACTAGCCCCTAAGGTGCTGCCCTCAACACCCACCAAACACCAGCCCAATCCTGCAGTGCTGCCTCTTCTCTCTTCCCATCATCTGAAACGTTGACTTTACTTCTCTCTCTAAAGATGCTGATTGAACTGCTGAGTGTATATGGCATTTTCTGTTTTAATTTCTGATTTCCAGCATCTGCCGTTGTTTATTTCAATACTTTTACTTCGGATAGCACAGGGTTTAGATTTGCTAATGTAACATAGGATAGATAGGAATGAGGGAGAAAGAAGAACATTTGAAGGAGGATCCTGTGGAGAAAGGAAACTTCCCCACCTCAGCTGATACCACTATGATCTCCCAATCCCTGTCTCACCCCTCCATCTCACCTGTGTATGCTCGCCATCTCTCCTCTACCCTCTCAGTTCTGATGTAGGGTCATGACTTAAAAATGTTCCTCTGCCTCCACAGAGGCTGCCCAAGCCACTGAGCTCCACCTGCAGTTTGTTTTTCTGCACCGGCATCAAGTAGTTGGATTGTCTAATTATGTGCCGCAAATGCTATTGAGTGCAATTTTATACAAGAAATACATTAATTACAATATGTAATATGTAAAAGAATATGTGATTCTGTTCCATTCTGTTTGTAGTTTGTTGGTTTGTTTGTTTTTTGCACAAAGTCCGCGAGCATTGCCACTTTTCATTTCACTGCACATCTCGTATGTGTATGTGATGAATAAACTTGACTTGACTTGACTTGAATTGTGTAGAAATAAGGAACTGCAGATGTTGGTTTACACAAAACGGCACAAGTGTTGGAGTAACTCAGCTGGTCAGGCAGCATTCCACAAAAGGACGCAAAGAAGTGTGCCAACCTAAAACGTCGCGCATTATGTTCTCCAAAGACGCTGCCTGATCCTTCGAGTTACTCCAGCACTTTATGTTTACTTGCATGAATTACATTTATGAAAACTTTTTCAGGTTTGAAAGTACTTTATTTATAATACATATCTTTGGATAAACTCAACAGTCAATTGCTCTATTGATAAAATGTAACGACAAGCAATGAAAAGAAAGATTAGTTATCTGTTATCTAGGGTGTTGTTACAGAAATGCTCCAAGGTAATTGAAATATATCACAACATGGCTGAGAAACAATTACTACAGTGTTTAGTTTAGTTTATTATTATCACGAGTACCGAGATACAAAGCTTTTTTTGTTGCATGCTATCCAGTTAGTGAAAAGACTATACATGATTACAATCAGGCTGTCAACAGTGTACAGACAGGATGAAGGGTGTAACATCAAGTCCCGTAAAATCTGATTAAAGATAGTTCAAAGGTCTCCAATGAGATAGATGGGAGGATAAGAGCGCTCTCTAGTTGGTGAGAAGATGGTTTAGTTGCCTGCTAACAGCTGGGAATAAACTGTCCCTAAATATGGAGGTATGCATTTTTCTGTACCTCTAGCTGATGTGAGTGGAGAAGAGGGAGTTATCAGGGTGAGACTCGTCCTTGACTATGCTGGTGTCCTTGCTGAGTCAGAGTGAAGTATGGATTGAGCCAATGGAAGGGAGGTTGGTTTGCATGATGGTCTGGGCCACATCCACAACTCTCTTCAATTTCTTATAATCTTGAATGGACTGGTCCCAAACAATGCTATGATGCATCCTGATAAAATGCTTTCTACAGCTCATCTGTAGAAGATGGTGAGGGTTGCTGGGGACTTCCTAAAGCTTCTAAGGAAGTAGAGGCGTTGGTGTGGTTTCTTGACAATGGCTTCGACGTGGCTGGTCCAGGGCAAATTGCTGGTGATGTTTATTCCTAAGAACTTGAAGCTTTCAACTAGCTCTACTTCATCATCATCGATGCATACCGATGGTTCCTGAAGTCGATCACAATCTCCTTTGTCTTGCTGACATTGAGGGGGAAGTTGCTATCTTGGCACCAGGTTATGAGGTTCTCAATCTTCTTCCTGTACTCTGTCTCATCATTATTTGATATCCGGCCCACTACGGTAGTGTCGTCTGTGAATTTGTAAATTGAGTTGGATTGGTATTTGACTGCACAGTCATGAGTGTCCAAGCGGTATAGAAGGAGCTGAGAACACATCCCTGTAGGGCACCAGTGCTGAGGATTGTGATTTGTTGGTCAGGAAGTTGAGAATCCAGTTGCAGAGGTAACTTCATCTTCACAAATTTGGAGATGAGCTTGAAAACACAGCTGTTGTCTTATGAATAGGAGTGTGGTGTCAGTGTCTCTCTTACCCAGATGTTCTAGGGATGTGTAGGGCTAGGGAGATGATATTAGCCGTGGACCTGTTGTGGTGGTAGGCAAACTGCAGTGGATCAAGTTTGCTTGGTAAGCTGTATTTAATGTGTTCCATAACCATTCTCTCAAAGCACTTCATGATGGTGGATGCCTTTGGCACTGGGATGAGAATGGTCTTCTTAAAACAGGTGGATACCTCAGAATGGAGTAGGGTGAGATTAAAGATTTCCGTGAACACTCCCATTAATTGGTCTGCGTAGTTCCTAAGGACGCAGCCAGGGACTTCATCCGGGCCAATCTCATGTACACCAGTGACCCTGGGAAATGACACGGATGGGAGTCTGATGGGATGGATGTCATCGCCCATTGGCCTTCTGCTCAAAGCGAGCATTGTGCATCAGTGCAGGAGCCCATTTGGTTGCCAGCTCAATGCAAAGTCATTTAAGTCACATTATCCCTCTCCTGATATCCCTCTAGCAATTACAGTGATGGGGAACCCTCAATTCTTGCCATAGAGGGAGTACAGAGAAGATTCTTGCCATCGAGTACAGAGAAGGTTCACCAGACTGATTCCTGGGATGGCAGGACTTTCATATGAAGAAAGACTGGATAGACTCGGCTTGTACTTGCTAGAATTTAGAAGATTGAGGGGGGATCTTATAGAAACTTACAAAACTCTTAAGGGGTTGGACAGGCTAGATTGTTCCCGATGTGGGGAAGTCCTGAACAAGGAGTCACAGTTTAAGGATAAGGGGGAAGTCTTTTAGGACCGAGATGAGAAAATCATTTTTCACACAGAGAGCGGTGAATCTGTGGAATTCTCAGTCACAGAAGGTAGTTGAGGCCAGTTCATTGGCTATATTTAAGAGGGAGTTGGATGTGGTCCTTGTGGCTAAAGGGATCAGGGGGTATGGAGAGAAGGCAGGTACAGGATACTGATTCGGATGATCAGCCATGATCATATTGAATGGCGGTGCAGGCTCGAAGGAATGAATGGCCTACTCCTGCTCCTATTTTCTATGTTTCTATGTAATTAAGGGAAAAAAAATCAGAAGCAAGGGAATGATTGATGCCATCG
Organism: Raja brachyura; assembly: GCA_963514005.1. The sequence continues at coordinate 33,282,622 of OY740803.1, forward strand.
TCAGAATAAATGTATTGAAGATGAAAAACTGCACAGATGGAATAGAATCTTGACAACAAGTGGGGTAGAGCGATTAAGGTGGCTGTTGGGGTGGGTGAGTTGGTGGTCTTCTGTTGTATGTACGTTATTACATTGAGAAACAAATACTGAGATTGATGGAGTGAATGTGAGGGGATGGAAATAGGCACGTTGCAATTTTCACAATTCGGGACAAGAGCAGAAAAAGCCATGAAAACCATCATCATTGTACCAGAAAAAGTGGAGGAGAAAAGACCAAAGCAAAAAAAAAAACAGTTTTACTTATCTCACAAAGGCAAGCATGTTTTAACTGACGGAATAAATTGAGTCGAACAATGAGCTGATAAGTATGAGAACAGACTCTGCCAGGCGGAAGAGGAGAGCTGGTCTGACCTGTATTCAAAGAACCCTCAGGCCATCCTGTTGTAGGTTTGCACATCCTTGATGTAACTGAAGCCAGACACAAAAGGATGACATTGAAATTGTCCCAGGAACCACTGCATGGTATCAGGCACAGTTCTGGGTGGAAAGGGCAGAGATTAAAGGAGAAAAGGTGGAATCAAGGTGGGAAGAAATAGCTTCTTTAGTTAAGAACTGGCACACTCAGTGTTTGTAGTCATCGGGTGGAAGTTAGAAGCGGTTGAGGAAAGTTCTCCAGAGGAGAGGGGAGTCAGTGACAATTTAGAAACTGATGCCATGTGTTTAGTGTTCAGTGTTTGTGTTTAATGTTTAGTGTTCAGTTTCACTGACAGCAGGAATGCAAGTGATTTAGCATTCAGCCTCTGAAGTTGCTATTATTACCAGTTTATTAGCATGTACTGTGTGGTGAAACACTCAGTCCTGCGGCTCTGGTTTTAGATGCAAGCTGCACGTGGGAGTGATCATATGAGAGGAACTCATCCATTTTTTTGCAGAGCTTGCCCTAGCCTCCTGCTGACATATGTTGGAGACTCTGTCTGCTTGTCAGTCAAACATTTAATTGTGGCATGGATGATGTAGTTACAAAGAAGAGCACCAGCACCGCTACTTTTTTTTAGAAATTTAAAGAGATTCTGTTTGTCTCTGAATACTCTAATAACCATCTACAGTATATGTGCGCTATAGAACGTATCCTAACTGGTTGCATCATGGCCTGTTATGGCAAATCCAATGCACGGAAATGCACGAGCCGCAAAGAGTCTGCCCGGTGGACTCAGCCTCGTCCATCATGGGCATCATCCTCTCCCCAGTCTAAAACATCTACATGAGCCATTGCCTCAAGAAAGCGGCATCTACCATCACCGATTTCCACCATCCAGGCCATGTCCTCGTTTCATTGCTACCATCGGGCCTGAGGCACATTTTTCCTGCATCTAGCTTATCCAGTTATAATTTTATATTTTTCTATAAGATCCCCCTCAACCTTCTAAACTCCAGTGAATACAAGCCTAGTCTTTTCAATCTTTCCTCATATGACAGTTCCACCATCCCAGGGAACAATCTCGTGAACCTACGCTGCGCTGCCTCAATCACAAGAATGTCCTTCCTCAAATTAGGAGACCAAAACTGTACACAATACTCCAGATGTGGTCTTACCAGAGCCCTATACAACTGCAGAATAACCTATTTACTCCTATACTGAAATCCTCTTGTTATCAAGGCCAACATTCCATTAGCTTTTTTCACTGCCTGCTGTACCTGCATGCCAACTTTCAGTGACTGGTGTACAAGGACGGCTAGGTCTCGCTGCACCTCCCCATTACTGGAACCAACCTGCACAAGTCAAGTCAAGTCAAGTTTATTCGTCACATACACGTACGGGATGTGCAGTGAAATGAAAAGTGGCAGTGCCTGCGGACTTTGTGCAAAAAACAAACAAACAACCAACCAACCGACATACTACAAACAGAATCACATGTTCTTTTCCATAATAAAATATTGTGGGCGGTATAGTGGTACAGTAACTGTAGTAGAGTTAACCCTAATCTTATCTTGACAAGGAACACCACTGTCCACCTCTTGCACTACTATGAACCTGTTTTTCTTTAATTACATTTTTCTACTAATGGTTTGTTTTTTCGCAGTCTTCTTATAAGTATATAATTTCTCTTTCTCTTTCTCTTTTACGTATTGCTTAATATTGTTTCTAAATTCAGCGTTATTTTTAAGATATAGCAGAAGTGCCATTAGGTGTCTGTCAAGTTTTGTTTTTGATTGTTGTCTTTTTGCATTTTCCTTCATCCTCTCACCATTGTGAACGTGCTCTGTTGTATCTATGCAGCTGGCCCACTCCCTGGCTTTAAAGCAGTAACGGCAAGTAACGTCCCGTTGGGCGGAGGGCTGTCTAGTTCAGCATCCTTGGAAGTGGCCATCTACACCTTCTTACAACAGATCTGTCCAGGTATGCAGAGCATTTGCAGCTGTTCTATAAATGTCGGGACTCCGCCATAACCACATTGCCTCGTTTATTTCCAGAGTTGAAGTACTCCCAGGATCACAGTTTCCTTCTCGGTCAACTGTTGAATTTAACTGACGGGAGTATTTCAATTCATAACTTCCTCATTGAACTTCCTGATCAGATATGACTAATCTAAAAAAGTTCCCAACATCAGAACCAGTTTTGCTATGGATCAGTGTGTGTAGGAAGGAGCTACAGATGCTGGTTTATACCGAAGATTGACATGAAATGCTGGAGTAACTCAGCAGATCAGGCTGCATCTCTGGAGAAAAAGGAATAAGTGATGTTTCGGGTTGGTACCCTTCTTCAGACTCTGAACTCAGAGTCTCGACCCTTTTCTCCAGAGATGTTGCCCAACTCGCTGAGTTATTCCAGCATTTGTATCCTATCTTTACTATAGATCATGTGGTTTCCTGGTGTATAAAGGTCATGGACATTTGAAGGTCACACGTACTAACGATCTCAGGACTGACAACTAGCTGAGTGTTCAGATGTTCCAAAACCCACCAGGACAAGTTGTTAAATTAATTTCAATTTTTTGAAGTGTGTGGTGGTCAGTGTGTGGTCACTGTGAAACCAGTGTTTTCAGTCCTGCATTTCTCCTTCTGACTGCATTTGAGTTTAAAAGTGCTCATCTATGGGCTCACCATTGTTAGGGTACAGTGCTGGTGTAGCAGGTAATTATCAGACCCATAATCCAGAGACCTGAACTCAAATCCAACGTCGGCAGATGGAATTTAAATTTGCTTCGTATTCTGGAATTTAAACAGTCATGAAGGACAATGATCACAAAAACTACGAGGTTGTTCCGAAAACCATTCGGGTTCATTCATGTCCCTCAGGACGAAATCTGCCATCCTTTCCTGATTTGGGCTGTGCAACTCCAGACCCATCCTATATTGTTGTCTCTTCATTGTTCTTTGAAATATCTTACAATTTCCTCATTGGTAATTAAGAACAGGCAATAAACCGCTGGTCTTGTCAGCACTGCCCTGGTCATAGAAACATAGAAACATAGAAAATAGGTGCAGGAGGAGGCCATTCAGCCCTTCAAGCCAGCACCGCCATTCATTGTGATCATGGCTGATCATCCCCTATCAATAACCCGTGCCTGCCTTCTCCCCATATCCCTTGATTCCACTAGCCCCAAGAGCTCTATCTAACTCTCTCTTAAATCCATACAGTGACTTGGCCTCCACTGCCCTCTGTGGCAGGGAATTCCATAAATTCACAACTCTCTGGGTAAAAAGGTTTTTTCTCACCTCAGTCTTAAATGACCTCCCCTTTATTCTAAGACTGTGGCCCCTGGTTCTGGACTCACCCAACAATGAAATTATAAATTTCCTTAAATTGTCTTAAATTAATTTCCTGGTTCTTAAAAATGAAATTATAAAATCACAATTCAAAAATGGCACACTGGTAGTGATTTCTGAGGGGCTTTGTTCTCTCTTTGGTCACATTTATTCCCTTAATGTATGTATTAAATCTATTTGGATTCTCCTTAATCCTATCTGCCAGAGCTATCATTGCCCTCCTGATTTCCTTAAGTGTGCTGCACAATAGGGTACAGAACCTAACCTGCACCATCTTCTACCCAGAATAATCAAGAGCCAGAGGACATACGTTGACGGTGAGAGGAGATAGTTATAATAGTGAACCTAAGGGGCATCTTTTTCACTCAGAGGGTGGTGTCTTTATAGAACTAGCTGCAGAGGAGGTATTCGAGGAAGGTAGTATAACAACTTGGACAGAGACATGGACAGCAAATGTTCAGAGGGTTATGGGCCAAACACAGACACGTTTAGATGGCATCTTGGTCGGCATAGACAGATGGGCCGAAGGGCCTGTCTCCATGCTCTGTGACTCTATGAGCCCTGACTGCATTTTAAATTTCTGACCATCAGATGACGGGAATTTAGTGGAGAAGGCCCTGACCTGTCAGAAAGCAGAGCACACATTTTCCTTTGTGCCCTGTGGAATCATGGACCAGTTTATCTCGGTGATGGGAATAGCCGGCCACGCCTTGCTGATCGACTGCAGGTGAGCAAAAGACAGATTGCTATTATTGGACAAAGATTGCCCAGTTTGGAAGTTTGTGTTTGAGCAAATGCTTTTCTAACTCAAGGTCCCTGGAAGTGACCCCTGTGCCCATCAGTGATCCCAGCCTGGTGATCCTGATCACAAACTCCAACGTACGACACCACCTGACGGGCAGCGAGTACCCAGCCCGACGTCAGCAATGTTTGGAGGCGGCCAAGGCGCTTGGGGAGGAAAGTCTACGCGATGTCTCAATGGCTGAATTGAAAGGTGAGCAAAGGTTATATGCTTCAGACGCAGGTAGGCATGTACAGGCAAGGGGAAGATGCACAAAGGATGCATTCCACAGGACGGATCTCAGGCGAGATAAATGAAGTGAACAAAGGCGCAGCAGTGTGCGAGTGACTTGCTTCCTGACTCTCAAAATTATTTTTGCCACCGTCAAAGGAAAAATCAGGAGCGTGATGGAACTCTCTCCACTTGCCTGAAGTGATGCAAAAACACCGGTGCAAACCAACCAGGATAAAGAGGTCTGTTTAATTGTCACCCCCTAGCCATTGTTCTTAATATTTACTCTCTCTTCCACTAGTTTGCTATAGCTGCGTGTCTGTATGTGTGTACCATCTGCACAGTGAACTGCGGTTACATATTCCGTTCCTTTAGTGCCATTTCTTAAACCTGCAAGCTCTGCCTCCAAGATGGAACGGTGGATGGGAACACCACCACCTGCAGGTTCCCCTCTAGAAAGTAACCCAGTTGACTTGGATATGGACACCGTTCCTTTCTGACTGTCGGGCCTAAGTACAGGTTTGTTACCCAAATGCAGCAGCAGCCCAGGGTTACCTCAAGGCCATCAATAGCTGGCCATGCCAGGCATAAATGAATTTTGTTTCCAATAGTGTCCAAGTTAAAATCTAGTTCCGGCAGTTTCCCTTCCGGTTGTATTGCTCATTCCTCAGCAGTACTTGCTCTCTGCTTCGAGCCAGGTCAGAGCTCGTAAATGGGGCTCCAGTGGGAGCTGAATGGTCTTGAGTCTCACAGGTTACTGTTCACTTCACCAGGCCACAAGACTTGCCACAAATTAATGAACACAAGAACATAACCTGATAAATAGTGGGAGGAGGAGACCTGCCAGCTTTGACCCTGCTGTTATTTAACAACTCAACGGTCAACATTTTACCACAATATCCTGTCCTTGTCCCTCGATTCCTTTAATATCCACAGAGCCATTGATTCTGCACTGAATGATCGAATCTTCACTGCACTCTAGAAAGGAGTATTCTAAAGGTTCACCATCCATTTCAGGCATAAAAAGATGTAGGAAGGAACTACAGATGCTGGTTTACACCGAAAATAGACACAACATGCTGGAGTAACTCAGTTTCGGGGTTGAGACCCTTTTTCTGGATTCTAGAATTCTGGAAAGACTGGATAGACTCGGCTTGTACTCGCTGGAATTTAGGAGATTGAGGGGGGATCTTATAGAGACTTACAAAATTCTTAAGGGGTTGGACAGGCTAGATGCAGGAAGATTGTTCCCAATGTTGGGGAATTCCAGAACAAGGGGTCACAGTTTAAGGATAAGGGGGAAGTCTTTTAGGACCGAGATGAGAAGATCATTTTTCACACAGAGAGTGGTGATTCTGTGGAATTCTCTGCCACAGAAGGTAGTTGAGGCCAGTTCATTGGCTATATTTAAGAGGGAGTTAGATGTGACCCTTGTGGCTAAAGGGATCAGAGGGTATGGAGAGAAGGCAGGTACAGGATACTGAATTGGATGATCAGCCATGATCACATTGAATGGCGGTGCAGGCTCAAAGGGCCGAATGGCCTACTCCTGCACCTATTTTCTATGATTCTATGATTCACACCCTTCTTCTTGCCTGAAGCGTCACCGATTCCTTTTCTCCAAAGATGCTGTCTGACCTGCCGAGTTATTCCCTCATTTTGTGTCTATCTTCAGGCAATTATTTGCAGCTCGATCCTACGTTTGGTTAAGTATTGCCTTTGTGCAAAGCCATTGTCCATAATTCACACATTAGAGACACTCTGACAGCTGGCTAAAGCTACACGTTATAAAAAGTTTAAATAAAGCCAAAAACAAAGTACAAGGACTGGATTTGCATTTCATGCGGTACCTTGTTGCAGTCAGATGTGGTGCGCCTGATTGTGAGTCTCAAGACTCAGGGTCCCTTCAAAGGTTACAGGGAGAATGTAGACGAATGGTGTTGAGAGGAAAAAATAGATTAGTCATGATTGAATAGTGGAGTAGACTCGATGGGCCAAATGGCCTAATTCTGCTCCTATGCCTTATATGAATGAGGACCAGATTCTTGTGCATCAGGGTTCAACAGGAAGCTAATTCTGTTTCTTCCATTCTTCTCGTTTCTTTCTGCATCTTCCACATAGCAATCTAATCCAACCGCTTCTAGCCAAATTCAACTCATTCCAGCTGGACTCGCATCACCTTCATTAACTAATACGATGAAGGTAAAGCAAACTTTCCCTTGCTCACCACGGTTCACATCTGAGGAACGTGTACTCAGGGGAACGCTGTCACCAGCTGCCATCACAATGCTTAGAGCTCACATTGCTCTGCCAGCAGCTATTTGTTGCAAAGATGTTCTTGCTATCGTGAATGTTATTAAAGAACGTTTGGAAATATTGGCCTGGAAAATAGAGCAGAAGGGAACCACCACTTGCCTACAGCATTTTCATGTCCTTAATGCTAAAAACAGCTGGTGCTGGAATAAACACAAGGTCTGGCGGCATCTGTAGAGAGGGAAACGTAGCTAACGCTTGAAGTCTACAATGACTGATTTCCAACATATCTGTTTTTGCTTCAATTGCTTAAGATGTTGTAAACTGCACCAGAGCCACTGAATCCCTCTGAATCTGCAATTTGATTTGTTTTCTGAACAACTATGGCAAACAAAAATATCCCACATTTAGCAGAAGAAATAAATGGCCAGTTAATATTTTGTTGTAGTTTTTGTAGCGACCTTATAGGTGTTGAATGCTAACCAACTCCAATATAGTAGGTATTGTAAACGGAATGTTCAATATCGATGCCCTTCATGATCTTCAAATGTTATGCCGTAATAGCTTCTGGATCCAAGCGGAAATGATCACTGTATCTTGTTGCTCCTTGTGGGAGCTTGTATGGTAAATCAGATGTTCTGTCTTGACTTCAAATAGTTTGGATTATTTTAAGCTCTTGGAAGGTACTTTGGGAAACTCATTTAGAACGAGTCATTCTAAATGTCGTAAATTGAAAATAAACAATTATTCAGGAATGAGATTGATAGAATCGTCGGTGTTTCTTAATGTAATGGCGCAGTTCTCCATTTCTCTCCCTCGCCACACACCTTTCTTTCCACCTCTCATCCCCACTCACTCGCACTCCCCTTCTCTCTGTCCTTCCCCATCTCCTTGCTACCCCATGTGTCTCTCCCACACTCTCTCTGTTTTTTCTTTGTGCTCTTCTCTCTACCCTCTTCTACCGCTCGTACTTTATCGCTCCCCCTCCTTATGCATCCTTTTCCTCTACCTCCCATCATCCCTCCCTCCTTGCCCTTCCTTCCTCTGCCTACTTCTTTCTGCCTCTCCCTTTACCCTGCCACCCTCCTCCTTGCCTTCTCCCTCTCCCCCATCAGCTGCGAAGGCTTCTCTGGATGCCGAGGTGTACCGCAGGGCCCATCACGTGATTGGTGAAATCAAACGGACCACCGAGGCGGCTGAAGCCCTGAAATCCAGGAATTACCGGGAGTTCGGGAAGCTGATGGTGCAGAGCCACAATTCACTGAGGTATCTCGGGTGTGTCAAGCGGTGGGAGATTGTTGTGTGCAGGGAGGATGAGAAGGTAGTTTTCTTCCTCTGTGGCCAGAACAGATAACAAACTCCAATTGGAATTCATTCTGTTTGCAATCTTGCACAGTCATTCTCTCAGAGCTGAGGTCAGAGCATTATTTACAATATAAGCACTGATAAGAAATGAAACACAGCCCCAAATACTTTGTTCTGTGAGATTCTTCCCACTTGATGCTGTCAATGTATTTCTAAAGATAAAATAAATACAGAAAATGATGGAAACACTCGCAAGGTCAGGCAGCATCTGTGAAAAGAGAAATACAGTTAATGTTGCAGATTTATCATTTTGAAACATATTTACAAATCCTAAATCTAGTGATGGACCTATACTCCCTAATCCTGTCCCTAATGCCGCAGTGTAGCGGATTTGTACCACCGTGTTAAAACAGATGATAGCGCTCTGTCTAAACAGTGAAAGATGTTCAGGTGGCCAGAATCATTAATTTTAGAAAAAGTAATAATCTGTATGAAATATTTTTTGGAAAAAAACCCAGAATGTAAAATAATGCAACATGTAAAGGCAGCTTCAATGGAGGGAGAAACAAGGCTGGCCTTTCATCAGAAGTGGGACCAGTTACTGGTTTTAAAATGCAGAGAAGTGAGTGTTTGAATGACCTGGTGGTGCAGCAAGCAGGGCTGCTGCCTCGTGGCTCCAATGCTGGCTCTGTTTCGGCTACGTGTGTTCTCCCAGTGACCGTGTAGACTTCCTCCACGTGTTCAGGTTCGGGTACGGGTTTGTTAAGTGGCCACTATAAATTATGCCTTAATGTAGATTTGCAGCAAAATGATTTGAAGGGGAGTCGATTGGTGTTTGTGAGGTGGATGTTAACAAACACAGAATTGGGGTTGATGTGAGACTTTGAAACCTTATCTTGAAACTTCATACCTTTGGGCAGGATGTAGTATTGATGGAAGATTAGGTTAGATATTCAGGATATCACCTCTCTACATTCTATACTTTCACAGAGATGATTATAACGTCAGTTGCCGGGAGCTGGACGAGTTGGTTGCCGCAGCAATGGATGGTGAGGGTGTCTATGGCAGTCGGATGACCGGAGGAGGCTTCGGAGGTTGTACAGTTACCTTATTGGAAGCTACAGCTGTGGAGAAAACGATGCAGCGAATTAAGGTAATGGGGGGAGAGGCAGAGGCATAGAGCACTCAGGGATACATGCCACCGTTACTTTTCCCTTCCTACCGTTCAAAGATACAGCATGGAAACAGGCCGTTAGGCCCACTGCGTCATCCATCACCCGTTCACACTTGTTCTATGTTATCCCATGTTCTCATCTACTCCCTACACACAAGGGGCAATTTATAGAGGCCAATTAGCCTACAAACCTGCAATTCTTTGGGATGTGGGAGGAAACCAGAGTACTTTGAGTAAACTCATGCAGTCACAGGGAGAACAAACAGAGTTCAGCACTCTGAGATACAAGATACATTTATTTGTCACATGTACCTATTGGTACAGTGAAATGTGTGGTCACCATAGGAATAAAAAAAGAACACAACACATGATAGACTCCAACATAAAATACCCCCACACAGCAGAATCAAAGTTTCCCACTGTGAGGGAAGGCACAATAAGCTCAGTCATCTTCCTCTGATGATCTTTGATATTCACCCGTGGTCGTGGTCTCCCAAGCCCTCTGCAGTGGCCGCTACAGGCGGCCCGATGTTCAGGCCCGCTTGCCGGGATGATGGAACTCCGACATCGGACCGGGAGAACAACCTCTGAGTCGGCCACTTCCTACCGGAGTCCACGGCTCCCGAAGTCCACAGGCCTGGAGGCCAGCAGCTCTATTTTCTGCACCGTTGTGCTGCCCCCAACTGTGCTCACACAAACAAATTTAATAGCAATTTAAGTGGAAATCCAGGACCAATTTAGAATGAAAACTCAACAATGTGGGTTTGAAATCAGAAGGATTTCACGTGGGATGGTGGAATCTTGAATTCACTCCCCAAGGACATGTGGGCACAGAGGGTAAATTAATGTTCCCATAATGGAAAATGGTTGGCATTTTTTTTGGATGAGATTCATTTGTCATAGCGTAGTGGGTCTGGATGTGTTGTACTCATTAATTGGCACTGCTGCTGAGCATCGCAGTGGGATTATCAATCAATCTAATAGTGGCCCACCACAGAGATTCCTTAGGCTTCCTTGGGCTTCATTAGATGTTTGTTTCTGCCCTGCTATGAAACCTCTGACACAGAGGTAGCCTTCAGGATGAAGCTGATGTGGAATATCTCTGGAGTCGGGCCTCATGACCTGTTGGGCAGACTCCATCGTGGATCCCGAGATGACTGTATTTCGTGTAGTGCATCGGGGAGTCACAATTCACCAACCTGCATCATTCCTCGATGTTCTCTATGGTCAGCAGCTTTACATCCAACTTCCCAGTCCAAATGGGGCAGTGGTCAGAGAGGGCCTTCTGAAGGTGAAAAGCGGTGGTCCTCCATTTACGTGGGGTGAGTGGTACCCCCTTGTTACATGAGGTGGGGAAGGGGGAATATTGGTGTGTAGTGATGCCCAGTTGTGTGAGGATGGATGGAGTGCTGTGGTGCACCTGTCACTTCAATATCCTCTGTCCTATTCACTGGTAATTTGACAATTTGAATGCATCTGACCAATTAATCCTTAGAAACATAGAAAATAGGCGCAGTAGACCATTCGGCCGTTCGAACTAGCACCGCCATTCAATATGATCATGGTTGATCATCCAAAATCAGTACCCCATTTCTGCTTTTTCACCATATCCCTTGATTCCCTAAGCCCCAAGAGCTATATCTAACTCTTTCTTGAAAACATTCAGTGAATTAGCTTTTACTGCCTTCTGTGGCAGAGAATTCCACAGATTCACAACTCTCTAAGTGAAAAAGTTTTTCCTCATCTCAGTCCTAAATGGCCTACCCCTTATCCTTAGCAGGTTATATAATCTCCTATCTCTCCTTAACAGGACAAATACAGTGGGACTCCAGCGTTTTACATCACAACACCTTCCAGAGGTGCTCACGTACTGCAGCTCTGAGGAGAGATCGAAGGATTCGCCAGCCATTGATCAGACCATCCAGACATCAACTTAATAATCCACAAACCAGCCTCATCTGATCCCTGGCCCTGAAGTATTACCGTAAAGCAGCAAGAGAGAAACAGGTCACGTTCCGCATTATTCGGTGGTCATCCCCTCAGCAGTTGATGGACGATGGGTGGAAAGAACTTGAAACTGCCCACCCCTGGCCCTAAGCCACGAGGGCTGCCTCAGGGTCTACGCTCTACCATAACACTTGGCTACAGAGTTGTGGATGGGCTGCCATCCCCGCTATATTGATAGAAGTCCTCTTGCCAGTGCCTGGCTCTCTCCAAAGCCTGGGTGGCAGAACCAATGCACGTAAAGGAAATACAGATCAGCACTGATCTAATTGAATGGCAACGATGTTCAGGGGGCTGAATGGTTTTCTGCCATTGAACCCCTCGTTTTGCATTGGGCAAGGCTTCACACAGTGCTGGCACTATTCCTTGCGTGCTTCAGTAGCCTTGTTATGTCTTGTTTTGGGAATTGATTTTTACTGGGGTAAGGCCACACATACGTTCTCGGTTATATGAACCATGTAGCTATGATTTTCGAGTGAGCCTAGACATTGAGAGTTAGCAAGGCTTTTAATGCCATCGAGCTAGATATTACCACATGGCCTTCCACAGCTCACTGCATTTTGACTGGAAACACTCGGAACTGGTTTTCTGAGTTGCTGCATCATTTCCCACTGTGCCAGTGAGGAAATATTGAATTGTGGTGAACCTCGATTAGTAATGTGCGCTTTAGAATGAGGGGAGACTGTTACTAATTGGTATAATTTGCTACAATATTACTTCTGTTGAATCTTGGTGAAGATTCGGGAACATTTTCCTCAGACATCTCACAACACGGCTGTCCTCCCAGACACCCTACTCTCATACGAGAGTGTCCAGATGATGCTTTTACTGTGCAAATGCTTCATGTAGGGGTTTGAAACGCATTGCTTTTATATACTGATGTATTTTAATCCCTTACCTTATGGCATATATACAAAGGGCACTTCTTTGGAATCGCTGGGCAGAGTCTCAGGTGTGACCACTTTATATCGGCGAGGCCAAGCGTAGATTAGGTGATCATTTCGCCGAACACTTGCACTTGGTCCGCCAAGGTCTGCTGGATCTCCTGGTTGCTAACCATTGTAACACCCCATTCCCATTCCCAAACCGACCTTTCTATCCTGGGGCTCTTCCATTGGCAGAGTTCGGCCACCCACAAACTGGAGGAAGAGCACCTCCTCATATCCCGCTTGGGTAGCTCACAACCCAACAATATGAACATTGAATTCTCAGTTTTGGGTAACTATAAGATCTTTGTTTTTTAGTAGCCCCTCCAGCCTCTGCAATTTCAGAAGCTGCTCCTGTTGTATCATTGAAAGCCCTAGCGTCCCTAGTGTGTGTAGGATAGTGTTAATGTGCCGGGATCGCAGGGCGGTACGGACTCAGTGGGCCGAAGGGCTGTATCTCTAATCTAAACAGTTGCACACATAGAGCAGCAAAAAGATGTATTAAAGTTCTAAGCCAACCCAGCCTGAATTGACTCAAGTCTGAATGCATCCTGCAGGACATGCCTCCACGACTAGATTTCCTTTGCAGTCTCTGATAAGCCCCACCTCGCCCCTCATACTTTTCCCGAGTAGAATATTTTTGGATTAACCCGTTTATGGTTCCTCCCAGCCTTTTTCTCCTACACTCTCATTTCCTTTTCTTACTTCTCCTTTGAACATTCTGCCACCAGCCCCGCTCTTCTTTGCGTTCTGTTTTGCCGTCTCTCCTCTTGGTCATGGAAACTTTAATTTTGCTTCACTTCTCCCTCTTGGGAATGCACCTAAACTGCGGTTGAAACATCCCTTCCAGAAAGACTGCAGGGGAGGGGAATATCTCTGACCGGTTGAAACCATGATGATAACCCTGGAGATAACCTGTAAACGGGGTTATCTGATCAGCGGGTGAGAGAGGGCAGCTGGAGAGTGAGAACATCAATGAAAGAATGTCAGAGTATACAATGCAGAGCAGAACGACATGCCCGCCATGACAGGCTACAGTCATCTTCCAAACCCAGAGACAATAAAATCAATAAGCTCTGCAAATATTAGAGATGGACGGCTGACACATGTAGACATCAAGTCAGCAGAAGTTGCATGATTCCATACTGAGTGCATAAAGCTCTAATGTTCCCAGGCAGAAGACGAGGTGCTGCCTCAAGCTTGCATTGGGGCCTTGTAACAATGCAAATCATAGGTCAGAATGGAGTGGGGAATTGAGGTGCAGGCAAGCGGAAACTCGGGGACTGGGCACAGGCACTGTGCGAAACTATGGTGAATCTGTGGAATTTGTTGCCACAGACGGCTGTGGAGGCCAAGTCAATGGATATTTTTAAGGCAGAGAGAGATAGATTCTGATTAGTGCAGGTGTCATGGGTTGTGGGGAGAAGAAGGCAGGTGAATGGGATTAGGAGGGAGAGATAGATCCGTCATGGTGGAGCAGACAATGGGCTGAATGGCCTAATTCTGGTCCTATCAAATATGAACATGAAACAGTCACCCAATCTGCATTTGATTTCCCCAGTACAGAGGCGGCCACATTGTGAACTTTGCAGTACACTAGGTTGGGCTAGTGCAAGTGAATGGCTGCATCCTGCTTTCACTCAGCAGTGAATTATCCATCTGAATTAGCTCACCCTGTTTTCCCTTCGCCTCCGGGAGTGTAGAACATGCCCAGCCTGACCAGCTGGCTACTTTTTTTCGCATTTTCTGATCTTTTTTATTTTAGATTTTAGAACCTGCAGTTTTTCTGTGATTTTGATTTGATTTGGTCCGGATCCCTTGAGATTGGTCCTTCTTCAGTTGACTAACTCGTGTTATTGCTTCTTTCTGGATGTTCCCCTAATGTTACTTGCTCCACCTGGACTAATGGAAGTAATAATGGTGCATTTTTAAATGCCAGTATTTTTTTATGTAAGATGCTCTATTGAAGTACTGTATGCCTTTAGGTGCCTTGAAGGATTTATTCACTGCAGCTAGTATTGATTGTGATGTGGAGAATGTAGATCGTAGCCACACATGACCCATTCTCTACCTTTTCCCCGGTTATGGGGAAACAGGAGGACCGTGAACTCTGCAGCAGTGCTGTGAGCTGTGGCCAAGGTCATGCGTTGCAGGCTGCACTGCATGCAGTGTGTGGGCTTGGGCAAGGGCATGTGTCGTGTGTGGGAGTGCAAAATCTACATGCTTTTAACATCTATTCAAAAACACTGAAAATGTTATATTTTATCGTTATGTAGGACATATTTAATAAACCAATAATTGCAATATGCATTGAAGTAGCCAATGTCAATGGGAAATGAATGGCTTTTAATAAATGGTCTATTTTAAATTATATTTATTTTCTCCTGTTTTAATCTCCCAGAATGAACACCGACACCTCTGCTAACGATGCAGAAAAGAAAATCCTGACACCCATGTTGAACATGTGTGTGTGTGTTAATACACTACAGTGTAATGGCTTTGCCTTCGTTTTAACCCTCTTACCCACAGGCTGCATAGATTACTCTGAATGCATCTTCCACACAGGCTGGGAGTTTTAGGGAGCTCGTCCAGACTGTTTGGTAATGTCACGCACGTTTTTTACGTTTTGCTGTGCAATGGGTCTTTATTGACGAGTGTGCACAGCACAGTGAAATCCTTTTGCACAACTCACAAATGCACATTCGCCATATTTTGATGCCGTTTACCAAGAAAAAGTGCAGTCCAGAAAGTTAGTACTGGAATGTTCCCAATGCAGGTAAGATTCAGGCTACTGCAGGCCTGCGACCCAACGTCCTTCTCCTCGTCCGACCGCCTCCATGTCCCAAGAGGCGCCTCCTGCAGCCGGCCTTGAAGACGCTGGAGGTAATACCCCAGGTACCTCCCCTCACCGGCCCATGTCCGTCGCTGCCAGCGGCTCTCTCCCCAACTCTCCGGCCTTTGGGGCTTCTGAGCCCTCCCCTGCAGGCTGCAGCCCGCCGGGGCCTACTTTACAGTGGTGAACCACACCTGTCGCTGCTCGTGGCCACCGGCAGCCCACCAGGTCTTCATTCACATGCCACCAGGGTAAGTGCAAGAGGGTGCTAACACAAACCGGTCACACTGTGGCAGGAAAGTGTAGAATCCTCACAATCGGCTTTCTCCAGAGGATCGGTGTGTGGTGGTGCTAGTCTGTGTCGTCTAATGTGCCTCTGATCAGCTCATTCAACTATTGGTGCTCCCTGCAAAAAATAACCCTGGCTAATTATAATTTGCAGCTGACAAGAAATAATTTCCTGCAGCCATCATGGCTGACCTGCAGCACAGTGCTTGGCCAATGGCAATGGGGTTTCCTCTTTGCTCTCAGCAGCCCTGAAGATGGTCCCCTGAAGAAGGGTCCCGACCCAAAACGGCACCCTTTTTCTCCAGAGATGCTGCCTAACCAGCTGATTACTCCAGCACTTTGTGTCTAGCTTCACAGTAAAACTCCTTTCACTTAGCCCACACTAATTGTTTGAAAACGGGTCTGTAACTCAGGCATGTCCTGACAACTAACCTTTTTCACCTTTCTTTGCATTGTCAATATGATCTGTTTACAAAATACTCAGCCTTTTCATCTTGGTCATTGATTTAGATTCAAGTTGTTGATAGAGTTGAGTAGTTGGCTTTTGATCACATTTCTTGCCACAGCGCAGAATCACAAACTGAGATGCAGCATGGATACAGGCCCTTCGGCCCACTGGGTCCACACCCACCATCGATTTCTTATTCACACTAGTTCCATGTTATCCCACTTTCTCATCCATTTCCTAAACGCTAGGGGCAATTTAGACAAACCAATTAACCTACAAACCCGCACGTCTTTAGGATGTGGTGGGGAAACCAGAGCACCCGAAGGAAACTCATACGGTGGTCACAGGGAGAACTTGCAAACTCCAGACAGACAGTACAGGGATCTCTGGCACTGTGAAGTGGCAGCTTTACCAGCTGCGCTGCTGACCAGAAGAACTTAATGGACTTTTTCGCGAATGGCATCAAGGGAGGGCAGGATTGAGGGACAGATCGCCTGGTCAAACAAGTCTACGGCTTGCTTGCTAGGTGGCCATTCCTGAGTTATTCTGAACAGTGGGAGTGCTGAATCGGGACATTGGCTGTGCCCAGGGAGAGAGTTGCAGCGCGTCCAGCACACAGTCCTGGTAATCCGAGCAAAAAACACAAACTGCTGGAGGAGCTCAGATTCTGAAGTTCCCGACCCAAAATGTCCATTCCCTCCGCAGATGCTGCTCAACCCACTGAGTTCGCCCAGCACTTTGTTTTTTGCTCAAAATCCCAGCATCTGCAGTCTCTTGTCTCTCCAGCCCTCGTAACCTTACACTCTTGTGTTCGATGGTGCTGCCAATGGAACTTCAATGGATGCTCCCAGCTAAATCTTGCGTTTCCTAAAACGGTAAATCCCATTGTTGCGTGAAAAAGGTCCTGGGGAAACGTGACTAATAAAGAAAATAAAATTGAGACGATTGTATTTCAGAGTTATATATTATAAACAAACGAGAAGCATTTCCTTGCATTCCATTACCATTGCACATCAGCAGGGAGGAATATAGTAGACAAGCCAAGCTTACGGAGAGTGATCACCCGAGATACAGCGTTTCACTTTCGTGCACCAGCCTCTTACCTCCTGACCTGGAATATCAATTGATTCGCAGTCACCACTCCCACCTTGGCCCTCTTCCCACCCCCCACAACAATGTCCCTGGGGCTGTCCCAGCTGAGGTTGGACCAGGACTTTAAACCTAGACCCTTCTCTCTCTAACGTTACAGTCTTTGGTGGGACCGGTCAATATAGATTGACCAATATAGACCAATAGATGCAAAACCAAAGCATGCACATTTTTTTCAGAAAGGTGTCCTTAAATAAGAATATAATATGACAAAAATGGCTTTATCCTCTGAATGATCGAGTATATATTTTGGCTACAGAGAATAAAACTTGCAGGCAGTGCGGTGATTTTGGTGTGTCTCCATCTGACACTGGAGCAGCCGAGATTCTAAACTACATGAACTTCTGGTCCTCTGTGGCAAAAGACTGGTGCATACCCCCTCTAATAGCAGGATCTTGAACTCTGTCTGGAAGGGTGCTGGAGGCAGAAACCTGTGCCAATAGTGCTTGAAACCCAAGTAGTAAATGGGTGAGCACTTTTTTAGGGCCCCAAGTAAAATGGAAAGTGCGATTAGATGGAATAGCTGGGAAATGGGACAGGACAGAGTTAGCTCTCTTTCAGGCAGGAGGGACACATTGGGATATATGACCATTCCTTGTGCCATCAGTGTATATTTCCCATAAATTTCAACATTCACTGCTCCACCATTAATCCCGGTGTACAGTGCAGGTGCCTCACTGGTGATGAGGTGTTCCTGGAGCTCATTCCCAAGTGTGAAGGACCCAGAGTTTGACAGTGATTGGGTTCTGAGGAGCTCTCCATCAAGTAGGAGTTTGCAAAAATGGAACTAGTCGACAGTGACCTCTTAATCCTTAAATAAATCAAATGAAGATGGCTGGGATATATGAGGGAGTGCAGAATAACTGCCCCGTATAGACGGAGTACGTATTGCCCATCCAGAGAATACGGGGAGATACATGGATGGCTGGAGGACAAGGGTATTACAAGCTGGAGAACGGAGTTATACAAAGGTAAAGTAGAATAAAAACGCATGCCCATTACATGTGTTGGCATCAAAGCATTGTGCTTATTCCCAGAGTTGAGTTAATCGCTTTCTAAATATTTTACAAAAATTAATAGCTGATGCCTGACTGAAAAAGTGAGTTCAACAGATATAGTTCAACAGGACACGTGACCCAAATTGTGAAATGCTTGGGCAGTGGAAGGAAAGTTATGGTGAGCCTCTTGCAGTCAGTAGCGACACAAAGAATGCTGAGAGAGCTGAAGACTCGTCAGTGTGTCCATCTGCTCCTGGAGGCCAGGGCTTGAGGTGAGTCAGCTGGACGTTGAAAGAGCTGGAGCCTTCAAACAGTGTAAAACTCAGACAAAAGGAAAACAGAGTCCTAATTATCTGCGGTCAGCAGAACACATTACAGTAACGTCACGGAGGTGCCCAGCCTGCATACGGACAGGTGCAAGCAACCACTGCAATTGTCTTTATCTAAGGTGCTCACAAGCTGAGAGTCCAAGGCCATGTCAGAGGCTGTTCATTGGTGTGGCTGAATGTAGAGCCCAAAGAGCACGACTTTGTGGTGGGAAAATGGCGATCAGGCCTCGTAGAACTTCCTTTCAACTTGCTTGGTGACTGTTCCACTGGTCATCATGGTCCGTGTGACCTGCTGGGTGACGGACGTCCCTCCTTCCATCCTTTGTGTTGTAACAGTCATCCCGTCTGAAATGGGAGGCAGTGAGTTTAGTTTCAGAGAAGCACAGCAAAATCAGAGGTCCTGCTTCAGGCAATGAAAAGGCTCTGCAGGGTTGGGTGTGGACTAAGGGCTGGGCTTCATTCACGAGGTGTGAGGACGGCGAATGTGTCAGCACCAACCTGAGAAGAAGGGGTCGATGGTGGACTGCATCAGGCTGGTCTCTGTGCTTATGTTCCCAGGCATTGTGAACCCTTCATGCCGCATCACCGTCTGCTTACTGAACTTGGAAATGCTTCCTAGGAAACAAGAGTAGATCACGACCGTTACAGCGTGGGAGCCAGCAATGACCATGTGCTGCCCATTGAGTTGTACAGATGTCATCAGGTCATGGCCCTTGTGGCTAAGGGGATCAGGGGGTATGGAGAGAAGGCAGGTACGGGATACTGAGTTGGATGATCAGCCATGATCATATTGAATGGTGGTACAGGCTCGAAGGGCCGAATGGCCTACTCCTGCACCTATTTTCTATGTTTCTATACATGATAGGAGTAGAATTAGGCCATTTGGCCCATCAAGTCTACTCTGCCATTCAATCATGGCTGATCTATCTCCCTCCTTACCCCATTCTCCTGCCTTCTCTCCATAACCTCTGACACCTGCACTAATAAAAAATCTATCTCTGCCTTAAAAATATCCACTGCCTTCTGTGGCAAAGAATTCCACAGATTCACCACCAGATGTGCAGACTCTCTCACTGGGTTCACAGCCCCAGGACACTTCACCTGGGACCCCTCTCACCCTGCATCCCGGGACCCTTCATCCCGCAATACTCGCATCCTGGGACCTTCCAGGGAACCCTCCTGGGCCCTTTCATCCCCCAGACTGGGTGACAGCCCACTCCAACCCAGAGAGGCCTTCCAGCACAGGACAACTCCTCCCTGCGACCCTCACAACCTTCCACCTCACTGCACAGGGACCCTCCACTACACCACCCCCAAACCGCCACCCGCCATTCCCTCTAAATGTCCATCAAACCCTTCTCCAGAAGCACAATCGCATCTTAGCCCAGCAAACGATTTACTGCCCTTTGAATGGAAACACGCTCTCGGTGAAAAGCTCAGTTTTCAACTCACCACTTCCTCCTTTTTTTTTAAAACAATCTTTAAAACTTTTATTTTGTCAGGAAGTGGCACTCAGAGCTGCCTGTCCATCCACTAACTCGTCTGATCTTTCCACTAACTGTGACCCACCACACTCATTAACCGACCGACTCTATCACTAACTCATCCACCCCGCCCACTAACTGACCTACCCGATCATTAACCCACTCATCCCACCCACCCACCGACCGAGCCATCCACCCACACCCCAACCATAGACACCTTCATCCACCCACCCGGTGCCACCCATCCACTCACCTCCCCCCGCCCAGCACACTCACCCCCCACCCCACCCCACCCCACCCGCTCCCCCAGCCCTCACCAGAAGAGGTGCAAAGAGTGGGGCTCTGTGTGGGGCAGTGTCCATGCTGAGCCCTCGATGCATGAGACCATGGAATGCGAATTGCTCCCTCACTGTGCGGACTCTTACCTGCATCCTGAGACTCGATGGTGATGATCCCTTCCCGCTCTGGGCCAAAGCCCTGCGTGGTCTTTGCTTGAACCTTGAACTTGTATGGGACGTTCTCGCTGAGGTGCGGCACCATTAGAGTCATCTCCGCATCATCTCCTTCCACTTGATACGTCTTGCTCTCATCTGGTGGAGCAAGTGGGATGCGGTGGGTGAGACTGGTGGCCTGCCTGCTTTTGAAGAGGCATCCAGTGGGGTGGGTAACCCGAGCTACCCCGTGCCTGTGCCGGCAGGAACATAACACGGAATTGGGGGGAGCGGGGCAGCTGGCTGATCCCGGGAGCGGGGTGTGCCCGGAGGCAGACTGGATATACATGGGAGGGAGAGGTGGGGCTTGGTCATGGAGTGCAAGGGTAGGGTGAGAGGTGGGAGAGGGAGTGGTCACAGGGAGTGGTGAATATGGGATCACCGGATCACGGGGAGATCGGAACTATGAGTCATTAGGCATTAACTTCCAATGTTCTTGCAGGGAGCTGAACTCATCGGAACCACCAGTGGAGGGTGTTGGCCGTTCCCATTAGCCCAATGGTATTGGGAGCAGAGCCTGTTTCCTTCGCAGGTTGTGAGGATTTCCTCGCATACAACTGGCTTGGCCTATTGCCAGCCTATTGGGACACTTGCCTACCCAGTTATTGCCTTTCGTAAATGCCGACTTAAGGGACCACTGGGTCACGAAGTACAACCAGTGACTGAAGCCGTTGTGGCAGTAAACACTTCAGCTCAACACAGGCAAGTACAGCAAGTTATGCCCCTGTCCCACTTAGGAAACCTGAACAGAAACCTCTGGAGACTTTGCGCCCCACCCAAGGTTCCCGTGCGGTTCCCGGAGGTTTTTGTCAGTCTCCTTAATGGTCGAAAGTGGTTTCCGCTTCTTCTATGTTCCGGCGAATATTTCCCAAAATTGAAAAAAACCTCCGGGAACCGCACGGAAACCTTGGGTGGGGCGCAAAGTCTCCCGAGGTTTCCGTTCAGGTTTCCTAAGTGGGACAGGGGCACAAGTGAACTCCTTTGCACGTTCTACTAATGCCCACATCAGCTGAGGAAGGGAAGTAACCCAAGTGTGAACTCCTACTCTCTGCCTTACAACCGTCTCAACTGACCTCCGCTACCAGGTCACAGTCACCCCACAGCCTTGGCTTTAGACTGGGAGAGACATTCGCCAAGATGGGAGAATAGCCAGTTTTGTTTTGCCTTCACCCCTCAAATTTAGTCACATTTGTTTGTTTAGTTGTGAGATACAGCGCGGAAACAAGCCCTTCAGCTCACCGAGTCCACGCTGACCAGCGATCCCCACAAACCTACACTATCCTACACACGCTAGGGACAAATTACAATTTTACCAAGCTAATTAAGCTACAGACCAGTTCGTCTTTGGACTGTGGGTGGAAACCGGAGCACCCAGAGAAAACCCACGCAGGTCATGGGGAGAACGTACAAACTCTGTAGTCAGGATTGAAACCGGGTCTCCGGCGCTGTAAGGCAGGAAGTCCACTGCTGCGCCACCGTTCCGCCTGTGATGTCTCATCTGAGGATGGAACCTCCGAGAATGCTGTGTTCCCTCATGTCTTTGTAACGGGACCAACATCGACCTGAAGAGTTAACTGCTGCCTGACCCCATCAAACCCACAGCCTTCTGACGTTCAGGAGACAGCAAAGCCACGGCTGTTACCCTGAAGAACATCAGACGATGTGGACCGCAACAATGCTTACCTTGCCCGTCCAAGGGTTCGCAGGTCACCAGGTAACCCATTATATCTCCATTTGGCTTTCGGGGTTTCTCCCAGCTCAGTTTGAGCAACTCGGAGTTGATTGCAGTGAACACCAGGGGCCCGGGGGCACTGGGTGTGCTCAGTGTGAACGGCGAACCTGCGGGGTGAAGGGAGCATGTTACCAACTCCAAGCAACAGTGGAGAACAGGCCTCACCTCCCAGTAACGCCATAACCCCCCAATCCGAGCAAGCCCAGGGGTCCAACATATAATGTAGGTATGTTGCAAAACTTACCTTTAGCGGCGCTGCACTTCTGCCGCTCCCCGTGTGCGCGACTTTCGCGCCTTGCAGAGGGGGGCGGGCTTAAAGTGCCGTTTTTCCACAGACTGGGATAATCGATCAATGTTGGGCGATTTGGTTGCTGAAGAAAAATCACTCCGACATTTAATGAATGGTGGTATTTTTAAATTACTCTAGATTATTTATTAACTAGAGTAATTTAAAAATCACCTTCAAAAGCCGTGAGCGCAGACAACCGGAAGCATTTTGCGTAGGGGAGAAAAAAAGGTAAATACTTTATTTTTATATTAAAAGTTGGTTTTTCGGGAGGCATTAATAATATTTTTATGTTGCGAAATGGGGTCCCCAAAAAATGTATGAACCCCCAGTATTTTTCCCCCCGACTTCACTGCTAACCGCAACGTTCCAATCCACCGCATTCCACTAAAACCCACTCGCTAGTTGATTTAAATGGCCATTAATTTACAGGCATCAAACACTAAATATCTTCCATTTGGCCCAGAAATTCATGAAAATGAGATTTAAAAATTATGTTATATTGTGAATTATTGTGTGAATGTTATTTGGACACTTAGGCAATTTTAAAAAAGTTTATCTTTTCTTAAGAAATTGATAGATGTTTAGATCTACTCATTGACTTTTGTAATTAGCTACAATTAGATAACTAACTAATTATATGCTTTAATTTCAGGTAATCCAAGTAAGATTGTTTAATATTTGTTTCAGAATGCTTCAATCTATAATAACTGAAAATTTCATTGAGTTCTCTTAATTTTTAAGAATGTTATGGACTTTTAACTGTTCCAGATCACAGCTTTTGAGTTAAGTCAATTGAAAGGCAATGGGAAGCAAGATGCTCATTTCCGAGTATGAAAATGGCCATAACTTTCTTAATACTGAAGATATGAAAGTAAATTAGGTGTCAAATTAAACTTCTTTTTATGCTTTATCTGATGGGATAAATTGCAGACTTGATTTTTAAAATCTCAAAATTTTGTAACATTGCTATATAATGGCATCAGCCCTCATGTCATGATCTGTTATGTTGGTCTGTAGGTGATTGACGTGAAGTGGAAGGCAACACCTGATCAATTGCTAAACCCACTCTGTAGTGATCATCATTAATCAGAGAGAGCAAGGAATTGCTCAGCAAACCGTGTGTTTAAAGGTATGCAGTTATAGGGATTGTCAGTACCGGTTTCTACTACATTTCCACTACAGGCTGAAAACCGCTTTCCCGGCACCCTTGGTGTGTTGTCTGTCGTTTCATTATCACATGACCTCTGTCGTCCCGGCAAACGGATAATCCCAAAAGCCTCTTGGTGACACAAAAATTGTGTTCAACCTGTAGTAGAGATGTATACACACAAAAAGTTGGAGTAACTCAGCGGGTCCGGCAGCTTCTCTGCAGAAAAGGAATGAGTGACGTTTCGGGTCGAGACCCCTTCTTCACATTGGGAGTCAAGGGAAAGGGAAATGATATGGGGAGATAAATAGAACAAATGAACGAAAGATATGCAAAAGGTAATGTTGATCAAGGAAAGGAGGAGCCCACAATGGCCCATTGTTGGCTGTGGGGTAGGTGATCATGAGTAGGTGAAACTCAACAGGTTGACAGTGAAACTAGTACGGTGACTGGTGTGGGGGAGGAACAGACAAGGGAGGGGATGCATTTACTAACCACCAAGATCCGATGCATATACTGACAATCCCTATTCCATTCACATTCAGTTCACATTCAGCCATCTGCAGCCACTCAGGGACAAACCAGGGCAGGATTTGTACAGTAAATGGCCGCATCCTGCAGAGTGTTGCAGAACAGAGAGACCTAGGGCTGCAGGTCCATAATCACTGAAAGTAGCGTTGCAGATAGAAGGGTGGTGAAGAAGGCAAAAAAAAAAATGCTCAAACAACTCAGATGGTCAGGCAACCTCTGTGGCGGCAACAGACAGACGCTTTGGGTTGGGATCCTTCTTCAGACTGAAGGTGTTTTGCACTATGGTCCAGTAGCACCCCAGAACATGGAAGCTGCAACTCATGGGATGACTGGCCAAGCTGATATTAGACAAGTGGAGGATCTAAATCCACATCAAAACTAGATGCAACAACACACAAAGAGCTGGTCAGGCAGCATCTGCGGAGGGAATAGACGCTTACATTGGCCCTGAAAGTAAGCATGCAGGTACAGCAGGCAGTGAAACAGGTTAATGGCATGTTGGCCTTCATAACAAGAAAAGTTGAGTATAGGAGCAAAGAGGTCCTTTTGCAGTTGTACAGGGCCCTGGTGAGACCACACCTGGAGTCTCGTGTGCAGTTTTGGTCTCCAAATTTGAGGAAGGACATTCTTGCTATTGAGAAGTGCAGTGTAGTTCACGAGGTTAATTCCCGGGATGACTGGACTATCATATGTTGAAAGAATGGATCGACTGGGCTTGTACACACTGGAATTTAGATGGATGAGAGGGGATCTTATTGAAACATATAAGATTATTAAGGGATTGGACACGCTAGAGACAGGAAACATGGTCCCGATGTTGGGGGAGTGCAGAACCAGGGGCCATAGTTTAAGAATAAAGGTAGGCCATTTAGAACAGAGATGAGGAAAAACGTTTTCACCCAGAGAGTTGTGAATCTGTGGAATTCTTTGCCTCAGAGGCAGGGGAAACCGATTCTCTGGATGCTTTCAAGAGAAAGTCAGAAAGAGCTCTTAAAGATAGCGGAGTCAAGGGATATGGGGAGAAGGCAGGAACGGGGTACTGATTGTGGATGATCCGCCATGATCATAGTGAATGGCGGTGCTGGCTCGAATGACCAAATGGCCTACTCCTGCATCTATTGTCTGTCTCCGGCTATGCAGCGCAGCCAATATAAGACATTCACACACTGATCAATGAAAAACACTTGAACTTTCTCCTGGAATAAAGTTCAGGCCTTGGAGTGGAGATCGAGAAGCCGCCAGGATCAGTGTGGACTCCCACAACACTGCCACCTTCTGTCCATCACCGACCAAGCCACTTTGAATGGGTGGGGGCTGCCATACCTGGGATCGGGCTGAGGGGGCTCATTGGGTCCACTTTGGATTCGATGGTGATGACTCCTTCGCGGTCTGGACCCCATCCCTTGTCACTCAGAGCCTTGACCTTGAACATGTAGGAGTAGTTGGGCAGAAGGTCGTTGATAATCAGCGAGTTTTCATTGGGATCTGGGATGTCAACCATTTGCATCTCACCTGAAACGTAACAGACATCACCTTAGTCACAGACAACTGCTCCCCCTGCCCACCCGTCCCATGAGATGGGCTTTACTGATGGACGCTCCACTTACACCAGTCTCGCCCCCAAGCGCTCTGCTCTGCCTTGTTCAGAGGCTGCCTTGCATCACAAGGCACAGTTTGCCTTTGATTTGGATGGATGGGTCTCAGATTTGGGAGACCTCTTGATCCCAGCCCAGGAGAATGCATGTGTGACTACATTCACCACACACCGGGATCTCTTGTATGCTTCTACATTTTGGATGATCGGCCATCATCAGATTGAATGGCGGTGTTGGCCCCCAGGGCCGGATGGCCTACTCCTGAACCTATTTTCTATGTTGAAATCCACTTACAACCACAACCTTATAACCGCTTATAGATCTGCAGCAGATTCCTCCTCCACCAATACTGGGGCAGCCCCACGTCTCACCTACAACGTTAGCACACATGGTGTCTGCAACAGCGAGTCAGACTGCACGAGAGGGCAGCTTGGCCACTGAGGGATGGGCAAGATCACACAAGAAACAGGAGCAGGGGTTGGTCATCAAGCCTCTGACCTGCTCCTCCTTTCATCGAGGTCATCTCTCAGCGCCATTTCCTGGCTGAATCCTCCATGTTCCTCCATTTCACCAGGAAATGTCCAGAAATGTATAGATCTCCGTTCCCAATGAACCCAGTGCCGGATGCTCCACAGCCCTCAGTGAAGAGATCTCTCCTCGTCTCAGTCCTGAGGGACCTTCCCCTTACTCTGCTGGGGAACCGCCCTTCCCACTTCCTGCCCCTCGTACCTTATATATCTCAATGAGATTAGTCTTTAGAGATACAGCTCGGAAACAGACCCTTCACCCACGTCCGCGCCAATCAGCGATCACCGCATACACTATCCTACACACTAGGGACAATTTACAATTTTACTGAAGCCCATTAACCTATAAACCTGTATGTCCTTGGAGTGTGGGAGGAAACCGGAGCATCCGGGGGAAAATCCACGCAGTCACGGGGAGAATGTACAAACTCCGTACAGACGGCACCCGTAGTCAGGATCGAACCCACGTCTCTGGCGATGTGAGGCAGCAGCTCTACTGCTGCACTGCTCTGCCACCCCCTCTCGTTCTCCTGGACTCGAGCGCATGCAGGGATAGTCAGGGCCAGTCTCTCCTTATCTGGGCCACCCTGCCTTCCCTGAGCCAGTACTCACCTCCTGCCAGGGGCTGGTAGGTGACGCGGTAGGCCAGGACCTCTCGTTCGCACGGAGGGTTCTGCCAGCTGACCTTCAGCGAGGTTGCTCCCAGCGCAGAGAAGACCAGGCGAGTCGGGGTGTTGGGGATTCCCGGAGAGCGGTTTTCTGTGGGGGGGGGGGGGGGGGGGCGGGGGACAGAGAAACAAAGCGGTAAGACTGGAACAGAGACTGAAACACCTGCTGGAACGGGTCCAGGAGCAGAGAACGACACAAGCAGCAGCTTCCACCATTGGCCCCAGTGAGAGGTTGCTGCTTCATCGCCGACTGCCAGCGCAGGGAAATGGGCCAAAGATGATAAGTGTTAATCCCATAAACTGATGAGAGCGACCTGCTGAGAGGAGAAAGAGGTACCAGCCTCCCAAAGGGAGAGTCGGTGAGCTTACTCTATTATGCAGCAGTTAATACTCCCATCCTCAGGTTCAAAATCCTTGCCTTTACCCACTCTCATTACCTCTTTGAGCTGCTACTTTAAAGATCACAGCTCTCTCCAATTCTGACTCCGCACCTACCCAATTTGCGTTCACTTTCGAGTTGCCCAATCAGATCAGCCTTCAGCCATTTCCCAGCTGTTATCAGGCAACTGAACCATCCTGCCACAACCAGCGAGCAGTCCTGAGCTACCATCTACCTCATTGGTGACCCTCGTACTAACTTTGATTGGACTTTACTGGCTTTTCCTTGCACTAAATTTGATTCCCTTATCAGCTATCTGTACACTGTAAATGGCGCGATTGTAATTCTGTATTGTCTTTCCACTGGCTGGTTTAGCACGCAACTAAAGCTTCTCACTGTACCTCAGTACACTTGATAATAAACTAAACGGAACTGAATTAACCGATTTGGGTTCTAGGCTCTGGAACTATCTCTTGAAATCGCCATCATCACTCTACCTCTCTGCATTTCAGCCCCCCTTCCCCAATCCTCTCAGGCTCATTGTCAAACTCTCTGCCCGAAAGGCTGGGCTAGAGCTGGCCATTCTGTTGCAGATGCAGGTCCAAGCCACGAGGAATTGGGTAGGATGGAACTGCAGATGCTGGTTTATACCGAAGATAACCACAGAGTGCTGGAGTAACTCAACGGGTCAGGCAGCATCTCTGGAGAAAACGGATGGTTGACATTTCGGGTCAGAACGTATCTGAAGAAAGATTACGACCCATTATTTTTCTCCAGAGATGCTGCCTGACCCGCAAGGTCGCGAGGAATTGGGTTGGTCTTGCCCTGAGCTTATTCATATCCCTCCCTCAGTCCTCAACGCTCCACTCAGGATTGGATCTAATCTCTAGTAAAGCTTGTGGCCCGAGCTAGTTGCCCAAACCCATCATCTGGTGCCATTGTTGTTGGCCAGGTTTGTGAATGAATGAGAAGGAGGTTTTAGAGTTACACTGGACGGGGCCTAACCATGAAGAACCATCTCCAGGTTCTCAAGAGCAGCGTTCACATCCTCGGATTCCGTACGTCTCCTCCCGCCAATCATCCGTTGCGTAACCGTGTAGTCAACTCCCTGCATTCCTTGCATTCCCTGCATTGTATGCATTCCATGCATCGGTGGTCCTGCAGATACAAACATCTGTCAGACATTCTGCAAAGCAGTGCCAGAGCTGCTGTACCTTGACCGTGGCATCACAGGTTGGTCTAAAAGGCTTGTTTGGAACGTTGGCCTTCACCAGACAGAGCACTGTATAGAAGTTGGGAGGTCATGATGCAGTTATATAAGACTTTGGAGAGTAACTCAGCGGGATGGGCAGCATCTCTGGAGAGAAGAAAGGAGTGACGTTTCGGGTCGAGACCTTCGATTTAAACCAGCACCTGCAGTTCTTTCCTACACGTTTATAGAGTACTGTGTTCAGTTCTAGGAACCGCTATGGAAAAGATGTTGTCAAGTTGGAAAAGGGCACAGAGAAGATTTACGAGGATTTGTCAGGACTCGAGGGTCTGAGCTAAAGGGAGAGCTTGAGCAGGCTGGAATTCCTTGGTGCAGGAGGAGGGGTGATCTTATAGAGGTCTATAAAATCATGAGAGAAATAGATCGGGTAGACGCACTCTGAGTCTCTTGCCCAGAGTAGGGGAATCGAGAACCAGGGGACATAGGTTTGAAGTCAAGGGGAAAGGAATTAATAGGAATCTGAGGGGTAACTATTTCAGTCAAAGGGTGTATGGAACAAGCTGCTAGAGGAGGTAGTTGAAGCAAGGACTATAGCAACATTTTAAAAACAATTAGGTACATGGATGGGACAGGTTTAGGGAGATATGAGCCAATCGCAGGTAGGTGGGACTAGTGTAGATGGGACACGTTGGTGAGCATGGGCAGCTTGGGCTGAAGGGCCTGTTTCCATGCTGTCTGACTCTATGAGCAGTCTGCGCATTTACTGCAAGTACCCAGGAGCAGCACGCTGAAGGGGGCCAGTCCATAGGCCATGGCCACCGTGTGCTCGTTCAAAAGGCACTTCAGAAAACAGCAACCGACCGTCTCCAATTCAGGGTTGACCTGGATCAGTGCGGGTGGAGCTCAGCCCAGACCAGCTGACTCAGCTAATTCAGGAGCGAGGCCACTCTCCAGAGTGGACCCCGTGCAGAAGGGCTTCACTGGAATTCAAGGGTATTGGCTATGAAGAGAGATTTCAGAGATGGGCAGATTTCTCTGGAATGCCAGAGGTTGAGGAGAGACCTGATAGAAGTATATAAAATCATGGGAGGCATAGATAGGGTAGACAGTCAGAACCTTTAGCCCCCAGGGTAAATGTCAAAGACTAGAAAACATAGCTTTAAGGTGAGAGGGGGGAAGTTTACAAGAGATGTGCAGGGCAAGTTATTTTACACAGAGGGTAGTGGGTGCCTGGAATGCCCTTTGAAGGGTGGTGATGGAAACAGATAAGATAACGGCACGGATGGAAGTGCTGAGAATAGAGAGGGTATGGATCATGTGCAGGCAGATGAGATTATCTTGGCATCATGTACGGCACAGGCATTACGGGCCGAAGGGCCTTTTCCTGCGCTCTAATATTCTATGTTATGTTCATTCAAGATCACTCCGCTATGTAAAGAGATCGAGGTGAACCTCTAACTGAACGCCACCTTCGAATCTTGTTCCAGATCCCATTACACCCACACTCACCCCACACACAGCTCAATCAGTTTCCCATGTATGGAGGCTGTAGCCCGCTCTGCAGCTGAGGCAGTTGCAAGACCCATGCACAACAAGATTTCCCACGGCCACTGCCATTGGGTCCCCTTATCTCAGATCTGCAGCAGGGAATGTTAAGTGCAACCAGAACGCTTGCGTCCGTGGGAGAGGGGACAACGTGGGCGGGAATGGGTGAGGTGCAGGTGGTGACATGGGTGGGGCCAAGTAGGGGGCGGGTGGAGAAGTGGGCGGGCAATGGAGGATGGGGAGGGTGTGGGAAGAGGCCGGGGAGGGGGGTGATTGTGAATAGGGCTGTAGGCATGGAATGGGGGTTATGAAGGCAGGAACATGGTAGAAAGAGTGGAGGATGGAGATGGAGGGTGGGCAGGGGGTGGGTGGGGATCGATGAGGGCAGTAGTTGGGACCGTTCAGTGAACTTTTAGAACGTTGTTGGCGCCAAAACGTGGTGATGCTTGTATTCTGCCTCGGTGAGTTCCGCTCCATGATTTTACAGAGTTGTGTACCAAACAAAGCACTTCACTGCACCTAGGTACGTGTGACAACAAAATATCATTGACTTGTTGAACATACCCTGTGCGGACATCCACTGGCCCTGCCCTGGCGCCAGGCTCTCCGAGACACCCCCGATGGTCCGTGTGAACTGCTGGCTGCTGTGAATGCTGGTGTTCTGCGTGGTCGTGCTCTGGGTACCTCCGGGAAACATCGAGTTGGTCTCCCACCTCCCGTTCATCTGCATGTCTGTGGGGGAGGGGGAGGGGGAAGGAAGGTGTTCAGTCAGTATGGGCACCCGGTTCACTGGACTAGTCCGCCCTGCTTTACCAACCACCAGCTGCCTGTCACATTCTCCATGGCGCTACATCCCACGTATCCACCCGTTAGAGATACAGCACCGAAACAGGCCCTTCGGCCCACCGAGTGCACGCCGCCCAGCGATCAGCCCGTACGTTAACACTATCCTACACATTAGGGGGACAATTTACAATTTTGATGGAAGCCAATTAACCTACAAACCTGTACGTCTTTGGAGTGTGGGAGGAAACCGGAGCGCCCAGAGAAAACCCGCGTGGTCACGGGGAGAATGGGCAAACTCCGTACAGGCAGCACCCGTAGACAGTATCGAACCCGGGGCTCTGGCGCTGTGAGGCAGCAACCCTACCGCTGCTCCACCGTGCCGCTCCCCCCCAGGGATGTTTAAACACGGACTGTCCCAACAAGCCCCTCACCACCCTACCATTCAAACCTGCCCCTTGTCACCCACCCTATCACTCTCAGCTCCTACCTATGACTGTTGGCCGATCAACTTCCCTCCTGTATCGTATGGTAGCCAACAACTCATCCCCAGCCACTATACCCCACCCAGCCCATTCCAAACCATCCCTGATCATCTTCACCAGCCCCTCCCCACCCTACAAGGTAAACCTGCTTCTCCCCACCTATCCTATCCCTCCCAAACTTGAGCATCTCCTGGCTGTCTCCCATCGCCCAACCAACCTAATTATCCTTGCTTCCCCCAGTAATAATTACATCTGCTCTAGACTCTCCCCACCCAGCGTGTACCAAGCCTGGTCTTCATCACCCACACCCCATCCGTCCGTCCACACGTGACACCCCACCCAGCTCCATCACATCACCTGGCTACCACCGCCATGGCAACCACCAACACTCTGGGAGGATGTTTGTCACGCGCCCCATCAATCCCTTTGACAGCAGCTTCACCTCACCAAGTGAAGATTAGGAACAACTTAGTGACTACGTTATAAGGCCAGGTCGTTAATGACGGCTGGTGTAAGGAGAGCAGGTGCAGCAAGAGCTAAACAGGCACTGGGGACTTTATGGAGAGAATGAACCAACAGAAAAGCAGCCAGGACTCCAGTGTGTCGGCTGTGTCAGCTCACAGCTCTCAGCTGTGGCCAAATGCACAAAGGTGGAAGTTAGACAGACATGCAAGAAGTGTAAAGTCGTTCTAACGGGAGATTTTGACTTTGGGAAAGGTTGCCATGAATTCATTCATTTCGAGGCTTGTTCAGGATACTTGTCTGAAACTGTTTGTTCAGCTTGTATCGAAGGTGTCCATGAGAGGGGTAATTCAGTGATGGAATCAGGACTGGCCGCAATAAACTGGAAAATCTGATTAAAAAATGGTTCAGCCACAGGAGGAGAAGAAAGATCTTCAGTTTATAAGACTGAGGGCAAGTGTTCCAGTTGTCGGAAAGAAATCACAGAGGACTAAAGGCTGAATAATTTACAACAGAACAGAATAACAACCCAAATCTCTCGAGGAATCAAATATTAGGGCAGGAATGAGGCAAAATTAACTTTAGCAGGCGAGATAAATCACAGGGCTGCATGGCTTTGAACCCTGTGTTTTAAAATAAAGTGAACAAGGTGTCCTGTCCATAATTTCCCCACATTTATTTGACACAGCAACTATCACTTTCCATTGGAAGATCGAGCAAATTATAAAAATGTTGAGAACACTGGCGTATCTTAGACAACTGGTCTGACATCTACGTTTATAATTATGGATAATATAAGTTGGCAACTAAATCCTCAATGGGTCGTGAAGAGCCAGTGTGGATTTGTAATGAGTAGATCATGCCACTGAACCAGATTGAATTTCTTGAATAGTTGACTGAAGGTCAACAGGGGGCTGTGGACTTCCTGAAGTCCTTTGATAAAGCTTTTGGTAAGATATCTACAGCAGAAGTCGACAGGATTAAGTAATGACGTGGAACTTCAGATGCCGGTTTACCGAAGAAAGACACAAATGTCGGAGTAACTCAGCAGGTCAGGCAGCATCTCTGGAGAACATAGATGGGTGAAGGTTCTGGTTGAGACCCTTCTTCAGACTGATTGCACATGGTTGTGGGGTGGGGTGGGGGGTAAGAAAGCTGGAAGAGAGGAGGGGCAAGACAACGTCGCCAGTAAAAGGTGAAATTATCGATTAAATTATAATGTAATATAATTCTGCAGCTTCTGCAGTTGTATAGGGCTCTGGTAAGACCACATCTGGAGTATTGTGTACAGTTTTGGTCTCCTAATTTGAGGAAGGACATCCTTGTGATTGAGGCAGTGCAGCGTAGGTTCACGAGATTGATCCCTGGGATGGCGGGACTGTCATATGAGGAAAGATTGAAAGGACTAGGCTTGTATTCACAGGAGTTTAGACGGATGAGGGGGGATCTTATAGAAACATATAAAATTATAAAAGGACTGGACAAGCTAGATGCAGGAAAAATGTTCCCAATGTTGGGCGAGTCCAGAACCAGGGGCCAGAGTCTTAGAATAAAGGAGGGGCCATTTAAGACTGAGGTGAGAAAAAACGTTTTGACCCAGAGAATTGTGAATTTGTGGAATTCCCTGCCACAGAGGGCAGTGGAGGCTAAATCACTGGATGGATTTAAGAGAGAGTTAGATAGAGCTCTCGGGGCTAGTGGAATCAAGGGATATGGGGAGAAGGCAGGCACGGGTTATTGATTGGGGACGATCAGCCATGATCGCAATGAATGGCGGTGCTGGCTCGAAGGGCTGAATAGCCTCCACCTGCACCTATTTTCTATGTTTCTATAATAAATATTATGGCTCGTCTATGTTCGCCTTTTACCAGCCACTCTCTGCCCTGTCACTCCTCTCTCCCAGCTCCCAGATGCTGCCTGACCAGCTGAGTTCCTCCAGCACTTTGCGTCTTTCTCCGACTGGTTCAGGGCGGTTTAGTTCCCCCGGTCAGGGAAGGGGCTGAGAGTCAGGGAGGAGAGAGCGAAGTCAACGAGCAGAGATCGGCTCGACGCGAGTACGATCTGTGTTAGAGGAGCATGATTTTATGTGAGTTAAGAGGTTAGCCAATGGCACAAAGAAAGACCATGCTGTTACGCAGTGAGGGTCGCGGCATTAAATTCCACATCATGTATGACGCGAATGGACAACACTTGTGACCATTGGATTGCAAAAGAAGAAAATATGAGGTCAGTTACGAAAAATGGATAGAGCAGGGTACTTTCTAAATGGTGAACACGCAGAAGCAGTGGTTTAAAGGCAGCTGCTGCACCCTTACACGTCACAGACTGAGGCAGAGAAACATCACAAAGGCCGGTGGGTTGTCCAGAAGACTCTGGAGTACAAAGGGTTAAAGATACCAGCTGGTGGACAAAGCCCTGGGCAGATCACACCGGATACTGCAAGCAGTTTAATTTTGTTGAGTGGTGCAGCATGGAAACAGGCCCTTCAGCCGACCGAGTCCACACCGATCATCGATCACCCGGCGACACTAGTTCTGTTATTCCATTTCCGCGTCCACTTATCACACATTAGGGGCAATTTTCACCAACAAACCCACACGTCTTTGGGATGTAGGAAGAAGCTGGAGCACATGGAGAAAACCCACATAGTCACAGGGAGGACTTGCAAACTCCACACGGACAGCACCCAAGGTCAGGATTGAACCCAGGTCCCTAGTGCTATGAGGCAACCACTTAACAAACTGTGTTCAGGTCAACACATAGGAAGAATGTAGAGTAGTTGTTCCAAAAAGCCACTGGGATTCTGGAACTAAATTAACAGGGATGTTGGCAGAAACCAGGATAGCATTCCCTGGACTTTCAGGGCCGGGCAAGGTTTGGTTGACGTTTTCAGTCAGTTAGAGAAACTGACACAATGAACAGAGGAAAAGTATTTCTAAAGTCTGGGGAGTCCAAGGCTTTGTTATAGAAACATAAAAACATAGAAATTAGGTGCAGGAGTAGGCCATTCGGCCCTTAGAGCCTGCACCGCCATTCAATATGATCATGGCTGATCATCCAACTCAGTATCCTGTACCTGCCTTCTCTCCATACCCTCTGATCCCCTTTGCCACAAGGGCCACATCTAACTCCCTCTTAAATATAGCCAATGAACTGGCCTCAACTACCCTCTGTGGCAGAGAGTTCCAGAGACCCACCACTCTGTGTGAAAAAAGTCTTTCTCATCTTGGTCCTAAAGGGTTTCCCCCTTATCCTTAAGCTGTGACCCCTTGTCCTGGACCTCCCCAACATCGGGAACAATCTTCCTGCATCAAGCCTTTATCTTTTAAAGATACCAGGAACCAGGCCCTTCGGTCCACCAAGTCCGTGCCGACCAGTGTTCCCCGTACACTAGCATTATCTTACACATTAGGGACAATTTACAATTTTTACCGAAGCTAATTAACCTACAAACTTGTACATCTCTGGAGTGTGGGAGGAAACTGGAGCACCCAGAGAAAACCCACGCAGTCAAGGGGAGAACATACAATCTCTGCACCCGTTGTCCGGATCGAACCTGGGTCTCGGGTGCTGCGAGGCAGCAACTCTACTGCTGCACCACTGTGCCGCCCCATGTATAAAGGGAATTAGTTCACAGATGAGCTAGGGGTTTATTGAATGGATGAACGGGCTTGCAGGGTGAGAAGGTCTGCTCTTCTTCCCCTGCCTGTGGTGTCTCCAAACCTCAGCCTCGTCCAGTTTTATCATCCAACATGGGCAGATCCTTGTGCTTTGAGCATCCAAGGGCGCTCTGCTCTGGTGTTGAAGGATTACAGAAGCAGATTTGGTAGACGAGTTGTGCCGACCAGAACCTCACACAATGTTCCAGCTGTGGCTCAACCAAGCATTTGCTACAATGTATGGCAGCTTCTCTGCCCAAGAAACCGCAGAGCACTCCATTACGTACACCAGCCCCATCCACTCCAGCTACTCCATGCTGCCTCTGCACATAAGCCCTCTTTGTAACTTACCGAGTAGTGAAAGGCCTGGAAAAGATTGGATGTGGAAAGGATATTTCCACTAGTGGGAGAGTCTAAGACCAGAGGTCATAGCCTCAGTTAAAGGATGTTCCTTTAGGGAGATGAAGAGGAATTTCTTTAGTCAGTCGGTGGTGAATCATTGCCACAGAAGGCTGTGGAGGCCACGTCAATGGATATTTTTAAGGCAGAGATTGACAGATTCTTGATTGGTAAGGATGTCAGGGGTTACGGGGAGAAGGCAGGAGAATGGGGTTAAGTGGGAAAGATAGATCAGCCAAGATTGAATGGCGGAGTAGACTTGATGGGCCGAATGGCCTAATTCTGCTCCAATCACTTATGAACACGACCTTATCAACACAAAAGCTTTAGATTCAGATTCAGGAACAGCTTCTTCACCGCTGTTATCAGACTCTTGAACACACCTCTTTCACCGAGCCTGTATTCCCAATCTCCCAATTGACCTCGCTGTGGCCCTGGCTCTGTTTTTGTTATCTGTACGTTGTGGTAGCTGTGGCACTACAGCTAGAGATAGCACAGTGGCGCAGTGGTAGAGTTGCTGCCTTGCAGCACCAGAGACCTGGGTTAGACCCTGTGCTACCTGTACGGAGTCTGCACATTCTCCTTGTGACCACGTGGGTTTTCTCCGACGCTCCGGTTTCCTCCCACTGTCCAAAGTCCAAAAATGTAGGTTCATTGGTTTTGATAGAAATTGTAAAATATCCCTAGTGTGTAGGGTAGTGTTAGTGTACAGGGTGATCGCTGGTCGGCACGGGCTCGTTTTCCATGCTGTATTGCCAAACTAAACTAAACTACATTCTGCACTCTAGCTGTATTCTTTGTTGCACTGCCAGTTCTAGTCATGTATGGTACGATTTGCCTGGATAACACGTAAAACAAAGTATTTCACTGGATCTCAGTACACGTGACAACAATAAGCCAATGCGAATGACCCTCCTGCTCCTGCGCTGTGCCTCGGCTAATGGCATCAAGCAGCCCACTTCTTCTTCACCATTTACCATTGTGAAGTTGGCAGTCTGAGCAAAGAGGGAGCATTGAAGCAGAGCTTTCATCCCCTGCTGTCCTGTACGAGTACCACTGAATCACACGGTTAAGTGGTCGATGAAGGTCGGACAGGTGGCACAGGACATCAACTTCCAAAACCAATCGTAGAAACAAAGAACTGTAGATTCTGATCTATACCAAGGATAGACACAAAGTGCAGGAGTAACTCAGCGGGTCGGGCAGCGCCTCTGAAGAAAAAGGATGCGTGCCGTTCTGGATCGGGGCTCGTCATGAGGGTAGAATTGGGACAGGTCCACACTCCTGCATCGTGTGCCTGGCGGCCTGGGATTGACATCGGTCATATAGCAAACGGAGTGGGACTGGCCAGTCCCGCTTTTGTTCATCGAGGCAGGCCCTTTCTGTCCGACACTCCCTACACCACCCACACAGTCCGCAGTTGCCACACCAAGCAGCGAGATGAAATGCAGCAAGCCCACACTGGTTGACATTGACTCCTGACCCCGTGTACATGCACCGTCATGCTGGCTGACCCCTTGAGCCCTGTATGTGTGCGCTGCACGCCAACTATCCCTTGACCCCCGTGTACATGCACGGCACGCTGACTGGCCCTCCGCTCTCGCTGCATGCTGCCCCGTCCCCTCAGTGCACCAGTTTGTTCACCAGTGCAGTCGACAGAGATACGGGGTGGCTGAGGCGACTGCAGAAGCTACTCAGAAACACAAGGATGTTAGAGAAAGAAGCC
The DNA here is from genome assembly GCA_963514005.1 of Raja brachyura. The sequence goes on from OY740803.1 coordinate 33,320,221, forward strand.
CTGCGAGATCGTCACCTTGACCTTGGGGTGCTGCCCTCCGCCTTGTGTTGTCTGAGTGCTCAGGGTCTTCGGAGAGGAGGCTCTCAATGTCTGACGAGGCATGCGTCAGGGAAGAGCTAGTGGAGAGGCGGGGGATCACTTCCACTGGTAGTTTCCAGCTGACCTTCCTCCCATCGAAACCTTCACCCAGCAGTTGGACGTGCTTCCATTTGGAGCCTTTCAGAACAAGTGAATGACTTGTGTTGGTATTCAATGCATCAGCTGCGCTTGTCCACCCTATCTACAACTAAAGGGGGGCAGCCCAACAACTGTATAGAACGGTGTGCATGCAGAGTGTGTGCGCACACATTCATCGGCACCTGCTTACTGCCACACCGAATGAGGCCATTTGACCCATCGGGCCCATACCCCCTCCCAGCAGAGCAATCCCCACTGGTCCGAGTCCACCTCCTCTCATTGCCCTGGGTCCATGCAGCTTAATGCCCCCAGTCCCACTTAGGAAACCTGAACGGAAACCTCTGGAGACTTTGTGTCCCACCCAAGGTTTCCGTGAGGTTCCCGGAGGTTTTTGTCAGTCCCCCTAATGGTCAAAAGTGGTTGCCGCTTCTTCTATGTTCAGCGATTATTTAAAACAATTCAAAACAGGCGCGACTAAAAATAGGTTGCAGTTTTAAAAATCAGTAATGTTTTAGTTGAAGCCGGTTGCGATGCTGGTTGAAGGTGGTTGCCGGAGGTTGCAGGTAGTGGAAGGTAAGACCTTTTTTTCACCCAGTTTTATTCCGCCAGGGAGGTCTTACCTTCCACAACCTGCAACCTCCGGCAACCACCTTCAACCAGCATCGCAACCGGCTTCGACTAAAAAAAAGAAAAGATTTTTAAAACGGCAACCTATTTTTAGTCGCGGCCGGTTTTGAATTTTTTGAAATAATCGCCAGAACATAGAAGAAGGGGAAACCACTTTCGACCAATAGGGGAGACTGACAAAAACCTCCGGGAACCGCACGGAAACCTTGGGTGGGGCGCAAAGTCTCCAGAGGTTTCCGTTCAGGTTCCCTAAGTGGGACAGGGGCATTACTCTCTCTTGATCATTTATTCACAGTTTATCCGCCCAGCTACACATTAGAGGCAATATACATCGGCTAGGGCAAACCTAGGCAACAACCTAAGCATATCCATGATAAATGGCATCAATGGTATTGGGAGTGATCTTGAGGATGCGTTGCAGCAGTGGAAGGAGCAGGCCGAGATCAGGGCCGCCTTGGACAACCATCTTGGATTCTTTGAGGAAGTGACTTCCCCTTTGCACAAGACTGTGATATCATTTTGCACCTAAGACGATAATTTTAGCTTAAAAGGTTGAGGAGATTCAAGGGAGAAAACCCCGGAAACTGGATAAGAGAATGCTGGAAGTTTGAAGGACGTTTTAGAAGTTCTTGAGTAGGGATGAAGCGTCCATCAAAGAAGCCCATGCTCAGGCAACTGATGTTTCAGATTAACATCGATATCTTCAATATGTTGGTCCACACTACTCAATTTTGTAGATATTAGTTTTGTTTATTATTGTTACGTGGACCGAGGTACAGCAAAAAGCTCTTTTTGTTGCGTGCTGTCCAATCAGCGGTAAGACTAGACATGATTACAATCAAGGCCTCCACAGTGTAGAGATTCAGGATAAAGGAAATGGTGTTCGGTGCAAGATAAAGTCCGGTTAAAGATAGTCCGAGGGTCTCCCCTGAGGTAGATGGTAGGTCAGGACTGCTCTCTGGTTGGTGACAGGATGGTTCAGTTGCCTGATTACTGCTGGGAAGAAACTGTCCCTGAATCTGCGGGTGCGCATTTTCACACTTTTGTGCCTCTTGCCTGTTGGGGAAAGGGTGAAGTGGGGGTGCCGGGGGTGAGACTGGTCCTTGATTATGCTGCCGGCCTCGCCAAGGGCAGCGTGAAGTGTATGTGGAGACAATGGAAGGGAGGTTGGTTTGCGTGAAGGTCTGGGCTGCGTTCACAATTCTTTGAATTCCTTGCGGTCATGGGTGGAGCTGTTCCCAAACCATGCCACGATGCATCTCCGATCAGCCTGCTAGCTGCAGCAGGCTTTTGAAGACGGATTCCATGGAGGGCAGTGAAACAGCCAAGGGGGGGGGGATAACATGGAGGGGAAGGAGACTGACAAAGTTCCCAAAGGATTTGGGACTCTGAGCCCTAACTGAATATCCAATCACCAAAGCATCATGCAAAACCAAAGTACCAGCACATCGAGCACAAAATGGGGTTGAGTAGCCCACTGCTTGCACGCTGTGCTAGTTCCAGTCAGCTAGTTACACTGCAAGGCTTCAGATTCTGGACGTGATGCAAAGCAGTGCCGGAGGACTGAGGTTTGTTTGGGCAGTGGGGTAAGGAAAGTTTGTGTTTCACCACTGGAAGAAATCAGCAGAGAGGAGGCAGCTCTAAACTCCACAGGAGTAGGAAGTACAAACATCAAAATAACACGCTGCGGGCTGAAAAACAAGCTCAAACCAGGAAAACATCAATTTAGAATCGACATCAGGTTCCTATTTAGCCAACAAGGAGCAGCTCTCCGAAACACGCGGGTTGGAGATATAGCTGAATAAACAAGTTCAGAATCAGAGGATGTGTGTTCATATTCACATGCGCTCAGCACGCTCGGTCCTCCCCTGCACCAGGATCATGCGCCGCATTCCCAGAGCAGGGAGTGTGAAGGACAGAAGGTAACAACGGCTAGTGTAACACTTTCTCGTGCCTTACCCTAAAACAATGAATGATCACCATCCAGTGAAAGATGAGACCTCTGGCAGATAAATCCAGCCACACAGACTGGAACAGTTTGCAACACACGTTATTGCTGATGGTGCTGGCACTGAAGCTGCAGTCGTTAGTGATAGCCACGGGAACTATGTTGGCAAGGCCACAGGATTAATCTCTGCGTTCTAAAAATATCACGGGATCTTTCCCATCCATTCAGACCTCCAGCCAAGACATTTGTTGAACTCATCTGAAAGCTCACATCTCTAACATCTGCAAAGCCCAGCCTCGACTGATGGCGATTGAGACAAAGACTGTGGGTTGAGGAGATGCTGACACCACCAGTTGACACACTTTCTCTCGGAGAAAGATTGGAGTCACTTCCAAAGCAGGAGATCACACAATCTTTATCATTATCCGGCAGTAAAATGCTGTAGGCCATTCGGCCCTTCGAGCCAGCACCGCCATTCACTGCTATCATGGCTGATCATCCATATTCAGTAGCCCGCCCCTGCCTTCTCACCATTTCCCCTGACTCCGCTATCTTTAAGAGCCCTATCTATGGCAGGGTTCTAAAGGCGGGAGAGGGAGAAGTTTGGGTGAAGGACTGTTGCAAGAAGAGAGGCAGGAAAAGCAGGGCTAGAGACTGGATGGAGGGCCAGGGTTGGGAGAGGGGAGTTGGGGGGGGGTCAAGGCTCCAACATTAGAATGCAGTGGTAGTGCAGCGTTGACAGACCACATGCTCTCGTGCTTTCCCAGCCCACGGAAAACCCAACTCACACGGAGCGCATGTTTACGGAGACTTTGGAAAAGCATTGGAACGACTTCCTCGGACAAACAGGAATGGCAGAGGTCACGGAAGCTGACGGTCTGCAGACAGGGAACTGCTCTGGCATACGCAACGTCTCTTGATGAAACGATGGGGGACACGAGAGACTGTAGATGCTGCAATCTGCAGCAAACAACAAAACGCTGGAGGACCTCAGCAGGCTCATGAGTCCTAGTAGCAGAATTTGGCCGTTCGACCCATCAAGTCAAGAATCTGTCAATCTCCTCCTTGAAAATACCCGTTGACTTGGCCTCCAATGAATTCCACAGATTCACCACCCTCTGACTAAAACAATTCCTCCTCTTCTCCTTTCTAAAGGTACATCCTTTTATTCTGAGGCTATGGCCTCTGGTCCTAGACTCTGCCACTAGTGGAAACATTCTCTCCACATCCACTCCATGGTGGAGCAGCATCTGTGGGAAGGAGGGGGTGGGGGGAGGGGGGGGGGCTCCCTGATAGTGCTTTTGGAATAACATTGGCCTCGGTGCCTGTGGTATCAATAGGCTGTTGATGTGCCTGTGGAGACAGAGGCTACCTTAAAACAGGGTTTTAAATCAAATACATATACGGAAATTTAATGTATATCAAACAATAAAATATAAAATATAGAAACTAAAAGAGAACCACTGGCAGAAAAAAAAAGAAAATGGCTTATTGCTACATTGAACCTAGAAGGCCTGGGTGGTAATAATCAGAATGTGCCTGTGTTAAGGATACTTGGATCTATAACAGCACCTTGTGGTCACCTGTAGACAAGGTACTGCTGCTGGTGGGGCTGTGAAACTGTTGAAGACCACTGTCACAGTGTGTGTGACAGCCAAGCTTAGGCAGCAGTGTGAGAGAGTGCATGAGCTGCCACAGTACAAAGTCCTACCTGTTTCATCAGAGACGCTGGGCCTGGGTGACTTCATGACGTCCGAGCTGTACATCAGGAAATTCTCGTACTCATCGTGTGCCTCGGCGTCAATGATGGGAATATCTGGGATGATAGGAACTGCGGACGACAGAAAGGCAATTGAATGGAGCCCCGACAACGCCGCGCTCACCACGCCGGCCCTCCCAGCCCACGCCGGGCCTCCCAGCCCACGCCGGCCCTCCCAGCCCACGCCGGCCCTCCCAGCCCACGTCGGCCAGTGATTATCCTGTACACTAGCACTCTCCCACACACTAGGGACAATTTACAATTTTACCAAAGCCAATTAACCTACAAACCTGTACACTTTTGGAGTGTTGGAGGAAACCGGAGCACCCGGAGAAAAGCCCGCAGGTCACGGGGAGAACGTGCAAACTCCGTACAGACGGCACCCGTAGACAGGATCCAACCTGGTCACTGGCGCTGTAAGGCAGCAACTCTACCGCTGCGCCACTATGAACCCATCAATCCCATTCACCGTACCCACCCTCTCTTACTCCCTGCCAACAATCCCCCCGACACTGACATCCACGGCACTGCGACCGGAGGCTTGTCATCCCCGACCCATGTGGGAAAGGGAGTCCCGCCCTGCACTAACTGGGAAGAGGGAGGTCCGTTCACCTCTCATCACCTATTTGCAGGTCTCTGGGTAAGGATGCAGCATCTGGGGCTTCCCAAGTGCTGACATTGTCTACGGACCCACATCAAACACCATCTCAAATTGACCCGGGACCACCTGGTAACCTCCAGGCGCGACCTCCCCCCTCAAGCCGTGTCTCACATTGACCCAGGGGGACCAGGCAATCGTGTGAGCTCCATTAAACCCCCAGGAGCTTGTGGCTCTGGACTGGGATCTGCGACCCTCACAAGGTGTCTCACTCACTGGACATCGGTCGCTTCGGTTGCGTCGACAGGTTCATCGTGGCTTCTCGGGGGGGACCCCAGCCAGCTCCGTTCCTGGCCCGCACTGCGTAGCTATATGGCTGCTCCTCCTTCAGGTTCTCGATCATCACCATCCTCTTCTTCGGCTTGTTGATCTTCACCATCTTCTTGGGTCCGATCGGCTCTGAGAGCGACAGGAGGAGGAGGGAAAGCAAAACTATCAGCGACTGGAAAGCACCCGCCCACGCCTTGGCCCGAGGCACGGCGGGCGGCTCCTCCCCATCCCCGTAACGTCCAACGTCCGACACAAGCCGGTAAAACCCAGTGTGACCACCGGACGCAAGCACGTGGTGGAGGAACTCTGCTGGCCCGCTGAACGCCAACACAGGGAGGCTGACGACACTGGGTCGTGGGCTCACAGCAACCAACAGTGCCAGTGTTTCATGGTGGGTGTCTATAGAGTTGGCGTCAGGCCCCAGTTGGGTTAGGGCGGTGCTGGAGAGGAAACAGGCCCTTCGGCCCATTGAGTCTGCGCCAACCAGCAATGCCCATACACTATCACTATCCTACACACTCGGGACAATTTACAATGTACAGAAGCCAATTAACCCACAAACCCGCATCTTTAGAATGTGTGAGGAAACCGGAGCTACTGGAGAAAACCCACACGGTCACAGGGAGAACGCACAAACTCCGTACAGACGGCACCCGTAGCCAGGATTGAACCCGGGTCACCGGTGCTGTAAGGCAGCAACTCTACCGCTGTGTCACCGTGCACCATAGTGACTGGGTAGAGGACAGGGTTGGGACAGGAGGTGAAGGAAGGGACGGGTTGTCGCCGGGTCGGACGGTTTTCCACTCACGGTTTTCGTCGGTCACCATGGTGTAGCCCACTTCGTACTCCACAATCTCCCCGTTGGCCTCCGAGGGCTCCGCCCAGCTCAGCTGTGTCACCGTGGGCGAAAGGACGTTGAACGCCAATCGACCCGGCTCATTGGGCACTGAAAGGAGAGCACAAGGACCCGGCATTAGATCTCCTCGCAGCCTCACAACCCGTCATTGTATCGTATATGGATATATGTGCCACCAACTTGGGCATAAATGTAGATGGGTTGGGTGGCACGGTTACAGACGACACAAGCGTCGATGCAGTTGGGGAGAGTGAGGAAGGCTGTCAAAGTGTACAGCGGGTGATCGATCAGTTCGAGGTGGTGTTTAATCTGAGCAAGTGTCAAGTGTTAAGGGCTCGCCTCACTTGGACGTCATTTACGCGACATCACTTACGCATCACGACGCACGAACCTCGCGTCATCATGTACGCATTATGCGCGCGTGGTGCGTGGTGACTTAGGCAGTGACGCGGGGTCGCGCGCAGCGCCCCAGGATTTTGGGATTCACTAAATCTTCGCGCGCCACCTGCGTGACGCGCAAATTACACCCAAGTGGGACGGGCCCGTTACTCTCTAGGAAGTCAAATGCAAGGGCAAAGTATATAGTTAATGGCAGGACCCTCAACAGCATTAACATACAGTTAGATCATGAGCTCCAAGCCCATAGCTCCCAGAAACTGGCAAAACAAGTGAACAGAGCGGTAAAGAAGGCCTATGGTATGCTTGCCTTCGTCAGTCAGGACATTGAGTACAAGAGGCAAATTCCCATGTTCCATTTTATAAAACTCTGGTTGAGCTGCATATGGAGTTCTTGTCGTTCCTTTACAGGAAGAACGTGGTGGCTTTGGAGAGGGTGCAGAAGAGGTTAATCAGAATATTGCCTGTATTAGGGGGAATTAGCTTTGAGATGTTGGACAATCTTGGATTGTTTTCTCTGGAACATTGGAGGTTGAGGAGAGAACTGATAGAAGTAAATAAAAGTAGGAGAAGCATAGAAACGTAGATGAAACAAGACCTTTGGCCCATTTCGTCCATGCCACCTAAACTACTCCCTTTTGGCCACGTTTGGTCCAGATCCCTCTAAACCTTTCCTATTGATGTACCTGTCCAAGTGTCACTTAAATGTCCTAACCCCCACCATTTCTTCCAGAAGCTTAACTGCACCACCATATATCCACCACTCTCTGTGTGAAGATGTTGCTCCTCAGAATCTTTCCCATCTCTCCTTAAATCCCTGAACCTCTGGAGTCGTAGAATCAGACAGCACGGAAACAGGCCCTTCCGCCCAACTCGACCATTGCAATCAAGATGCCCCATCTAAACTAGCCCTATTTGCCTGCATTTGGCCCATATCCGTCTAAACCTAGTTTTCGAATCCCCGTCGCTGGGAGAAAGACTATGGTTATTCATCTTACTTATGCCCTTTGTAATTTTATAAACCCATGTGGACCACACTGGTCGCAGCTCCATTGGGAAAACATTGAAGCCTTCTCTGCTGCAAAGCAATTCTCCATTGCATTAGTTCAATGAAGCGTGAGCTTTTCAGGAACATTAACTAAAGTGTTGTGGCAGAGATACCTGTAGGCTGAACGATATCAGTGAGGAGCAGAACTAAGCTGCCTGGCCCGTACACTTGCCCGCCCGTTGACAGTATTTATTACGCTGCCTCGCTGGCCGTGAGGGCGTGCAAGGTGCAGCGGCAACTCACGGTCTTCCGGTGTGCGGCAGCTGACGGTCTCGGAGCGGGGGCCGGCGCCCAGGGCGTTGTAGGCAAAGATGTTCATCTCGTAGTCGCAGTAGGGGTACAGGTCGGGGAGCTCAGCGGACGGCGTGGTGGTGGTCACCACCTGCGAGGAGTTCTCATCCCCTTCGATCCAGTAGGTCACCTGCGTGGGAGGGAGTCCGGGTTACCTCACCGTCCACGGGCAACACCCTGCGCCACTGCCGGGAACATTCACCGGCAAGGCCGCTCCGGCCCACTCGCCGATGCTGTCACTCCCCTGCCGTTCTCCCCGGCACAGCCCCTGCCTCTCATCTACCACCCTCAGCAATCGTGAGAATCTCACCACCCTAATACCTTGAATTACCTTTCTCCTTCCTCTTTGCAGTCTTTTTTCTTTTCACCGCCTTGCAGAATTTATGTGTAGTTCATGTGTAAATTACATCTCTCGTGTCGCTGCTGCGAGCAAGATTTTCATTGCACCTGGACTTGCGCCTACGACAATAAACTCAACCCGACTTGACCCGACGCACTTGGAGTGGCAACCAGTTGCACCATATCACCACCCGGGATGACAACCTTCGTGGAACACCAAACACGTACAGGTTTGTGGACTAATTGGCCTGCTGGAATTGTAAGTCGTCCCCAGTGTGTGTAGCATAGTGCCAGTGTACGGGGATCGCTGGTCGACGCGGACCCAGTGGGCCGTTGGGCTCGTTTTTGCGCTGTATCTCAAAGCTAAACTAAAAGAGTGTAGAATATAACAGCACGGGAACAGGCCCTTCAGCCCACAATGTCCGTGCCAACCACCATGCCAGGTTAAACTAATCTCATGATCCCCATTCCTCCATTCCCGGCGTATCTCCGGTAGGATTTAATAATGCTGATCCTGCATTTATGAGCCTAGTTCCGATTCTATGAAATGTTTTTCGCAGCGTTACGCAACAGAATATCGATATCTTTCCGTGACACATGGAGCTGCTTCGTGCCACTGGGAAGATCGATCAGGCAGTGTCCAGTGTTTGGATCGTCGCACTCCTAACGTAACCCCTCCGTTAGCAGCGTATGGGTTGATGGCAGTCCCCATGCAACAAGGCTTTTAACCCATTACAGGGGGCCTAAGGCCGGCTATCTTGTGGGCCTTGATGCTGGGCGACCACGGGACAACACAGACTCTCAGGTGAGTACCTCATGTACTCTTGGCCCTCACCGGCTGTAAGCAGTCAAGGGGGGATGAGGGTACGGAGTTTGTACGTTCTCCCCGTGTCTGCGCCGGTTTTCCCAGGTTCTTCAGTTTCCTTCCACATTCCCAGATGTACAGGTTTGTAGGTAAATTGGTTTTGGTAAAGATTGTAAATTATCCCCTAGTGTGTAGGATAGTGCTAGTGTACAACAGGATCGCTAGTCAGCGTGGACTCGATGGGCCGAATGGTTTGCTTCCACGCTGCATCTGTATCTGACTGCCTGCAGGGCTCGGCCAGCTGGATTATAGAAACATAGAAAATAGGTGCAGGAGTAGGCCATTCGGCCCTTCGAGCCTGCACAGTCATTCAATATGATCATGGCTGATCATCCAACTCAATATCCTGTACCTGCCTTCTCTCCATACCCCCTGATCCCTTTAGCCACAAGGGCCACATCTAACTCCCTCTTAAATATAGCCAATGAACTGGCCTCAACTATCTTCTGTGGCAGAGAATTCCACAGATTCATCACTCTCTGTGTGAAAATGAATTTCTCATCTCAGTCCTAAAGAATGGCAAGAATGTCTTTCCTCAGATTACGAGACCAAAACTGTACGCAATACTCCAGGTGTGGTCTCACCAAGACCCTGTACAACTGCAGTAGAACCTCCTTACTCTTGTACTCAAATCCTTTTGCTATGAATGCCAACATACCATTCACTTTCTTCACAGTCTGCTGCACCTGCATGCCTACTTTCAATGACTGGTGTACCATGACACCCTGGTCTCGCTGCAGCTCCCCTTTTCCTAATCGGCCACCATTCAGATAATAATCTACTTTCCTGTTTTTGCCACCAAAGTGGATAACCTCACATTTATCCACATTATACTGCATCTGCCATGCATTTGCCCACTCACCCAACCTATCCAAGTCACCTTGCAGCCTCCTAGCATCCTCCTCACAGCTAACACTGCCCCCCAGCTTCGTGCCATCTGCAAACCTGGAGATGTTGCATTCAATTCCCTCATCCAGATCATTAATATATATTGAAAATAGCTGGGGTCCCAGCACTGAGCCTTGCGGTACCCCACTAGTCACTGCCTGCCATTCTGAAAAGGACCCGTTTACTCCTACCCTTTGTTTCCTGTCTGCCAGCCAGTTCTCTATCCACATCAATACTGAACCCCCAATACCGTGTGCTTTAAGTTTGTATGCTAATCTCCTATGTGGGACCTTGTCGAACGCCTTCTGAAAGTCCAGATATAACACATCCACTGGTTCTCCCTTATCCACTCTACTAGTTACATCCTCGAAAAATTCTATAAGATTCATCAGACATGATTTACTTTTCATAAATCCATGCTGACTTTGTCCAATGATTTCACCACTTTCCAAATGTGCTGCTCTCCCTCCCTTTTTAAAAAGTGGGGTTACATTAGCTACCCTCCAATCCTCAGGAACTACTCCAGAATCTAAAGAGTTTTGAAAAAACCCATGCAGGTCACGGGGAGAACGTACAAACACCGTACAGGCAGTAGTCAGGATTGAACCCGGGTCTCTGGCGCTGTTAGGCAGCAACTCTACCAATGCGCCACCGTGCCTATCAAAGGACAAATTGACAACAGCATCATTGAGTTCAAAACTGGCCCATGCACAAGAGCATTTCCACCATGGCTTAAGAAGGAACTGCAGATGCTGGAAAATCGAAGGTGGACAAAAATGCTGGAGAAACTCAGCGGGTGAGGCAGCATCTATGGAGCGAAGGAAATAGTTGCCTGTTCCTTCGCTCCGTAGAGGCTGCCTCGCCCGCTGAGTTTCTCCAGCATTTGTGTCCACCATTGCCTGGTTCAGTTTAGTTTCTACCCAGCAGTCTTGCTGCTGGTGAAGTGATCCTATTACCTTGTATCCGGTTGGTCGACCCGGGGGTGGGATCCAGTTCACGCGGAGCTTCCTGCTGTTGATTGGCTGCACCTTGACGTTGGTGGGCGGGGCGTCGATGGAGGTCAAACCCTGCTTGACTGGAATAGCTTCACTGGCTGCGAGATCAGAGAGCAGCTCACGTTAGCTTTATGGTGCATCCAATGACTTTGGAGAGATGGAGGGGAGTCGGGGTCCTAACTCCCCTCCCCGCACTGTGTGGCCTGACCCTCCCCCTCCCCCACATGGTGGGGCCCAAACCCCCACTGGCAAACTGCGGGAACTGACCCCTGACCCCTCTCCTGTGTAATGGAGCTCGGACCCTTCCCCAACACCATGGAGCCCCCTCTCCCCTCCCATGCAATATCGAGCCCTGACTCCCCTCCCATGCATTGTGAAGCCCCCACACACATACACATACCGCGCTGTGGGCCCCCTCCCCCCGCACTGTGGATCCTGCCCCCCCACCGTGAAGCTTCCCCCCTCCCCCCCCCCCCCACGGTGGGGCCCCTCCCCCCCCACTCACCGCTGTCGAGCGTGCGGCAACGCACGGTATTGGAGCAGGGCCCGGAGCCCAGCGTGTTGTAGGCCGACACCTCCATCGCGTAGTCACAGCTGGGCTGGAGGTCGGTGAGCTCGGCAAAGGTGTTCCTCGTCTCAACCGTCTGGGAGGAGAACTCATCGTCTTCGGGCCAGTACTTCAGCTGCAGAAACAATATTGGCCCGTCAGTCCCATCGCCCATCGTTACCCCAGAATTATCTATCCCTCTCACTGGGCGTATCTGCCCTGTCGTGACCATCCCCTGTTCGAACAGCGCCGCTTAATGACTAGTCAACTCTTTAATCCTGGGCCTCCTCCACTGAGAATGAGGCTAAACACAAATTGGAGGAATGGCACCTCATATTTCACCTGGGCGGCTTACAACCCAGCAGTATGAATATTGATTTATCTAATTTCAAGTAACCCTTGCATTCACTCTCTCTCCATCCTTCCCCCACCCTAGCCATCCTGCTAGCTTCACTGTTTGCATCCCTTCATTATCACCTCCACAACCAACAATGGACCATTGTGGGCTCCTTGGCCATCAGTGCCAGTTTTGATTGGTTCTGTACCTTGTCATACCTCTGGTTTCCCTCTCCCCTGACTCTCAGTCTGAAGATGGGTCTTGACCCGAAACGTCACCTATTCCTTTTCTCCAGGGAACCCATTGAGTTACTCCAGCATTCTGTGTCACTCTTTAGTTTAATTTACTACAGATACAGCGAGGAAACACTTTTTCTCACAGAGAGTTGTGGGTCTGTGGAATTCTCTGCCTCAGAAGGCGGTGGAGGCGGGTTCTCTGGATGCTTTCAAGAGAGAGCCAGATAGGGCTCTTAAAAATAGCGGAGTCAGGGGATATGGGGAGAAGGCAGGAACGGGGTACTGATTGGGGATGATCAGCCATGATCACATTGAATGGCGGTGCTGGCTCGAAGGGCCGAATGGCCTACTCCTGCACCTATTGTCTATTGACTTTCACCGAGTCCGCGCTGACCAGCGATCACCCCGTACACTAGCACTCGGGACAATTTACAATTTACAGAAGCCAATCAACATACAAAGCTGTCTTTGGAATGTGGGAGGAAACCGGAGCACCCGGAGAAAACCCATGCAGGTCACGTGGAGAAAGTGCAAACTCCACACGGACAGCACCTATATTCAGGATCGGACCCGGATCTCTGGTGCTGCAAGGCAGCCGCTCGACCTCTGCGTCACCGGGCTGCCCCAGTCAACTCTACTGCTCACCTCGATCCTCTCTGAGTCTAAACACCTATTAGTCTCATCTGGAACATCCACGTGCATGAGTTTACAGTCCTCCCTCTCCTCGCCACTGACCCCTGGTGCTACGAGTGCCCTGGTTATCGCCCCTCCAGCCAGCTCCTCAGCCATTACCCTCACTTCAGGAAGGGGGAGATCATGTACCAGTTTTTATCGGTGGGTCAGCGGTGGGGAAGGTTAGCAAATATGAGCGAGGGGGGGGGGGACACCTCATTTAAACTTACCGAATAGTTAAAGGCCTGGATAGGGTGGTGTCTAGACCTGGTGTCCTGCCCAGTTCCTGACGAGCTGCAGCAGAAAATGAGGTGCTGGAGTAACTCAGCAGGTCGGGCAGCAACTCTGGAGGACGTGGACAGGCCATGTTTCAGGTCGGGACCCTACCTCCTGCACTACCTTTGTTTTATCCAACCAGAAAACCGCCTTGGATTCTTGGCTGCTGGCTGCCTCCAGTAATGACATTATTCAGACACAGCTGGCAGGGTCCTTGGGCGATATGGTGGCGAGCGAGACAGCTCGCCCTGGCGCAGTGCGGCCCTCACCTTGTAACCCGTCACATCCCCCAGGGCTGGGTTCCAATTCACCCGGATCCTCTTGCTGTCAATTGGCTGTGGTTTCACGTTGAGGGGCGGCGAATCGATTGGGAACAGCGATTGGTTGAGATCCATCCTTTCCCTTACTGTGATGTTAACCACAAGGACATGTGAACAGTAGAATCATTTGGTTTTACATGGGACAGACAACAAAGAACAACACGGCACCACAACAAGCCCTTTGGCCCACAGTGTCTGTGCCGCACATAATGCCAAGACCATCTTTTATCTGCCTGCACTTATCCATATCCCCCCCCCCCCCCCATCCCTGCACATCCAAGTCACTTAAAGTCCACTCTCGTATCAGCCTTAACCACTATTCCTGACAGCACATTCCAGGCACTGACCATCCTCTGTGTAAAAACAATACATGCTCCGCACTCTCCTTTAAACTTTACCCCTCGCCCTCTCTCTCTACAACTTATCTCTCCCGCTCTAGCCACGCCTGCGCAGTTGGGGGCTATGCGTGAGTGGATAGGGCGAGGGATGGGGAAAAGGAGCGAATTAATAATATTAATATAATAACAAAGGGGGGGAAGGTTGGTGTGTGTGTGTGTGTGTGGGGGGGGGGGGAGATTAATGTGTGTGGGTGTATGTGTGTGTGTGTGGGGGGGTTAATGTGTGTGTGTGGGGGGTGGTTAGTGTGTGTGTGACGCTGCATGCCACCCCCGCAACCGCGCGTTGAGAGGACAGGACCCAACGGGTCCCACTTGGTCGAGTCTCCTTTAAACTCTACCCCTCTCACCTTAAAGCTGTGCCCTCTAGTATTAGATTTTTTCCACTCCGTGAAACAGGTTCTGACTATCTAAGCCATCTACATCAGTTCCCAAGTTGCAGGAGCAGAATAAGGCCATTTGGCCCATCAAGTCTGCTATTCAATCATGGCTGATCTATCTTTTCCTCCCAACCCCATTCTCCTGCCTTTCCTCATAACCCCCGACACCCTTACTAATCACAAATCTGTCAATCTCCACCTTAAAAATATCCATTGACTTGGCCTCCACGGCCATGGATTTCACAGATTCATCTGTGCGTCTCATAATTTTATACACTTCTATCAGGTCTCCCCACAGCCGCAGGCATTGCAGAGCAAACAATCGAAGTCTGTCCAACCTCTTCAGGTAGCTAATAGCGTGCGTGCGCGTGCGTGCGCGTGTGTGTGTGTGTGTGTGTGTGCGCAACTGTACGCTTATAATGCGGAGAGAAACCGGAATTTTCCGGAAGCAATGCCTGCCACAGTGTCCTGTTTTCATGTGACACAGAATGATGAGATGAAGCAGGAGATGGGTAGGAAGGAACTGCAGCTGCCGGTGAAGGTGTTGCCTTCCTGGTGCGGGCGCGCCGGGACGGGGACGGGGGGGGGGGGGGAGGGAGAGGTGACGGGGGGAATGGGGGAGGGAGGGGAAGGTGCTGCCCGGTGAGGAACCCACCGTTCTCGTCGCCGATGGTGACGGTGGTGCGGGGGAACTTGCCCAGCTTGGCACCGTTTCGGGGCTTGTACAACTCCAGCAGGAACTGTTTGATCTGCTCGTTGCCCAGGAGGGAGTCCACCTCCGTCTGCTCCAGCAGTTTGACGGGAATCTCCTTGCGGGTCTCGCCGGGGAGGAAGGTAACTTCGTTTTCCATTGATACGTAATCCTGCAGGTGGACAAAACAAAATGCAACTGATGCATCTCAGTGGGAAGAACCAGGACGAGCAACGTGAGTGAATTATATATGAGTGACTCCAGGTGCTAGTTCACACACAGGGACACACATCAGCAGGTCAGGCAACATCGCCGCTTCTCTAGTGCTTATCGTACAATAACGACCATTCAGTGGATATGCCAATAATAGACAATAGACAACAGGTGCGGGAGTAGGCCATTCAGCCCTTCGAGCCAGCACTGCCATTCAATGTGATCATGGCTGATCATCCCCAATCAGTACCCCGTTCCTGCCTTCTCCCCATATCCCCTGACTCCGCTATCTTTAAGAGCCCTATCTAGCTCTCTCTTGAAAGCATCCAGAGAACCTGCCTCCACCGCCCTCTGAGGCAGAGAATTCCACAGACTCACCACTCTCTGTGAGAAAAAGTGTTTCCTCGTCTCCGTTCTAAATGGCTTACTCCTTATTTCTTATATGCCGTTGGTTTGTGCTCCTGGCTGTCAAAGTACCCCTCGCGATGTAAGTGCTGGGAGCTGCACTCTCCCGGACTTCCCTAGCTGGTCTCTAGACTTAAATGATTTTAGACTTTTGAGAGATATATCGCGGAAACAGGCCCTTCGACCCACCGAGTCCGTGCTGACCCACTAGCACTATCCTACCTACTGGGGACGATTTACAATTTTACCAAGCTAATTAACCAACAAACCTGTACGTCTTTGGAGTGTGGGAGGAAACCGGAGCACCTGAAGAAGATGCACGCAGGTCACGGGGAGAACGTTACAAATTCCGTGCAGACAGCACCCGTAGTCAGGATCGAACCTGGGTCCCTGCTGCTGTAAGGCAGCAACTCTACCGCTGCGCCACCGTGCCCCCCCCCCCCCACCGCCCCATGGTCACCGGGCGTGAGCTATACCTTGCCGTCCTTGGCGGTGAGGTCTCGTGTTTTGTAGGAGACCTGGGCGCGTCCGTCCTCTGTGATCTCACGAAGCAGAGTGATGTTGGCCACCTTGTCCTGCCGCTGGCACGTGTAGGTCGGCTGCTGGAAGGTGATGCTGCTCTTGGCTGCCGACAGGAGGAGAAAGAGAGAGAGAGAGACGCGAGTGAACGGTGCGAATAGTAACGGGCAGACTCAAGGGACTGCGCACACTGTAATCATGAGCAAAACCACAAAGCGCTGGAGGAACTCAGCGGGCCGGGCAGCATCTGCGGGGGGATATGGCCGGGTGCCTTCTTCAGATTGACGGAGAAAGCTGGTAAAAGGGTGAGGGAAAAATACTGGCAAGTGATAGGTGGGTACAGGTGAGGAGGGGGGGGGGACTGGCAGATGGGGTGGAGATGGTGACGTAGACCAGAGGTGAAAGAGAGACAAGTGCGTTAGATTAAGGACGGAGAAAAGGAGTGAAACATAAACCGAGTGGAGTGATAGTGGGAATGGAATTGGAAGGAAAGAGGGAGGGGAGGAAAGATGCAAATACCAAAGAAGCTCGGAGCTTGGGAAACATCCGAGTAAGCTTGTGGTGGGCGGAAACGCCAAGGCTTGTGATGATGTCACGTCGGGAGAGGGATGTGGGTGGGGCAGGAATGGATGAGAGAGATGGGGGAGGGGCGAGGGGGGCAGTGGACGGAGGGGGGAAAGGAAGGGTTGGGTAGATGCTGCTGGCCACGTGATGTGGCATTGAGACCCTGATCCCGGTGAGACTGGGTGAGGAGATAGAGCTGACCTCAGACCCGGTCAATCGTGACCCGTCGATGGAGACAAGGGCACTGAGGTGATGGCAGGAGCTGGCGGGCAGAGGGAGGGGAGGGACGATCGACGGGAGATGAGGGGTTCTGACAGGGCCGGGCCAGGCCGTGACGCGACGTCACGGGCAGTCGCCGATTCCAAACCCCTTACCGGCCTCTTTGATGATGGTGATGTCAACGAAGCGCTTGGTGATCTCGGCCGTCCCCAGCGGCACGTCCACGGCCTCCACCAGCAGCCGCTTCTCATCGTCATCCTCGTCCTTCACAAACAGCGGCACCCGCACGTCCACCAGCTCCACCCCCTCCTGGAACTCCACCTGGCCCTGGGCACCTGCCAACGGCACGGCAACGGTGTCAACGGCACGGCAACGGTGTCAACGGCAGCCCCGGCACAGACGCCTCCACCCCCACTGCCCCACAAATCGGCAAAGCCAATCGGCACAGCTATTGCCCGCCCTGCCCACCCCAATCCGCCCAGCTCCCCCGAAAAATCCATCCCACGTGTCCACCCCACCCTCCAGTGCCCCACTCCATAAGCCCTCGTGATCCACTCCAAACATCAGATCCACTCCACACAATATAACCATATAACAATTATAGCACGGAAACAGGCCTTCTCGGCCCTTCCAGTCCGTGCCAACCATTCATTTTCCCCTAGTCCCATCTACCTGCACTCAGACTATACCCCTCAATTCCCTTCCCGTCCATATACCTATCCACTTTACTTTTAAATGTTAAAATCGATCCTTCCTCCACCACTTCTGCTGGAAGATCATTCCACACAGCCACCACTCTCTGAGTAAAGAAGTTCCCCCTCATGTTACCCCTAAACTTCTGTCCCTTAATTCTCATGTCATGCCCTCTTGTTTGAATCTTCCCTACCCTCAATGGGAAAAGCTTATCCACGTCAACTCTGTCTATCCCTTTCATCATTTCAAAGACCTCAATCAAGTCCCCCCTTAACCTTCTGCGCTCCAAAGAATAAACACCTAATCCATGGTGATCCATCCCATTCAATCCATGGTGATCTACTCATACAATCCACGGTAATCCCAACACAATCCATGATGTTCCACTCTCACACAATCCCGGGAGATCCATTCCACACTAACACTAGCCCTAGTGATCCCATAATACAAGTTGGACATCTCACGTTGATCCACAGGTGGACAATTAAACCCAATTTGAAATGGAGCTTCAGTAGTAGAATTTCTGAATTTCCGTGAGGGGATCAATAATGTATTTATTATTATTATTATTATTAGAAGGTAAAGAGAAGCTCAAGGCAGGAAAGGCATGAAGACAGTTCTTGGGGACCAGAATCAGATCCTCGGCTTCCGAACCATCGCTACCGGTGGGGATCGGATTAGTCAGAAACAGAAGTGGAGTGGAGCAGATATTTGAGAGGCTTTCAGCACCAGAGGAGATTATGGAGAAAGGTCGAGGACAAAAGTCCCACCCATTACTCAACTCCAATCCCAAGAGACCCACTTCCTACCAGTGAGCCCCAACCCCATGTGATGAACTGGATGCAGCCCACCGCCAACGCCCTGCTGCTTGTACGCTGACAGAGTGGGAAGACGGACTCCCTGCTTCCCCGCTCACCTCGATCAGACGCCACTGTGTAATAGCCCGGGACGACTTTCAGATCGTTGAAGGTTCCCATGGTGACCTGGTGCTCGGTGAGCTTCATGATCTCTGGTTCCGCTGAGCGGGGCGCTGGCAGCTGAGTGTCAATGATGGTCAGGTCCGACCTGGGACGGAGAAACACCCACATTACCAAACCCAGTGCCAACACTGGTGAAAGCCTTCGCCCGTCGGAGGAAGGGTCCCCACCCAAAATGTCACCCATCCCTTTTTCCAAGAGATTCTGCCTGGCCGGCTGAGTTAATCCAGCACTTTGTGTCTATCGTTGGTATACACCAGCATCTGCAGTTCCTTCCCACGCACTATAAATTGTCGGCAGAGAAGGCTAAAGGGAAAGGTTTCAAAATGCGAGATGTTTTCAGAGTCACAGAGTCACACAGTGTGGAAACGAGCCCTTCAGTCCAACTGGCTCACACTGATTTACACGTCCCAACTACATTAGTGCCGCATGCCTGCATTTAGCCCCTATCCTTCTAAACCTGCACTATCCATGTTCTGAAACGCTGCATTAGTACCTGCCTTAACTACCTACGGCACCTTGGCGCAGCGGTAGAGTTGCTGCGCTACAGGGCAAGATACCCGTGTTCGATCGTGACTGTGGATGCTGTCTGTGTGGAGTGTGTACGTTCTCCCTGTGACCGCGTGGGTTTTCACCGGGTACTCCGATTTCCCCCCACACTTCCAAAGAAGTACAGGTGCGTACGTTAATTGGCTTCGGTAAAATGGTACATTTTTCCTAGTGTGTGGGATAGTGCGAGTGTACGGGGTGATCGCTGGGCGGGGCGGACTCGGGCGGGCCGAAGGGCCTGTTTCTGCGCTGTATCTCTGAAGTCTAGAGGCTAGTGCTGCCAACTGAGGTAGCAGTTCTAAAATTCTCCAACTGTAGGTAACTAACCTACAAACACTCCTCTCTATCCCCCCCTCTCTTCCCCGTACCCCCCATCTAGACGTACAGCCATTTCTCACCTTCCTCCCCACCCCCCCACCTCCATGTGCTTTTCCACCCAGATATTCCTTCCTCTGGCTTCACATTTCACACCCTTTCTACCGTTATTTCCTTACCTCAGTCTTTTATGTTTACATCCTTGGTATCTGCCAATTCAACCCCCCCCCCCCCTCACCTGTATCCACCAATAACTTTGTCCAGCTTGCATCTCTCTTCCAGCTTTGTCCCCCAACTCCAATCAGTCCTGACCCAAAACGTCACCTAACCATGTTCTCCAGACAGGCCGCTGAGTTACTCCAGCACTTTGTGTCTTTTTTTGAAAACCAGCACCCGTCTGATGAAGGGTCTCGACCCGAAACATCACCTATTCCTTTTCTCCAGAGATGCTGCCTGACCCGCTGAGTTTTTGCAGCATCTTGTGTCTATCTGCTGTTCCTCCTGTCTACTAAAGGGATCTAAACGTCTGGATGTGACAATGGGGAAGGATTCAACTTGAGATGAGGAAATTAAGACACAAATGTCTGAAGATGGCTTGAAATAAACCTCCCCGGCAGAGTAGGCCGGAGGGATGGATTGGGAAGAACAGTGCAGGATGGTGTACGGAGACTGCCGATTACAGGCAGATCGAGAGCACGGGTATCATGGAAGCTGCTGGTGGGCCAGGTCACAAAATCACCTACCTCTTTCCTGAATGTGGTTGGGTCCTAAAACAAAAGAAAAACGATATTTAGCAAGAGGCAGTTAAGTACGTAAGTAGGTTTATTGGCCAAGTATTCACATACAAGGAATTTGCCTTTGTGCTCCGCCCACAAGCAGCAACATGACATACATTGACAGTTACGAATGACTCAGAAAACACTAAACATTAATAATAATAAAACATTAATGATAAAACACCATTGATCAAGCACGTGAACCAACAAAATACCAGATCAAAGGGAGGCTACAGATTTTTGGCCGTTGAGTAGAGCAACTACTCGTGGATAAAAGCTGGCTGGCTGTGGCAGCTTTGACAATCCGGAGTCGCCTTCCAGAGGGAAGTGATTCAAAGAGTTTGAGGCCAGGGTGAGAGGGGTCAGAGATGATCTTGCCCGCTCGCTTCCTGGCCCTTGCAGTGTACAGTTCGTCAATGGAGGGAAGGTTGAGCATTAAGCAACAAAGCATTAAGTTCTTAATTGTCAACGATACAGCTTTCAACAAACCACCGACATTAGAGGCAGAATGAAGAGAGACACAGACAGAGAGAGAGAGAGAGAGGCCCCGTGAGGTGGGTGTGGGGCAGAGGGAGGACAAGTGGAAGGGGAGAGGGAGAAGGGGGAGAGAGACAGGGAAAGAGTGAGCAGAATGCAGGAGGCAGACAAGGAAAGAGGGAGGAAAATAGACAATAGACAATAGGTGCAGGAGTCGGCCATTTGGCCCTTCGAGACAGCACCGCCATCCCCAATCAGTACCCCGTTCCTGCCTTCTCCCCATATGCCCTGACTACGCTATCTTTAAGAGCCCTATCTAGATCTCTCTTGAATAGTGGCAGGAGTTCAAGTAGAGAGACAGAGACAGAGACAGAGACAGAGACAGAGACAGAGACAGAGACAGAGACAGAGACAGAGACAGAGACAGAGACAGAGACAGAGACAGAGACAGAGACAGAGACAGAGACAGAGACAGAGACAGAGAAAGGGGAAGGGGAAGGGGAAGGGGAAGAAAGAAAGGAGGAATGAAAGCTGAAATAAAAAGTAATTGGGAGAGGAGGTGGGAGAGGGGGAGCAAAGAGAAGGAACATTGAGGGGGGGGGGGCTAAGGGGAAGAGGGGAAATATAGCAGCAGGGATGAGGAAGGAGAGACATGGATGCGTTGAGGGAGAGAGGTGGGGGTGAGAAAAAGTGAAAAGGAGAGACCAGGCAAAGAGAAAGCAGGAGGTTGGGTGCGCACAGGAGAACAAGAGTAATGGAGGACAGAGGCGAGAGGAGAGATTGCTCACGATGGGGGTGCAGAGGGGCACAGATAATGGGGACGGGGGTGGGAGAGAGGGCAAGATGGCGCAAGACAGGGGGCGCCATTCAGGAGGCCCATCAGACGGGGGGTTTGTGGCTGCTAGAGAGTAGGGGAGAGAGAGAGTGTGAGCGAGGCAGTGGAGGGTGAGAGGCAGGGACCAAGAGAAGTGGAAGTGAGATTGAGCAAAAGCGAGTGATAAAAAGGGAGCAGAGCGGAGAGAATGAGATGAGAGAAAGCAGGAGAGAAACTGATGGAAAGAGAGAGAGAGAGAGAGAGAGTGAGAGAGAGCACGAGAGAGGGTGAAGGAGAGGCTGGGAGGGGCGTCACAGATGGGCGACACCAAAGATCCTGTAGCGAGCAAGATAGTCCACTCGACGAGAAGTACGGTCAAGGGCAGATTCATGGGTAATTTTCGGCCCCATTTCCGTCTCCGCACCAAAGATCCCGTCACAGCGGAGCAAAGATAACTAGTGCGGAGACGGAAGCCGGGTACGGAAACATCCTCGTAAAAATAAAAGTTCTTTGGTAAAAATCTTCTCCTCATTTTCAGAATTATAATTTATTAACACAAACTGCTCCCCCGCAACGTTGATTACACTGCGAGTCGGGTCGGGTCGGGTCAAGTTATTGAAATGGATGAAAAAAAAAGCCCACGTTCCACTCCATTGCGTACAACACGTCAGCCCATTGCATTTAGCAGGAGTGGTCTTTGGGCGACACTGGGACATCCTTACCTGAATTTAGTTTTCTGGACCGTCTGAGCCCCTGGAATATGTTTATACACTTCATTGAGCTGGAAAGATAAAGACACGCCTAGGTCAGTGGTCATCGATAGCATTGAACAAAGGATTGCCAATATGTGTGTGCCAGTCCCCACATTCCTCAGTTTGGGTACGCCCCCCCCTAGTCACCACCCACACATCACTACCCTGCCTCCCCTCTCCTCTCCACCCACCCTGATACATGGGAACAACCTCACCAGACACACACTGCTCTGTGCACTGGGGGAAATAATTAACCTCTCTGTCCTGGGCCTCCTCCACTGTCAGGGTGAGGCCACACACAAATTGGAGGAACAGCACCTCATATTTCGCTTGGCCAACTTACAACCCGGCAGTATGATCGTTGATTTCTCTAATTTCAAGTAACTGCTACATTTCGTTTCTACCCGCCCCCTCACCTCCCGTCCCGTCCCTTCCCCCACCCTAGTTGTCCCACCAGTTCCACTGTTAGCATCCTTGTAGCCCTGACGTTAGCACACCTTCCCCAGCTAATGTTGGGCCATTGTGGACTCCACCCTTCCTGAGGTCATCTATTGCCGGCCTTGTTCCGGCCTTCTCTATCTTTCAGTCTGAAGAAGGGTTCTGACCTGAAACGTCGCCTGTTCCTTTTCTCCAGAGATGCCGCCTGTCCTGCTGAGTTACTCCAGCATTTTGTGTCCTCCTTGTGTGCCAGCACCTGCAGTTCCTTCCTACACACTTGGACTATCTGCACACTGTTTCAGGAAGCCTTCCTGGATACACATGATAAATGCTACCCTGTCCAAGCGCTTGCACAGAGGATGTTCGAGTCAATATTGGAGAACATTGACTGGGACGCAAATAAAACTTGCAACCACGCAACATTGTACCTCGGTACACGTGACAATGTTAAGGTCACGTACTGCGACCACCCCTGTTGCTTTCACATCTTTCCATAATCTGTCGACATATCTATTCCTCCATCTTCTGCTGGCTATTGAAGGCCTATTGTGCAAGCCCATAGGAATGATGGTAACTTTCTTATTTCTGAGTTCTACTCCTATTGCCTCGTTGGATGAACCCTCCAGCATGTCCTCTCTTAGAATCATAGAGTCATAGAGTGTGGAAACAGGCCCTTCGCCCCAACCTGCCCACACCAACCAGCATATCCCATCTACACTAGTCCCACCAGCCTGCGTTTGCCCCATATCCCTCTAAACCTGTCCTATCCCAAGTACCTGGCTGCTTATTACTTCAAAATTGCAATAGTTCTTGCCTCAACTACCTCCCCCGGCAACTCGTTCCATACACACACCAGCCTTTGTGTGAAAAAGTAACCCCTCGGGTTCCTATTAAATCTTTCCTCCTTCACCTTAGACCTATGTCCTCTGGTTCTCTATTCCTACTCTGGGCAAGTCACTTTGTGTGTCTACCCGATCTATTCTTCTCATGATTTTATATACTATATAAGATAACCCCTCATCCTCCTGTGCTCCAAGGAATAGGGTCCCAGCCTGGTCAACCTCTCCCTGTAGCTCGGGCCCTCGAGTCCCGTCTGTAGGGTTCATCCACTGCGGCCATATGAAGGCAGCTGTAACGTTCTCCCTGATTCATGATGTAACTCCTCCACTTCTTTTGCCTCCCTCTTTGCCATTCATGAAACAAGGAAACCCTGCAACGTCTCTGAGCTGCCATTTCCGAGTCACTCCTAGCCAAGTCTGTGCAATGGCCACACCATCACGTCCCTGTGCACTGAGCCAGGCTCTAACCTCGCCCCCCCCTTACCCATAATATTCCCGGCACACTCACGTTCTCATCCGCCAGGAGTCGGAGCTGCTCGGACTCCCTCGAGTCGGGGTTGTTCAGCTCGTTGTTGAACACTCGGGCTGCCCGCAGCGACAGGTTGTAGAGAACTGACGGAGAGAGGCAGATGGAGGGTCAGAGGCTTCAATCCTTCAATCCTCAACGTGTCAAACCCCAGCCCCGCCCACTCTCCTGTACTGGGGGAGTGGGGCAGCTCCTGAATCAATGCAGCAACTCTGCGTGTAACTCCAATCTCCCTCTCGCTCTCCCCACCTTCTCTCTCTTCCTCTCTCTCCGCCTTCTCTCTCCCCAGCCCCTCTCTCCCCCATCACTCACCCGCTCCCTCTCCCTCCTCCTCCCTCCCTCTCCAACTCCCCCCTGCCCCAGTACCCTCTTCACCCTCTTCCTTCCCGCCCTCTCTCCCCTCACAACCCCCTCCACCCCCCCCCGCCCTCTCCATCCCTGTCCCTTTCATTTTCTGCCCTCCCCATCTACCCCGTTCCCTCTCCATTTCCCCCTCTCCCCCCTCCTAATCTGTCCTATCCACGTGCCTGTCTAAATGTTTCTGAAACATTATGATACTCCCCTCCTCTAGCAGCTTGTTCCAGGCACCCACCACCCTTTGTGTGAAAAAGTTACCCCCCTCGCGTTCTTATTAAATCCTTCCCCCTCACCTTAAACCAATGTCCTCTTGTTTTCGATTCCCCTACTCTGGCCAAGAGACTCTGCGCTGACCCAATCTATTCATCCCGTGATTTTGTTCATCTAGCTGAGGTAACTCTTAAAAATCAACCTCAGTGACTAGCTACTTATAAACCGACCATCTGTACTTCAGTGTTCCCAGGAGCTATCTCAACTCAAAATGTTTCTTTTCTTTAAAAGCTCAAAACTGCAAGCTCGGGCCCCCGTCGTCGCTGGAAGTGGAAATCACAGAGCTGCTTAAACTGAGAAGATGCCCAAAGGCTGCCTTCAGAAACACAGACACAGCTTCTCCACCCTTCCAAGTGACGGCCCCCTTCCCCTTTCCCCGAGACACCCACCAGAGTCCTTGGGGCTGATGAGTTGGGAGTGAGCAGTGGCTCCCTTGTGCACGTTGTCCGTCACCTTCCACCGCACAATGTCCGTCCCGTCCAGTTTGTTGGTCCGCACCATCGGCGTGTCCAGGGAGTTGGAGGTGAGCTTGCTCTGACGGAACATGTAGTGGTCTTCCTTAAACCCAACCAGGGTGCCTAGACATTCAACCAAGGACGAATACTATCAACGTTGCGTTCGCATGACGGGCTGGATAAAGTGCTTCAAATGATCAAAGGTCTTGACAATACACTTAAATGGAGCATTGACATGGAGTTAAATCATATGGTCCAATGAGTCCACATTCATGCCCCAGAGAGAGCCTAGGAGTTAATATACAGAGATAGCCAAGGAGTTAATATGCAGGGAGATTCAAAGAGTTTATTGGAGATAATAAAGTACTTGTGAAGTGCAGTCACTGCTGAGATGTAGGGATTTGGAGTTGAGTTTAATTGATTTTGAGTTCAGTTTATTGTCACGTGCACCGAGGTGCAGTGAAAAGCTTTTGTTGCGTGCTAACCAGTCAGTGGAAATTCAATACATGATTACTAATCGAGCCACCCACAGTGCACAGATACACGATAAAGAGAATTACTTGAATAACGTTTAGTGCAAGATTAAGTCCAGTAATGTCCGATCGAAAATAGTCCGAGGGTCTCCAATGAGATTGATAATTTAGATAAATGCAAAGTGTTGAATTTTGGTAAGATAAACAAGGGGAGAGAAGGAAAAGGATGAAGAAAATGTTGAACTATCGATGAACCAGGCTCTTCCCGAATTGTGAGATTGAATGGACGTTACCTCCAGCACAGCACGGCAGCATGGCACAGCAGGGGAGCCTTGCACAGCAGGCCTGCAACAGAGACGGGCAACGTTAGACGGGCAAGAGACGGGCACCAGTACCAGCACAACATCCGGACGCAACACCCACCAAAAATCACAGTGCGTCTGAGGCTTTAGATTACCGCGCTTCAAAGACAGCCTCTTCACTAAAGGTCATATTCATCGAGAGGATGGAGCTCCACAGGACTGAGACCACAAAACCCAGCGGAGGCCAACCCACACAAACACGAGACTAGCAGGAGTCAGCCACCCAGCTCCTCAGTCCCACGTGGCTGGTCTATGCTGCCCTCAGTTCCCCCTAGCCTCCATTACTTTGCTCTTTCAAGAGCGTATATCTATACGGGTGGCACGGTGCTGCAGGGGTAGAGTTGCTGCCGCCTCATGGCGCCAGAGACCCAGATTCAGTCCTGACCATGGATGCTGTCTGTGTGGAGTTTGTACGTTCGTGGGTTTTTCTCCCACACTCCAAAGACGTACTGGTTTGTAGGTTTAATTTGGCTCTGGTGAAAAAATACTGAAACGTGCAGGATAGTGCTAGTATGTGGGGACCGCCCGTCGGTGCGGCCAAAGGGCCTGTTTCCGCGCTGTATCTCTAAACTGAAAATACTAAACTAACCAATTCTACCCAAGATTGGAGACCAAACGCTACCGATTACGACCAAAGCAATCCCCAAGCCACAAGTCTTGGTCCAGGCCACCAGTAGTAGGCTTTAGGCTGTAGAGATACAGCGTGCAAGCAGGTCCTTCAGCCCATCGAGTGCATGCTGACCCATGCACTAGCACTACCCTACATACTTGGAAGCATTTGCAATTATACAGAGGCCAATGAACTTACAAACCAGTACATCTTTGGTTTACTAATTGACCCTAGTGGGTTGGATAGTGCTAGTGTACAGAGATCACTGGTCAGCGCAGATTCGGTGGGCCAAGGGGACTGTTTCCACGCTGTAACTCGGAGATAAAACAAAACCAACTTTTAAAAATTCTTGATGAATAGCACAGGGGCCAAGGAGCCGTGCACCAGGGCTTCAGAACCCAACTAGAAACACTCTGCAGTGAGCCCATCAACGACTGCCCACCAACTAGCTTTAGATCCATTTTCCTGGTCACCTTACACCCAGGAGCCGCTTCCTGAAGAGGAATGGTCTCCGTTCCCTACCAGCCCCATGTAACCCAAGGGGACAACTAATTCTCCTGAAATAATCGAACCATCAACCAGAACTAAAACTGGTCAGGATAGGTCGTGCCTAAGATGAGGTGCTCATGGTCTCATTCTGAACACCAGGGGCACTCAGTCCATACGGGACAGGGCAATGCATACTCCCCTCCTCCCCCCCTCCTCCACTCCTCCTCACCCCATTTTTCCCCCCCGTCTCCACCAAGCCCCTATCTAAATTATTCTTAAATGCTGTGATTGCATCCGATTCCACCCGGTCCGCTGGCAGCACGCTTCAGACATCAACAATTCTCGGTCTGAAAACGCTTACCTTCAGATCTCCTGCAAGACTCCTTCCGCTCACCTTAAACCTATGCCTCCTGCCGAGGGACTGCCCTGTCTTGCTAGTGGAGAGAGAGTCCCTGGGGTTCAGAGTTGGACCACGGGAACCTCAGGATGGGTGGGATCGGTCCTGCCCCATCTTGGATCTGGTCGGTGTTTAATGGCTCTCTTGCCTGTCTCCTCACAACCCAGCGGTGTGAATATTCATTTCTCTAACTTCAAGGAACCGTTGCATCCCCCCCCTCTCTCCGTCCCTCCCCCACCCTAGTCATCGTACCAGTTTCACACTTGTCCTGTTGAGTTTCATTGTCTGCAATAAATCGTTATCATCTAGCCCACAACTAACAATGGACCATAGTGAGCTCCACCCTTCCTCGATCATCGCTACTTGTCAGCATATCTTTCACTCATTTGTTCTATATCTCTCTACACCACCGTCTATCTCTCTTGTTTCCCTTTCCCCGACTCTCAGTCTGAAGAAGGGTCCCGACCCAAAACGTCCCCTTCCTCCAGAGACACTGCCTGACCCGCTGAGTTAGTCCAGCAGTTTTTGTGTCTTTCCGCCTCTCATAATCCCATCTCCTTCCACCAGGTTTTCCTTTCCTTTGGCCAGGGCTGAGGGAAGGGGGGGGAAGGGGTTCCTGGCTCCCACGTGTGGCCCCACTCACCCGGCAACAGGCACAGTATTTCCAGCACAGCAGCAGCAACAGGCCCAGGAGCATCATCAGGAACATAATGAGCGGGATGAGCCAGAGAAAGCCTCCGGGAGGGCAGTCTGGAAAAGGAGAGAACGTCGTCAGGCTGGGCACCAGAACGGCGGCAGCTCTTCCTCCCATGGACCCACGGCTGGCGTTTGGACCCGCAGCAGGATGCCAACATTGGCCGTAAACCCCAAACCCGCCGGCCAGTGCCATCCAAATAATTACCCTTCCTCCACCCCTAAATACTCCCCCCTCCATTCCCTTCCAAATATTTACCCTTCCACTCCCATTCAAATGTCTTTCCTCCACCCTCCAAGTTAGTTCCCATCCATTCCTCGAAATAACTCTCCCTTAACCCTCTCCAAATAACCCCCGTCCAAATAACTCCCCCCCCCCAGATAACCCCCCCTTCAAACAATGCCCCCTCCACCCTCTCCCAATAACATCCCCCATCTCGCTCTCCAAATAACTCACCCCTCCACCCTCTTCAAGCAACTCTCCCCC
Source organism: Raja brachyura (assembly GCA_963514005.1). The sequence continues at coordinate 33,348,861 of OY740803.1, forward strand.
TCCAAATAACACCCCATCTATTCCCTTCTAAATAACCTTCCCCCACCCTCTCCCACTAACTCCCCCTACACCACCTTCCCAATACCTCTCCGCCCCACCAAGTCAAGCATCACTGGGTCAGATTCCCGGAACTCCTGCCTTAACGGCACTGTGATGAGAACGTAGTCCATTCCCAGTTCCTCGAACATGGACCAGGGCCGGCAATAACTGGCCAATGTGCTAGCAATGAACAAAATTCCTTCTGGGAATTCCAGGGTTGTCCCTGGAGCAGGGGCTGGAGATGAATGGCCACACTACTGTAGAACATGGCCAGGGTCAATGAAGTCCGGCCCCTAAGGGTGCCCTGCATTGACAGAAGTGACCCAGGGAGCAGTGGGTTAATGGAGGACGGGTGAATCAGCTGCTGTCCTCAATGTCGGACCTCAGAAGATGTGTTGAAACATATAAGATTATTAAGGGATTGGACATGCTAGAGGCAGAAAACATGTTCCCGATGTTGGGGGAGTCCAGAACCAGGGCCACAGTTAAAGAATAAGGGGTAAACCATTTAGAACGGAGATGAGGAAAATCTTTTTCACCCGGAGAGTTGTGAATCTGTGGAATTCTCTGCCTCAGAAGGCAGTGGAGGCCAATTCTCTGGATGCTTTCAAGAGAGTTAGATAGAGCTCTTAAAGATAGCGGAGTCAGGGGATATGGGGAGAAGGCAGGAACGGGATACGGATTGTGGATGATCAGCCATGATCACAGTGAATGGCGGTGCTGACTCGAAGGGCCGATTGGCCTCCTCCTGTACCTATTGTCTATGTCTGTTGTCTATATGTCAAGGGTGGTACGAGCTGCAATGCCCAGCAGAGGGTGCCCCGGGCCCTGACACCGGTGACCATGGAGTTAGTACTCAGTCACTGGATCTGAAACCCAAGTCTGGTGGCATGAACCAGGCTCCAAACATCCTCAAACCTCAAGGTGTTCAAAATCATGAGAGGAATAGATCGGGTAAATGCGCAGTCCCTTGCCCAGAGTAGGGGAATCGAGAACCAGAGGACAATCGGTTTAAGGTGAGGCGTAAAGATTTAATAGGAACCTGAGAGGTAACATTTTTACACAGAATGTGGTGGGTGTATGGAACGAGCTGCCGGAGAAGGCACAGTAGTTGAAGCAGGTAGTTTCGCAACTTTGAAACATTTAGACAGGTGCATGAATAGGACAGGTTTAGAGGGGTATGGGCCAAACGCAGGCAGGTGGGACTAGTGTTGATGGGATATGTTGGTCGGTGTGGGCAAGTTGGGCCGAAGGGTCTGTTTCCATATTGTTTACGCACGTTTAATCTCATCTCCATTTTAAATAGGCGACTCTTCTATTTCAGTGACCTCTTGTCCTGGATTCTTCCACACGAGGGGGCTTACTCTCCACACCCAGCCTGGGGAAACCGCCCAGAAACGTCCATTTCACCATCTCAGCCTCCAAGCAGATGAAATAAATTCCACCCCCCGACCAGACCAAACCCAGCCTATCTCCCCCCCCCCCCCCCCCCCACTGCCATTCGATCCGTCCCTGACCAGGAGGGACTGTTGCAGCTTTGTGCTATTCTGGCATCCCCTGCTACCCACCAGCAAGCAGCAGGAAGCCACGGGAGACTGCAGGAGGCCAATCTGGTGGTAACCAGGGCTCTGCATTACACTCCTACACCCAGAGCGGGGCCTAGAAAATTTAAGATAGACACAAAATGCAGGAGTAGCTCAGCGGGACCGGCAGCATCTCTGGAGAGAAGGAATGGATGACGTTTCGGGTCAAGACCCTTCTTTCAGACTGAAGAAGAGTCTCGACATAAACATCACCCATTCCTTCTCTCCAGAGATGCTGCCAGTCCCGCTGAGTTACTCCAGCTTTTTGCGTCCATCTTCAAACGACGTCACGCGCTCCAGACGGCTGTGCGTACGCATGAAATCGCTCGCGACCTTCGCGGGACCGTCGTGGCTCAACGCGACCACGAGGGCGCGTAATTTGCGTGCCAAGGACACGTAAGTGGGACAGGCCCTTAACTCAGTGGGTCAGGCAGCATCTCTGGAGAACATGGATAGGTGATGTTTCCGGTCGAGACCCTTCTTCAGACTGATTGTAGGGGGAAGAGAAGAGGCAGCACAAGGCACGGCCAGTAATCGGTGAGGGGGTTTTTGATGGGTAGATGGTTGGAACCAGGACCAGAGTGATGGGAGGGATTTTTCCATGAACCAATCCTGACATATGCTCCAGGCTTGTGATGTCAGGGAAATAAATAGCTTGGAGGGAATAGGATTAAAGATACTGTGGCTTTTAGACTGACTGAAAGATACAGCATGGAAACAGGCCCTTCGGCCCACTGGGTCCACACTGGCTATCAAACATCCGTTCACACTAGTTCTATGTCATCCCATTTTCACATCCACTCCCAGCATTCCGGGGGCAATTTGCAGAGGCCAATTACCCTGTAAACTAGCACATCCCTGGCACGTGGGAGGAAACGCCAGCATAGGAATGGCACAGTACAGGAGCACAGTGATACAGTCGTTGCCTTACTGCCAGAGACCCGGATTCGATCCTGACTATGGGTGCTGTCTGTACAAGGTTCGCACGTTCTCCCAGTGACCGAGTGTGTTTTCTCCGGGTGCTTCCAAAGACGTGCAGGTTTGTAGGCTAATTGATTCCGCAAATTATCCTCAGTGTGTAGGATAGAACTAGTCAAACCAGTTGGTGGCTGGCATGGACTCAATGGGCCGAAGGGCCCATTTCCACGTTATATGTCTAAAACGAAAGGAACAGGGCCATCGGCTCACAACGTTGGTGCTGAACAAGATGGCAAATTAAACTACCTTCAGCTAGTCCCCTCTAATCAAGCAGTTTGATGGTTAATCTCTTGTGCACCCTCATCACAGCTTCCACATAATGGGGTGTCCAGACCCGTACCCAGTGTTCCAAACACAGTCTGGAGATAAGATCATATTGAAATTGCTCCTGGGAGCACAAACACTGACACTGAACAGTATAAAAAGCTGCAAAAGGTCCCACACACCTTTTTTCTTCCGCACCTGGAGGTAGGTGTTGGTGTCGTTTGGGAGTTTCTCCACCGTGTAGTAGTAGGTGCAGTCATCGTCCTCGTCACGGAACTGGCAGCTCTCCGTCACCTCCTTGTCTGCCGGCACAAAACAAACCATCAGCTCACCGGCCAGCGTGGTGGCCTGGAGCTCTCCGGCCCAGTCCGCGGCAACCAGCCTGCCTCAGCCGGCAACCTCAGCCAGCGCTCGGTGCCCCGCGGCAGATATCGTCCCGAGGAGCCGTGGCCGCGGTGCCTGCCCGGAAGGTTTGCCGGTCATAGAAACATAGAACCATTGAAAATAGCTGCAGGAGTAGGCCATTTGGCCCTTCGAGCCTGCACCGCCATTCAATATGATCATGGCTGATCATCCAACTCAGTATCCCGTACCTGCCTTCTCTCCATACCCTCTGATCCCCATAGCCACAAGGGCCACATCTAACACCCTCTTAAATATAGCCAATGAACTGGCCTCAACTACCTTCTGTGGCAGAGAATTCCAGAGATTCACCACTCTCAGTGTGAAAAATGATTTTCTCATCTCGGTCCTAAAAGACTTTCCCCTTATCCTTAAACTGCGACCCCTTGTTCTGGACTTCCCCACATCAGGAACAATCTTCCTGCATCTAGCCTGTCCAACCCACTAAGAATTTTGTAAGTTTCTATGAGATCCCCGCCTCAATCTTCTAAATTCTAGCGAGTACAAGTCGAGTCTATCCAGTCTTTCTTCATATGAAAGTCCTGACATCCCAGGAATCAGCCTGGTGAACCTTCTCTGTACTCCCTCTATGGCAAGAATGTCTTTCCTCAGATTAGGAGACTGAAACTGTACGCAATACTTCAGTCAGCGGGACCTCGCCCAAAGGTTCGGTCGGTGGGACCGGTAACCCATATGCAGGCTCGCTGGAACCTGCCCGAAGAAGGGATGGAACCGGAGACGTCGGGCATCTATTTTATATTTGAATATAAAATATTCAAGAATCTCTAGAATTTAGGAGATTGAGGGGGGATCTTATAGAGACTTACAAAATTCTTAAGGGGTTGGACAGGCTAGATGCAGGAAGATTGTTCCCGATGTTGGGGAGGTCCAGGACAAGGGGTCACAGCTTAAGGATAAGGGGGAAATCCTTTAGGACCGAGATGAGAAGGACTTTTTTCACACAGAGAGTGGTGGGTCTCTGGAACTCTCTGCCACAGAGGGTAGTTGAGGCCAGTTCATTGGCTATATTTAAGAGGGAGTTAGATGTGGCCCTTGTGGCTAAGGGGATCAGAGGGTATGGAGAGAAGGCAGGTACGGGATACTGAGTTGGATAATCAGCCATGATCATATTGAATGGCGGTGCAGGCTCGAAGGGCCGAATGGCCTACTCCTGCACCTAATTTTTATGTTTCTATGTTTGTATGAATACATGGAAGCTAATGGTACAGGACACTGACCTTGCTTCAGTTCTTCCACAAACTCGAACTTGTCGACGCACTTGCAGTTTTTCCCCTTCTTCTCCCCGGTGTTCCAGGCCTGGCATTGGACACACGTCCGAGTGTCTTCACACAGCCCGAGCAGTTTCTGCAGGAGAGAGAGAGGAAACAAGCCAATCTTGTCAGACAATGGCCACTGGTTACTGAACTACAGGAAGTCCTGCTTTAAACCCTGTCCCAGCGAGAACAGGGCCTTAAATCCAGGACCCACAGTGAAACCAGCGTCCAGAAAATTTTCTGAGGGCTTTCCTCATCAACAAACGGGGCGGGCATATTCCTCAGCTCCACGTGGAAACCTGGGGCCTTGCTTCATCCAGAGCCCCCGGTATTCCAGTACTGTGGGGCGCTGCTCTGGAACTGACCTTCCCCAGAACCAGTGGTGAACGATACTGGAAGCCTGATGTCTGCAAGTGACCACGGAAAGTGGACCCGCACACGGAGCGGTCAGTGGGCAGACATGAGACGCGGTCAGTGTGGTCACGGCAAACCTCCCAAACCCACGGCCTGTGGCTAATGGGGAACGTTGCTCCTTGCAAAGTGACCCATTATTCATCTCCAGCGCCACTGAAACCGAACCCGCTGGAGGTGAATAAAGGGGTCGGACGAGTCCGCGGTGAGTGCCAGAGGCGTGAGTGCCGGAGGTTGGTCTGGAGAGGGACCCAGCGTAGGGGGGCCGCTGACAACGAAATGGGACCCAGCGTAGGGGGGCCGCTGACAACATGGGACCCAGCGTAGGGGAGCCGCTGACAACGAAAAGGGGCCATTGGGACCACATTGAACACTTTGTAACTTTGTCACCGCTCTATATGTGGCGACTCTTTGCAAACTTTGTGTCTGTTGTGCAAAACAAAGAATGTCACTGTGACATGTCACGTGATAACAAAGTGTCATTTAATTCGTTCACCTCACCTGTGCCTTCATCCCTCTTGCAGATTAATGAGGAACTTAGTTGTTATTGTACCGAACGGGAAATAAGCAGAAGCAGCGAGCGAGTTATTGTGTGTGGGGGGGGGGGGGGGGGGGATAAAGAGGAAAGATAACCGCAGGGCGACATCATCGGGCCGGGCTGAGGCCAGACTCACCCCAGAAGTGGACAACTCCAGTCACTATCACATCGCTGCTTGTGGAAGCTGCACGTGTGTACATGTCCGCAAGTGGCATCGTGGCGGCACAGTGGTGCAGCGGCAGGGTTGCTGCCTCACAGCATGGGAGACCCGGCTTCAATCCTGACCTCGGGTGCTGTCTGTGTGGAGTTTGTACGTTCTCCCTGTGACCGCGTGGGTTTTCTCTGGGTGCTGCAGTTTCCTCCCACACTCCAAAGACGTGCAGGTTCGTCGGATAATTTTGCTTCTGTAAATTGTCCCTAGTGTGCAGGCGATCACTGGTCAGTACAGACACAGTGGGCCGAAGGGCCTGTTGCCAGGCTGTATAGCTAAACTAAACTACCTTTCTCACGTAGGTCAACTGCCTGACCGACAGTGGGGAACTCTCAGGTATTCAGGTACAGGAGTGTTTCAGCTAATTCAATGGCTCAATACTAAACTGCCCCTCAGAGGAAAGGGGGCGGAAGCACAAACATTCACGCCTCAAACAGCTGTCCTTACCAAGTAGGTGTTGGCACCGCAGGTTAGGTCTGTGTTTTTATCTTCACACTTGCACCGTCCACACTCGCAGATTCCTTTGCCGTTGCACAGCCCCTGCGTCAGGGAAATACAGGTCAGGAGGATAAGAAATGCCTTCCCCCCCCCCACCCTCCTCCAGCTGAGGAGGGGAAGGGAGGAGGGAGCGGTCCCCTCTGAACAACGCGCGCTGAAAACGGTCTCAGCAGCAATCCCAGGGGAGGGCGGCACGGTGGCGCAGCGGTAGAGTTGCTGCCGTGCAGCGTCAGAGACCCGGGTTCGATCCTGACTACGGGTGCTGTCTGTGCGGAGTGAGGTGAATGTGTTTACCATTCTACTGTTATTTAAAATTCCTGTTTTTTTTCTTTTTTCTTTCCACGCACAATATGTAATATGTGAATATGTGGTTCCGTTCCATTCTGTTTGTAGTTAGTTTGTTTGTTTGTTTTTTTGCACAAAGTCTTTTTCTGCACACACTTTTCACTTCACTGCACATCTCGTCTGTGTATGTGACGAATAAACTTGACTTCACTTGACGTGTGTTCTCCCTGTGAGGGTCGAAGTGCCTGTTTCCGTGATGTACCCCTGACGTCTAAACTAAAATTAAAGGTGCTGGGAATGTTACCGGCAATTCACGGGACGTGCAGCAGAGGGAGCAGTAACTCTAGGCTGGGTCGCGTCTGGGGATCTAGGATCTCATTGGTCACATGACCAACGCTCCACACGGCTACCCATGGAGACGGCAGCCCACCGTGTCTCTCTTTTTATTTCTGTAATTTTGCATCAAATCTTCTCCCTTTGTAAGATCTCTGGGCCCGCGTAAGGAACAGACGCGGCTTTGTCCGCAGCCTCGCGACTCGTGGAATTGAACCTCGAGAAGATGCACATCAGCCTCAGCACTTAGAGTCACGCAGCACACAAACAGGCCCTTCCACTCACCAATGACGACCAAGATGCCCCATCTAAGCTCGTCCCATTTGTCTGCATTGGGCCCCTATCCTTCTAAAATCGTTCCTATCCATGTACTTGTCCAAGTGACCTTCCTATCCTATGCTGTTATCTTACCCGCCTCAAGTACCTTCTCTGGCAGCTGATTCCATACACTCACAATCATCTGAGTGAAAAAGTTGCTCCTCACCTTCCCATTAAATCTTGCCCCTCTCTCCTTAAATCTATATCTTCTTGTTCTTGGATGCCCTAAAAGATTCTGTGCATTGACTCTAAACCATTTAACTCAATAGACAATAGACAATAGGTGCAGGAGTAGGCCATTCGGCCCTTCAAGCCAGCACCGCCATTCAATGTGATCATGGCTGATCATCCCCAATCAGTACCCCGTTCCTGCCTTCTCCCCATATTCCCTGACTCTGCTATTTTTAAGAGCCCTATCTAGCTCTCACTTGAAAGCATCCAGAGAACCTGCCTCCACCGCCCTCTGAGGCAGAGAATTCCACACACTCACAACTCTCTGAGAGAAAAAGTGTTTCCCTCGTCTCTGTTCTAAATGGCTTACTCCTTATTCTTAAACTGTGGCCCCTGGTTCTGGAACTTTATAATTTTATACACCATTATAAGATCGCCCCTCATCCTCCTAGGAATAAAGTCCTCGCCTGCCAACCTTACACAATTGCTCAGGCCCTCGAGTCCTGGAAATATACTTGTAAATCTTTTTTGTGCTCTTCCCAGCTTAATGACATCCTTCCTATAGCAGGGTGACCAAAGAGAGTGGCCGAGTTGCTGCCTCACAGCTCTTGCAGCGCCAGAGACCCAGGTTCGATCCTGACAACGAGGGCTGTCTGCAAGGAATTTATACATTTTTCTCTGTGACCGCGTGGGTTTTCTCTGAGATTTTCAGTTTCCTCACACACTCCGAAGATGTACAGGTTTGTAGGCTGATTGGCTTGGTATATGTGTACATTGTCCCTTGTGTGTGTAGGATCGTGTTAATGTGCGGGGACCGTTGGTCGGCGCAGACCCGGTGAGCCGAAGGGCCTGTTTCCGTGATGTATCTCTAAATTAAACTAAACGCAAGTCCAGTCACTATCACCCCTGTCCATCTGCCACACAGAATCGCTTTCACCATCAGTAAATCTGTGGTGCTCCCGTTATTTCCCGCTTACTCCGTTAGGATCTATGCAGGTAGCGTTACTGATCGGACATTCACACGAGGGACCCGTCCATCCAACGTCACATTGGCACGTCTCCTCAAAGCAGTTACCCCGATCTGTGGACAAACACAAACAAACCCAAAGAATAAACATTCAAGAAAAACCAATAAACCAAATCTCAGCTCTGGAATGAGCAGCAAATCAGCACAAATCACATTCACTTTTATGCTCATACCATCAATCGTATTGGGCAAACCACCAATCATCTTGGTCAACCCAACGCACAACACGTCCTGCTGGTCAGTTCACCTCACTGCCAATCCCATTGGTCATTCTATCTACTCACTGACAATTCCATTGGTCAGTCCATCTACTTAAGGATAACTCCATTGGTCAGTCCTACCCCATGCTAACTCTATTGGTCAGTCCATTTACTAATTCCTAACCAATGGTCAGTCCATCTACATATTGCAATCTCTATTGATCATTCCATCTATTCAATGCCAACGCCATTGGTCGGTCCATCTACTCAATGCCAACTCCATTGGTCGGTTCATCTACTCAATGCCAACGCCATTGGTCGGTCCATCTACTCAATGCCAACACCATTGGTCAGTCCATCTACTCAATGCCAACGCCATTGGTCGGTTCATCTACTACCTCCCAACTACATTGGTCCATCTACTTATTGCCCTCCATTGGTCAGTCCACTTACTAACTCCCAGCACTATTGGTTAGTCCATCTACTCACTGCTGATTTTATTGGCCAGTCCATCTACACACTGCCATCTCCCTTGGTCAGCCCGTCTACTCTCTTCCAACTCCATTGGTCAGTCCAAATACTTTGGGTGAAATTAGCATAGAAATCTCTTGAAGCACAAATTATCTGGAATTTTAAAACATGCATTTTTTTTCAGTGTTACATCTTTCCATTTCAGTGCCGTTGGCAGTGGCGATGAAGCCAGCTAATCTGGCCCAGTGACCCCACTGAATGGACACAAGCCGAGCTTCCACTAAAGACGAAGAGTGGGAAGTCCTGTTGAGCAGGGGATCTATCAACCATTGACCACTTTGGATTTATCTCTGAAGAAGGTGATCCCATGAATCCCACAGTTCTCTATTAAGGATTTTGTGATGCTTTGCTTCAATTTAGAACACTCATCACTGGCCACCACCCCTCTGTTCTCCACTCCCAGCATCTAGTGCCAGCTCAATGGTACTAGCTGCTCCATCAGTAGGGACTCCCTCTAACCATCTCCACTGCCGACCGCCAGTTGGCTGTGGATTGAAGAGCTAGTCGAGGGTGGCGGAGACAGCATTGAGTGAGAGTGGACTTTCGCAAGAGTTGGTCTTTCAAAGCCCCTCAGATGCTGGCACTCTGTGGTTGGCCCCCAACTCCTGCTCAGACCGTCGAAGGCCTGCTGACTGGCGCCTGGACCCCAGGAGCTCAAGCGCCGATCGAGAACCCATGGGCCAATCTCAGCCAAGGCTCCCAGAACTGCCATGGGGGATGCCATGACTCTCCGGTGAGATGACCACTCTAGTGGGGAGACATTGGAACACCCATGGGAATGCTGGGAGAACAGTGAATGCCCATTACTCCCCGCTCAACCACTATTTCTTGCACCAGAATTGCACCAGAAGCACTAGTTGTACCAGGTATCTGCTCTCCATTGGGGTCTCTCTGTTGCTGCGTTTGATTGCAGGGGTATGCCCAGCTTCCGCAGAGCTGAACCACTGTGAAATTCTCCGTTTCACAGCCTTTTTTAACAATATATTTGTGGGGGTTAGACACAAAATGCTGGATTAATTTAGCAGGTCAGCCAGCATCACTGGATTAGATTGTTTAGATTAGAGATACAGCGCAGAAACAGGCCCTTCGGCCCACCGAGTCCATGCCGACCAGCGATCCCCGCACATTAACACTATCCGACACATACTAGGGACAATTTACACTTACTTATACCGAGTATATAAACCCAAGCCGATTAACCTACAAACTTGTACGTCTTTGGAGTGTGGGAGGATGCCGAAGATCTCGGAGAAAACCCACGCGGTCACGGGGAGAACGTGCAAACTCCGTACAGAGAGCACCCGTAGTCGGGCTCAAACCCGGGTCACTGGCGCTGTAAGGCAGCAACTCTACCGTTGCGCCACCGTGGAGAAAAGGAATAGGCGACGCTTCGGGTCGAGACCCTTCATCAGACATTCGGTGTTAGTGAGCACCTACAGTTTCTTCTTACACACACTGTGGGGGCTTCTTCACCTCCGTGCCTGCCAGGCACCGCGGTGCAGGTTGACTCACCGTTGCACGTGAAGCCGGCGTAACGCGGGCACAGCAGGTTGCTGTATTCACAGTACTTCCCGTCGTAGTGCTCCAGGTGGTTCTCTGAGGGCAGGCAGTGGCAGATCCCACACTGACACTCCCCGTGGTTGGAGCAAGGCAGAGTGCTGTTGCTCCTGGGTTTGATGCAGTCGGCAATGTTTCCCTCCACGCCCATGAGACAGTCACAGCGAACACCCTGCCTGAGGGGATAAGGTCAAATTCGTCAGCTCATCCGCCAGCGTTCGAACTCCAGGACTCTTGAAGAGATGGCAAAGAGGAGAACATTCATGCATTCAAACACATGGAGCACAAACCTCGCTGAAGTTCGAGCAAGGTTGAAGCGCACCACCGCCCCACTTAGCTACCTTAGTTTAGAGATACAGCGCGGAAACAGACCCTTCGGCCCATCGGGTCCGCGCCGACCAGCGATTCCCGCACTTTAACACTATCCCACACCCACTGGGGACAATTTTTACATTGATCAAGCCAATTAACCTGCAAACCTGTACGTCTTTGGAGTGTGGGGGGGGGGGGGGGGGGGAAACCGAAGATCTTGGAGAAAACCCACACAGATCACGGGGAGAACGTGCAAACTCCGTACAGACAGCACCTGTAGTCTAGATTGAACCCGGGTCTCTGGCGCTGCATTCGCTGTAAGGCAGCAACTCTACCGCTGCGCCACCGTGACTGCCCAATATTTTCCCATCATTATTTATTATGATACGAAAGAAGGCCATTTGACCCACTGAGTCCATGCCAGCTCACAGGGCAGTCCCAGTATCCTATGTATTCCCCCACAACATCTTATTTCTCGTATTCCCATCAATTCCACCCTCATTCTCCCCCTTGAGTTTAGTTTATACCCCCACCTGCCTCAATGTGGCTCTTGCACTTTTTTGTAGCTGCACTTTCTCAGCCACTGTAATGCCGTAACGCTCTCACACTACATTCTGCACTCAGTGTTCACATCTCTGCAGAGTGCCATGAACTCACAACTTCTCGGTCAGTGTTTGAGTTCCACCAGACGAGCCACACAAAGTCGGCCCAATGTAGGGGGACAGGTGGTGGTCCCGGTGAAGCAGTGCCCCAGGGAAGTGGCATTGCCTCAGGCGGCTGGGGGGCCGAGATACCAACCTGCAAAGTCGGCCTCGGAAGTCGGCTATGGGAACGCGTCTGCCGGGTTCGACTTCCAGAGCCCTGCCCGGGGGGGGGGGGGGAACAAATGTGACCCGTCGATCGGCCACGGAAGTCCCAATGAGGCTGAGATCGGCCGCATCATCCGGCCTCTGTGCTACATTTAAATCTCTCCTAACATTGTCTGGATTGAAGGAGGTGCCGGGCAACCAGTTGCTAGAAATGTAACGGTGGACCTGGACATAGGCTGGTCAGAGGCTGCTCGGGACACGTTAAAGTGGTGGAAGCAGCCAATCCGCTCCTTCATCTCAGTCCAACCCGGCTTTCTCCAAGTATTTCATCACCAAAACATAGAGGGGCTGCTTTATCTTACCAATTCTCCTTGCACTGGCACTGTCCGCAGACAAAGTCACCGTTGGAACTGCACAGGGGCGAGTCAACCTCTGGAGTCTGCAACAAAGCAGATAGGGCGGTCAGGGAAAGATAGACACAAATCACCTGGAGTAACCCAGCGGCTCAGGCAGCATCTCTGGAGAAAAGGAGTAGCTGACGTTTTGGGTCCAGACCTTTCTTCAGACTGAGAGACGGGGGAAGAGGGAAACGAGAGATATAGACAATGATCTAGAGAGATATCGAACAGGTGAATGAAAGATGTGCAAAATAAGTAACAATGATCTAGGAGAGGTGGAGCCCACAATGGGCCCAGTTTGCCCGTGGGCTACGTGATAATGAGTTATGCAGACAGTGTAACTAGTACCGCACACCGTCAGGGCAAGGTTGTGGAAGATGGTGTTGCAGGTACAGAAGCTGGAGCTTACCTGCTCACATGGGCACTGGGCACACAGCAGCGAGGCGTCGACTGACAGAGAGTCGGTGGAAGTGCTGGGTTTGAGAATAATCCGTCCCTTCTGGTCGCCCTGGGGCCTGTTGCACGGGTGAATGTCGCCGTCTTTTTCCAAAGTACTCAAACTGAGCCGGAACTTATTCTGGGAGCAAGCAGAAAAGGAAATCAGCGGCACGGTGGCGCAGCGGTAGAGATGCTGCCCGACAGCACCGGCGACCCCGGGTTCGATCCCGACTTCTGGTGCTGCCGAACGGACTTTATACGTTCTCCCCGTGACCGCGTGGGTTTTCTCCGGGTGCTCCGGTTCCCTCCCACGCTCCAAAGACGTGCGGGTTTGAAGGTCCATTGGCTTCGGTAAAATTGGTAAAATTGTCCCGAGCGTGTCGCATATGCTACTGCAACAGGGATCGCTAGTCGGGGTGGACTCTGTGGGCCAAAGGGCCTATTACCGCTCTCTATCTCTAAGCTAGACTGAACAAGGCTTCCTGATGTCTCCATGCTACACAATGGCTCAACTCTGCACACAGTGTCTGCCTGTTCATTCAGTCTGCAGTCAACTGATAGCAAGGAGTCACCTCCCTCAGTCCTTAGGACTTATAGAACCTTAGTTATGCCACATGTGGAGCGTTATGTGTAGTTCTGGTCGCCCCATTACAGGAAGGATTTGGAAAAGAGTGCAGAGGAGGTTTACCAAGATGCTGCCTGCATTAGAGGGTATTAGCTACATGGAGGGATTGGACATACTTGGGTTATTGTCTTTGGATCACCGAAGGCTGCAGAGAGACCTGATAGATGTATAGAACATTATCAGAGGTATAGATAGAGTAGACAGTCAGAACCTTTTTTCCCAGAATAGAAAGATCCAATACTACAGGGTACAGGTTTAAGGTGAGAGGGGCAAAGTTTAAAGGAAATGTGTGCGGCAAGTTTTTTTTTTTACACAGAGGGTGGTGAGTGTCTGGAACACACGGCCAGGATTAGTGGTTGAGGCATTTCTAATAACGGCACCTAAGTGACTTTAGGATAGGCATATGTAAATGCAGGAAATGTGAATTATGTGCAGGCAGGTAAGAGTTGGACTGATATCATTTTCTGCACAGATATTGTGGGCCAATGCTATTCTGTTCTATGTTCCATGTTGTTCTTATTATGATATTTATGTGAAACAATAACCCGCAATCAGATTTGGTTCTGGTGGATGGAATGGATTTACTCTCCTTTCCTAACTCACCCGAGACAAGATTCAAAGACCTGGATTCTGTCTGCAGCTTATGTTGCCTCAATCAAGGGCTGGTCCAAATGTGGCAATAAACACAAACGTCGCATGCTCCTGGCATTCAATAGCAGCAGACACGCACACGCGCACACACACACACACACACACTCACAGACAGACACACAGACACACACAGACAGACACACAGACACAGACACACACACACACACGCACAGACACACACGCACAGACACACACGCACAGACACACACGCACAGACACACACGCACAGACACACACGCACAGACACACACGCACAGACACACACGCACAGACACACACGCACAGACACACACGCACAGACACACACGCACAGACACACACGCACAGACACACACGCACAGACACACACGCACAGACACACACACACAGACACACACACACACAGACACACACACACACAGACACGCACACACACAAACACGCAGACACACGCGGACACACACACACAGACACACGCAGACACACACATACACAGACACATGCAGACACACGCACAGGCACACACACAGGCACACACACAGGCACACACACAGGCACACACACAGGCACACACACACATAGAGGCACACACACACAGACAGACATATACACACGCACACAGACACACACACGCAGGCAGACACATGCACGCATGCAGCCACACACACCACACACATGCACAAGTAAATATAAACATTAGGCCACATTTTGAGCAAAGCAATGATGAGACTTTTCCACCCCATCCCATCAGTCCCCAAAGAACTCTCCAGCTCTGGCCAGGAGTTCATCCCGACCCCCTGGCTGCAGACTCCGGGCCCACTGACCACAGACTCCGGCCCCACTGGCCGCAGACTCTGGCCCTGCTGGCCACAGCTACTTGTCCCCCAGGGCTGGCCGGCGTCCCGGGATTGCTTACCACCTGTCCCGGGGTGACGGTGAAGATGGACGACTCGCTCTGGTGCTTGGTCGCCGACAACGACGAGACGGCGGCTCTCATCGTTTTGGGGACCCTGTCAGCCCGGATCTCCATCTTTGACCGGATGTTCTGTGGAAGGGAGATTGCAGGGAAAGGTTATCCGTGAGGGAACCATTCATCTCTGTACAAGATTGCAAGATGGCAGCCGTGCAGCTAGATGCACATGACACGGTGGTAGCAGAAGTAGATCCACCTGGCATATCATGCTACAACATGAGAGGTGCTCCAGGCATTACATTGTACTCTCTGTAATAGAATGCAGAGCGGGGGGGGGGGGGGGGGGGGTAATATTACACTATAGTTTGCACATCAAAGATATAGCTTTACAATGTGTGTGAACATGAGGGGGGCAACATTGCAGAGAGTCATAGAGTCAAACAGCACAGAAAGAGGCCCTTTGGCCCAACTCAGCCATGCTGACCAAGATGCCTATCCAAGCTAGTCCCATTCGCCTCCATTTTGCCCATATACCTCTACACGTTTCCTATACATGCAGCTGTCCAAACCTTGTTAAATGTTGTTGTAACTGCACAAACTATCTGCTCTGGCAGCTCGTTCTACGTTCCCAACTCCCTCTGAGTGAAAAATATTGCCCCTCAGTTTCCTATTAAATCTTGGCCCTCTCTCCTCAAGGCATAGAGTCATCAAGTCATACACTGTGGAAACAGGCCCTTCGGCCCAACTTGCCCACGCTGACCAACATGCCAAATCTACTCTCGTTCCACCTGCCTGCATTTGGTACATATCGCTCTGAACCTGTCCTATCCACGTACTTGTCTAACTGCCCATTAAACTTTGCGATAGTCCCTGCCTCA
Source organism: Raja brachyura (assembly GCA_963514005.1). The sequence continues at coordinate 33,364,484 of OY740803.1, forward strand.
ACTACCTACTCCGGCAGCTTGTTCCATTCGCCCACCAGCCTTTGTGTAAAAACGTTGCCTCTCTGGTTCCCATAAAATCTTTTGCCCCTCACCTTGAAACCATGTCCTCTGGTTCCCAATTCCCCAGCTCTTGGTACAAGACTGTGCATTTACCTGACCATATTCCTCTCATGATTGTCGACACATCTGTACGATCACCTCTCATCCTCTTGCGCACCAAGGAATAGAGTCCTAGCCTGCTCAACCTCTCCCTATAGATCAATCCTTGCAACATGCTCGTAAATCTTCTATGCACCCGTTCCAGCTTAACAACATCTTTCCTACAACAGAGTGATCACACCTGAACATAATATTCGAAGTATGGCCTCACCAATGTCTTGTACAACTGCAGGTGGAATGTAGTGTAGCAAACAGTGGGGTCGTGGATTTTTGTAGTAGGAATAAAGGCGTAGACTATTTTCTAAATGGGGTGAGAATCCAGAAATGGGAGGTGCAAGGGACTTGGGAGCGCTGGTGCAGGATTCCCAAAAAGCTAATCTGCAAGTCGAATCGGTAGTGAGGAAAGCAATGCTGAGGCTCTATAAGGCGCTGGTAAGGACGCATTTGGAATATCGTGACCAATTTTGGGCACCGTACCTGAGGAAGGAGGTGCTGGCTCCGGAGAGAGGGTCCAGAGGAGGTTTAAAAGAATCTATCCTAGGAATTAGTAAGTTAACCTCCGATGAGCGTTTGCCGGCACTGAGCCTGTACTCGCTGGCGTTTAGTAGAATGAGGGGGGACCTCATTGAAACAGGCGGAATAGTGAAAGTTTTGGATAGAGTGGATGTGGAGAGGATGTTTCCACTAGTGGGAGAGTCTAGGACTAGAGGTCATAGCCTCAGAATCGAAGGACGTTCTTTTAGGAAGGAGATGAGGAGAAATTTATTTAATCAGAGGGTGGTGAATCTGTGGATTATTTTTACCACAGAAGGCTGTGGAGGCCACGTCAGTGGATATTTTGAAGGCAGAGATAGATAGATTCTTGATTAGTACGGGTGTCAGAGGTTATGGGGAGAAGGCAGGAGAATGGGGTTAGGAGGGGGAGATAGATCAGCCATGATTGAATGGCGGAGTGGACTTGATGGGCCAACTGGCCTAATTCTACTCAAATTCCTTATGACCATGACCTCCAAACAGGGTTACTCAATACTCTGACTGATGAAAGCCTTCCTGACCAAGCCAATGGTGTCCAGATCTTGATTCCTCTACCCTGGGTTAAAGAGTCCGTGCATTCACCCGACCCATCCCCCTCACGAGTAGTTGTGGTACATTTAGTCCAGAGATAGCTGTGGGTGGGCTTACCTCAAATGCGTGGCGCAGCAGCTCGAGTATATTGGACGAGTCCTCTTGCAGCTGCCCGATATCAGACACTGGAAAATACTTGCTCAATTTCTGGATTAAAAAAAACACAGGACCCATTTTAAAGTTGAATCCCCACTGGTCTGCTATTCAAAGCAGCACCCACAGATAGACCTCGATTCTTTGGATGAATGTCTCGGTTGGTTTCCAAAGAAAAATTAATTACCAAGTGAATTGTCCAAGTGAACTGAAAGATGCTTCGACTTTTCTCTCCAATAGGACGGTCTAGAATCTCCTTATATATTCTGTGCATCATGAATGCAGGATACAAATATCAACCATTTCACTCTCCAATGCTCGTAGCGTTGCTTGTAACTGCACATTCTGCAATCTATATCATCAACAACACAGACAGTGTTGCAATATCTAGCACCATGTAAAGTCTCTTCTTCAGAGAAGGAGATTTCACAATATGGTCTGTGACACAAGCCGTCTAGAAATGGACCTTTGCAATACGAACCACAGTTTACCTCTTGAAATACCTAATAGTCGAAATCTAGAAAACTGCTTAAAATACAGTAAACTCACGTTATAACAGACCATAAGGGGGGGAATGGTGTCCATTGTTGCCGATTGTCCGCTATAACAGAGTAAGGGATTCACTCCACCACATAGTGGTCACTGCATGAAACAACTTTGTTTTCAAATACAAAGTTCTTTTTAACCACTAAAAATGTATTGTTGTTATTGCAATATAAAAATACTAAAGGCTGTTTCAATGCCGTGTCAATTTCAATGCCTTGCCAATGTTAATGCCTTGTCAATTTCAATGCCTTGCCAATGTCAATGCCTTGCCAATGTCAATGCCTTGCCAATGTCAATGCCTTGCCAATGTCAATGCCTTGTCAATTTCAATGCCTTGTCAATTTCAATGCCTTGCCAATGTCAATGCCTTGCCAATGTCAATGCCTTGCCAATGTCAATGCCTTGCCAATGTCAATGCCTTGCCAATGTCAATGCCTTGCCAATGTCAATGCCTTGCCAATGTCAATGCCTTGCCAATGTCAATGCCTTGCCAATGTCAATGCCTTGCCAATTTCAATGCCTTGTCAATTTCAATGCATTGTCAATCTGGTATAAATCTGTTATAAGGAGGTCTGTACTAACCAGGGTTAGAGATTAGCTACATGATCTATGCTGAATAGCTGCTCTGAGCGCTATGTTGCAGGACATTGCATCAGGTGAACTACATGTGCCAAATAACTCCTTGCACATGTTAATCTATTCCCAGAAGTTTGCTTCACTCATTTCAATGGGAAGAAGTTCAGAAGTGATGATACCTGCAGCTGCCATGGCATGGAGCTATCCACCAAGGATGAATTTCTACTGGAAATTAATTAATTTGTACAACTAGCCATACTCTATTAAATGCAACCTTTGATGCATGACATTGTCTGTGATACACCCAAGACCATGGAGAACCCTGCCTGTCATCTCTCTGATTAATATCTTACCTCGTAGTAGGAATATGAATGGTTAGTAACAGCAAAGATAGGAATAATGCTATGTTTGCTGAGAAGGCGTATCAGGGTTGGGATGGAAGGGTAGTCTTGCTCAGTATCCTGGGTGTAACTGCCGCTGTTGTCCAAATGGCATCGCTCATCGTTCCGTTTCAAGATGCCCGAGAGGACATTGGAGCCGTCGGCTTCATAATGAAAGGCGGATTCAGTCGAGAAGACCAGCAGATGGGTGCTGTCAGGCCTCCAACCAATGTTACCCTGCAACAAGAAAAACTCTCCTCAGGATAGAAGCCATGGCAACCAGAAGCTGGGGACATTACGGGAAGGGAAGATCCCAAAATACCACAGGAAATACCATTTCCAACATCTTTCTCAAAGGAAAACACAGGTTGTTCAGCACTCCCACATCACAGTGTATCGGCACGAGAGCAGGAAGACCTTGCTTAAACCAGAGATGAACACAAAAAGCTGGAGTAAGTCAGCGGGTCGGGCAGCATCTCTGGAGAAAAGGAACAGGTGACGTTTCGCCTCAAGACCCTTCTTCAGACTGAGTCAGGGGAGAGGGAAACGAGAGATATGGCGAGGTAGACGGAACAAAAGATATGCAAAAGGACAAATCAAAGCCAGGTCAGGTGGAGCCCACAATGGCCCATTGTGGGCTGTGGGGAAGATGATAATGAGTGATACAAACTGTGAAACTCAACAGGGTGACAGTGAAACTAGTACGATGATTAGGGCGGGGAGGGAGAGGAGTAAGGTTTACTTGAAGTTAGAGGAATCAACATTCATTATGGTTTAACTCTGGAACACACTGGCTGGGAAAGTAGTGGACGCAGATTCAGCTGTGAAGCTCAGAAAGAAACTGAAGGGCATCTCAAGCCCAATAATTTGTAGGACCATTGGGTGTGGGAATGGAATTGGTTTATGCTCTGGACCAGGCTCAGCATGGCCTTGAGAATGGCCTCTGTCCATGCAGTTACGTTGGCATGTCGTCCAACAGCCCGCTCTCAGCCATTCACTGGAAGGCAGAGCTCCTGGGAGCTGTGTGAGAGCACTGATCCACCACGTACCTCCCACAGCACTGCAGGACAACACATAGCCAGCGTGTTGGAGAGTGTTAGAATCGGTGGCAAGTTGATGAAAATGTGGGGACAGTGAAAACGTGGGATTGATATGAGATCAGTGTCACTGACGGTGTGGCTCAGGGGAGCAGTGGTAGACCTGCTGCCTTGCAGCGCCAGAGACCCGGATTCGATCCTAACTTTGGGCGCTATCTAACAGAGTTTGTACGTTCTCGCTGTGCCCACGTGGGTTTTCTCCGGGTGCTCCGATTTCCTCCCACACTCCGAAGCCATACAGGTTTGTAGGTTAATTGACTTTGGTAAATTATAAAATCGTCCCTAGCGTGAGTATAGTGTACGCAGGTCGGCGCGGACTGGCTGGGCCAAAGGGCCTGTTTGTCGCTGTGTCTCTATGGTAGAAAAATCTAAAGACAGTGGGCTCTGCTGTGCTGCTCTTTGGTTCCAGGGACATACCTAAGCCCTAGCAGAGTGTGACATGGGTATACGGATATTTATCTGTAATATCCTGTATATGATCAGTTGGATAGGTTCAGTCACAAAATAACTGAGGTTACCGATTATGCTGTAATGTTATTCAACTCTAATGCAGGTATGGCAATGTAAAACAATGGAATGCATGCAAGCTTGTACAAGTCTACTGCTGTGCAATGCTGTGGTGAAGTACTGTTGTTACAGGGCTCGCACGGTATAAAACTGAAAGGGGTGAGGCCTGTCACGGTATAACGCTGGGATACAGTATTGGTGGGGACAGGTCTGTTGCTGTATATTACTGGGGCGCAATACTTTTAGGGATGGGCCTGTCACTGTGTAACAATGGGGTACAGTACTGGTGGGGACTGGTCTGTCAATGTATAACACTGGGGTACAGTACTATTGGGGGCTGGTCTGTCACTATAACACTGGGCTACTCTATCTACCTCCGTTTTGGAAAGGTTATCTGGCTGTCTCATTTCACAGTTGCCACATATCCAGATATCAGTCTCAGCTCCTCTCCCGAGGGGAATAATTCCTGTCTATGCACCAATATATTTCATCGGCTACAACATCAGACTTAGTCTATCCCATAATCTTTTAAACTCGTAGTGCACCGTATGGAAACATTTCTTCATTCGTGCAAGCTTTCCCAGCTCTGTATTACCCGGCGTGATCTAAGCTAACTCCCAAATCAGCCAAGATACCCAGAACTGAAGGCAAAACCCCAGAAGGGGTTGATGAAGTAGAACACTGTGCCACGGGAAGATAATTCTGCTCCGCTTGTGCTCCAGCTCTTCTCAGAGGAACACCATTGCAGAATATAGTTCTCAGCTTTGTAGACACCAGTTACATGGACAAAGTCTAATGTTCGCAAACGGGGTGGAGGCGGATCGGACGGTACTTTAGCTTGTGGAAGGAGCGTTCAGAGGCCTGATAACACAGGGGAAGAAGCTATGGTTGTACATATAAGTATAGAAGTTGGGAGGTCATTGAGTATTGTAGATGGGAGGTCATGTTACAGTTGGACAGGACACTGGTGTGGCCACATTTGGAGTATTAACATCGAAACATAGAAAATAGGTGCAGGAGGAGGCCATTCGGCCCTTCGAGCCAGCACCGCCATTCAATATGATCATGGCTGATCGTCCGCTATCAATAACCCGTGCCTGCCTTCTCCCCATATCCATTGACTCCACTAGCCCCAAGAGCTCTATCCAACTCTCACTTAAATCCATCCAGTGATTTGGCCTCCACTGCCCTCTGTGGCAGGGAATTCCATAAATTCACAACTCTCTGGGTAAAAAGGTGTTTTCTCAGCTCAGTCTTAAATGACCTCCCCTTTATTCTAAGACTGTAGCCCCTGTAAAAATAGAAAAATGTTCCCAATATTGGGTGAGTCCAGAACCAGGGGCCACAGTCTTCGAATAAAGGGGAGGTCATTTAAGACTGAGGTGAGAAAAAACTTTTTTACCCAGAGAGTTGTGAATTTATGGAATTCCCTGCCACAGAGGGCAGTGGAGGCCAAATCACTGGATGGATTAAAGAGAGAGTTGGATAGAGCTCTAGGGGCTAGTGGAATCAAGGGATATGGGGAGAAGGCAGGCACGGGTTATTGATTGGGGACGATCAGCCATGATCACAACAAATGGCGGTGCTGGCTCGAAGGGCTGAATGGCCTCCTCCTGCACCTATTTTCTATGTTTCTATGAAAGGTTTAGATGGGCCAAATGCAGGTAGATGGGACTGGTGTAAATGGTCGGCATGGGAGCGCTGGGCTGAAGAGCCTGTTTCCAAGCAGAAACGTTACTTTGTGCAAGAGTGCAGTGGTGACGGTGAGCAGTGGGCGGGGTGGTGTGATCTGGTGTGGCCACGGGAACAAGCGGAAACCATCCACCCATGAACCCTGTAATTCAGGGGCAGAGATACTGGATTACTGTTACAACACAAAGTATTTGTGCTACAACTCCAGGAGAAGCGCTCAACCGTGGAAACTAAGCCCGATCTATGTTCTTGGTCCACGTTGGGCAGCACGGTGGCGGAGCGGTAGAGTTGGGCAGCACGGTGGCGCAGCGGTAGAGTTGCTGCCTTATAGCGCCAGGGTTCGATCCTGACTACAGGTGCTGTCTGTATGAAGTTTGCACGTTCTCCCAATGGCATGCCTGGGTTTTCTCAGGTCGCTCCCGTTTCATCCCACACTCCAAAGACGTGCAGGTTTGTAGGTTAATTTGCTTGTAAAATTGTAAATTGTCCCTAGTGTGTGTAGGATAGCGTTCGTGTGCGGGGATGGCTGGTCGGCGTGGACTCGGTGGGCTGAAGGGCCTGTTTCCGTGCTGTAAACAGATAATGATAAAGTGGTGCCTAACCTGCCTATGCACACTAATGCCACAGGATGATAACTATCTTCATATTCAGTAATAAGCCATCTCCATGTTATCAAACATACAAGCTAAATGTTTAGCCAAGAAACTCAATCCCAATGCCACATGAAAATCTAAAATATTTCATCTCCAGCCACAGCATTTGACACCTCAGATATTTCATTCTGTCCCTGCGCACACAGTTGGGGGCTGAAGGATGGAGACTAATTGTTTGACCCAATTCATTTTCCCATGATTGCCTATATAAATCCGTCTTTGGAGCATCGCTATCTAATAAACATCCGAACACAGAAAAACTAATACCATATATTTTCCCAACTTTTTATGTATTTTTTTTGTTGAATCTTTTTCTACTATTTTCTACCTTTATAAAAAATGGAAAAAAATAATATAGAAGCACTATTATTATGCAATCATTAATATAAATAATACTGATTTATGTATATCTACAAAGAACAAAATGATTTTTATTATGTCAACAATGAACACGCACCTTTTTTAATTATGTAATTGCTTCTAATTAATAAAAAAATTTAACCAAAAAAATAAATAAATAACTAAAGGATGGAGACTCCAAGGGCAGACTCACGCTGCAGACGGCAACCTGCAGAATTGCATCAAATCCACCTTCAGGTGCGTCCATGTTGCCTGAGATTTTTTCCAACTGCAGCTTTTCGATGAAACTGTCCACATTGCTGGTCAGAGGAATGACGTTCTTGAAGGAGAATGGGGCATCACTGTTTGGCCAAGGCTGCTTCAGTCTAGAACAAAAGAGAAGTCAGAAATTAAAGGATCCAGCTGCGAAGGTTTAGGTTTATTCTAGTCACGTGAGGTACAGTGAAAAGCTTTGCTTTGCATCAGTCCAGACAGATCAGATAATACTATGTATCAATACAATTAAACCAAACTCAAGTACAAGCGGTGGCGCAGCGGTAGAGTTGCTGCTTTACGGCGCCAAAGACCCAGGTTCGATCCCGGATATGGGCGCTGTCTGTAGGGAGCTCAGGGGCTGCCCCACTGCGGCGACCTAATTGGCGAGTTTGGAAGAGTTTGCCCTCGACGCATACTCGCAGCATGTTCGACACGAGGTCCTAGGAGGTCTTTGTGACTCTTCTTCATGCTCGAGAGTAGTCCCCGCGTACTCGACGCCTCAGCTAGGTCGTATTTCTCAACATGCTGAAAGATGCCCGCGAGAAAAAAAAGGTCGTCAAGGAAAATATCGTTTTACTCGTAGGTTTAGTCGAGGTAGGTCGGCATGTTAGTCGAAGGTAGTCGTAGATAGTCTTCAACATAGTCGAAGGAGGTCGTCTTCACTCTCCACTATTCGGTGACCAAATTTCCCCGAAGCTGGTCTTCGACATAGTCGAAGGAGGGTTTCAACATGACACTTTTTCAAACTCTCCTCAACTCTTCACGACTCGCCAATTAGGTCGCCGCAGTGGGACAGCCCCTTTCGTGTGTTCTCCCCGAGTCTTCTCCGGTGCCCCGGCTTCCTCCCACACTCCAAAGATGTACAGGTTTGTAGGTTCATTGGCTTGGCTAAAATTGTAAGTTGTCCCTAGTGTGTGTAGGGATAGTGTTAGAGTGCGTGCGGACTCGGGAACCCTGTTTCCACGCTGTATCTCTAAACTACATGAAACTAAACAAAAAATAAAGCTAGCGCAAAGTCTAATGTTCCCAAAAGGGATGGAGGTGAATTGGACAGTACCCCAGCTAATGGAAGGATCGTTCAGAAGCCTAATAACAGAGGGGAAGAAGCTATGGTCCACTCTCTCCTTCAATCTGAGGATAGAACCCTGTGTCTGACACCAGCATCCAAAACTTAAATACAGCCAATTCTAGTAGTATCGGGATAGAAATAGCTGATGTGGACCAAGAAAATAGATTCAAGTTTAAAAAGATAGACCAGCAATGGCAGACATTTAAGCAGGTAATTTGAAAATCTTACTTAAGGTAAGATTGTGAGGAAGAAACTGTCCGTGAATCTGGAGGTGTGCGTTTTCACACTTCTACACCTTTTGTTTGATGGGAGAAGGGAAAACAAGAGTGGCCGGTGTTCGACTCGTCCCTGATGGCCTCGCCAAGGCAAGGCGAGGCATAATTGGAGTGACAATTGGGAGGGAGGTTGGTTTGTGTGCTGGTCCCAATTCTCTGCAACTTCCTGGGGTCTTGGATGGAGCTGTTCCCAAACCAAGCGGCGATGCGTCCCGATAGAAGCGCTTTCTACGGCGCATCTGTAGGCGTCTGTGAGAGTTGTTGGGGACATGCCGAACGTCCGAAGCCTTCTGAGGAAGGTGTGCTTCCTTGGCCATTGCTTCGATAAGGGTGGTCTAGGACAAGTTGCTGGTGATATTGATTTCGATTGGCATTTGATATCGAGCCACATAAAGGATGACTGCACAAGATACGAGTCTGTGCGGTTGGGGGTAATAATAGTGACATGGAGGGGAGTCACTAACTAACAGATATGCGGGAGGAATTGGCTATCAGTAACTATTGGGGTGCCACATGGATCTGTGCTGCACCTCAACTGTTTATAATCTATGCGAATGACCGTCCACAATAGGCAACTTTGCTGATGATACAAAGATACATTGGGTGGCCATTTGTGAAGGGGACACAAGGAGTCTGCACGGGGATACAGGTAGGGCATTTATTACACCCGCCCTTGACTTTCCCTTCTCAACAGGGAACAATCCCACGCTAGGCTTTGCTATTTTTGTTCCTGTGAGTGTCGGATGACCAAGGCTTTGGGACGACGGGCCGGGAGTGTGAAGCGGCAACACACGGCCTTTTATCACCATCAATCAGCTGCAGATTTAGCTGCACCGCAGTGGACCGGCTCGCGTTTTATTGCAACCGTCTCAGGGAAAAATACAGCGGCGGTGGTGTGTAGCCAGCCCTGATCGTTAATAAAAGATATGCTCATGGAGAGAGAGGTACAAAGGGTGGGAGAGACTGAAGGAGGCTGTGCAACGATGAGAGGGAGAGAGAGAGAGAGAATTAATGAAGTGACAGGGAGGCAGATAAAGGGGGGGGGGGGGGGGGGGAGAGGTGGCCAAAGAGCGTGGGACAGAGACGGCGAACACAGACCGAAGCAGAGGGACAGAAAGACACACAGAGAGAGTGCATGGGGGGAGAGGGGGGGGGGGGGGGGGTCGAGAGAGAAAGGGAGAGAAGCATAGAGTGGGAGGGGGGGACAGAGCAGTGGAGTGGGAGGGGGAGGAAGAGGAGAGGGGAAGGGAGGAACGTGAGAGGAGAGGGAGTGTAGAAAGGGGGAGGAAATGGGGAAGGAAGAGAGAGAGGGAGAGCGAAGGGGAGGGGGGTGGGGAGGAGAGGAAGAGAGTGGGGGAGAAAGGGAGAGAGGGGGAGAGTAAAAGAGGGGCAGAGGTCCTGAGAATTCTATGATTAATAACCAGTCAGATTTATTAATGCTGCCGCAAGGGTGCAAGGTGTTTCTGAGCTGCTGCGCGCTGCTTTGATTTTGTATCCGCTGGATCAGTGACTCACTCACTATCTTCACCGCCCGTGGACGGGACAAAGCTCCCATTCATCCCCGCTTACCCACAGTGCCTGTCCATTGTAGCTGGGAGACAGCTATAACCCTGCTCTGGGCCCAGAGAGGGCAGGAGCATTCAGTGATAAACTTCTCCTGCCACTCCCTCTCAATGTTTGTTCACTAAGTTTGTCTTTGGTTACCACATAAATCACAGCGAGGGCAGAAAATAGTACGCAATAAACGAGCTGGGACTGCCCCAACCTTCTCGAAGTGCCGGCTTTAATCTGAGCCCTGAAGTTGCCGGCAAACACAGCGATCTCGTTGTTTCTCTGGTGCATCCCAGCTGAGAATCAGCCAAACTCCCACCTCCTTGTTCACCGAGTTCCTCCCTCCATGCCCCTCCTACCCTTCCCCTCATCAGTACACACCCTAGTCCCACCTTCTCACTCCGCCCACTCCCCTCCCCTCCCCTCCCCTCCCCTCCTCTCCCCTCCTCTCCCCTCCCCTCCTCACCCCTTTCCTCTTCCCTTTCCTCTCTTCGCCTCCCTTCCCCTCACCTCACCACCCCTTTCCTCCTCTCCCCTTGTCAACTTAAGGGGCTGTCCCACTATATGAGTTTTTAAAAAAAACAACTCGTGGTAAGTACGTAGAATATACGTAGCGGGTACGTCGGAGCTCGGGACGGCGCTTAGCGGCTCGTAACGCTAACGGCAGGTACTCGGGAAACGCGGTAAGCTCGTGAAGTTTTTTCAACATGTTTGAAAAATGTCCACGAGAGCCCCGAGTACCTACGAGCGGCCATTACCGTAATTCTCCGCGTTCGAATCAGGGGAAACTCGGGAGAACTCTTGAATTACCTCGTACAGTGGGACAGGCCTTTGACTGACCACACTACCCCCACCCCCACCCCACTGTTCCTCTCTCGCTGCCACACTCTGCAACAACAGCAACCGTGCAGCTAAAGATCACCTTTCTTGCAGTCTGAGCTGTCTCACAGGAACAGGCTCCAAACCAAATTCGAGACGAAAGCCTCTCGCAAAGGTGTCAGGATGGGTGGCCAAGCGCCGGGGGATACATAGGGGGATATGGGCCTGTAAACAGTGACATGGGACTGGCTCTGGTCGATAACACGGTCAGAATTGATGAGTTGGGCTGAAGGGCCTATTTCCACGCTGCATAACTCTATGACTGTCACCATCGGGCTGCAAACGTGGAAAGAGGCCGCGCCGACCAACACTAGTTCAATCCTACACACTAGGGACAATTGACAAACGTTGCCTATTTCCTTCGCTCCATAGATGCTGCTGCACCCGCTGAGTTTCTCCAGAACTTGTGTCTACCTTCGATTTTCCAGCATCTGCAGTTCCTTCTTAAAAACCTACAAACCTGCATTTCCTTGGGGATGTATGAGGAAACCGGAGCACCCGGAGAAAACCCACACGGGAGAGGGTACAAACACCGTCCAGACAGGATCCATGACTGTGACACATTGGTTTCAGCAGAAGGGTTTTTGTAAACCACAAGCATTCAGTATTTGTCAAATAAGCACAAATGTCAACGCACACATACAGTGCCCTCCATAATGTTTGAGACAAAGACCCATCATTCATTTATCTACCTCTGTACTCCACAATTTGAGATTTGTAATAGAAAAAAAATCACATGCGGTTGAAGTGCACATTGTCAGATTTTAATTAAGGCCATTTTTATACATTTTGGTTTCACCATGTAGAAATTACAGCAGTGTTTATGCATAGTCCCCCCATTTCAGGGCACCATAATGTTTGGGACACAGCAATGTCATGTAAATGAACGTAGTCATGTTCAGTTTTGTGTTGCATGTCCTTTGCATGCAATGACTGCTTGAAGTCTGCGATTCATGGACATCACCAGTTGCTGGGTGTCTTCTCCGGTGATGCTCTGCCAGGCCTGTATTGTAGCCATCTTTAGCTTATGCTTGTTTTGGAGGCTAGTCCTGTTTTCTCTTCAGCATATAAAAGGCATGCTCAATTGGGTTCAGATCGGGCGATTGACTTGGCCACTCAAGAATTGACCATTTTTTAGCTTTGAAAAACTCCTGTGTTGCTTTAGCAGTATGTTTGGGATCCTTGTCTTGCTGTAGAATGTACCGCCGGCCAATGAGTTTTGAGGCATTTGTTTGAACTGGAGCAGATAGGATTCAGAATTCAATATGCTACTACCATCAGCAGTTGTATCATCAATGAAGATAAGTGAGCCAGTTCCTTCAGCAGCCATACATGCCCAGGCCATAACACCCCCACCACCGTCTTTCACAGATTAGGGGTATGTTTTGGATCTTGGGCAGTTCCTTCTCTCCTCCACACTTTGCTCTTCCCATCACTCTGATATAAGTTAATCTTCATCTCATCTGTCCACAAGACCTTTTTTCCAGAACTGTGGTTGCTCTTTTAAGTGCTTCTTGGCAAACTGTAACCCGGCCATCCTATTTTTGCGGCTAACCAGTGGCTTGCATCTTGCAGTGTAGCCTCTGTATTTCTGTTCATGAAGTCTTCTGCGGACAGTGGTGATTGACAAATCCACACCCGACTCCTGAAGAGTGTTTCTGATCTGTCGGGACAGGTGTTTGGGGATTTTTCTTTATTACAGAGAGAATTCCTTTGTCATCAGCTGTGGAGGTCTTCCTTGGCCTGCTAGTCCCTTTGCGATTAGTAAGCCCACCAGTGCTCTCTTTCTTCTTAATGATGTTCCAAACAGTTGATTTTGGTAAGCCTAAGGTTGGGCTGATGTCTCTCACAGTTTCATTCTTGTTTCTCAGTCTCATAACGGTTTCTTTGACTTTCATTGGCACAACTTTAGTCCTCATGTTGATAAACAGTAGTAAAAGTTTCCAAAGGTGATGGAAAGACTGGAGGAAAGACTAGGTGCCTAGAGCTCTCTTATACCTGCATTAAGGAGGCAATTAAACACACCTGCGCAATTACAAACGCCTGTGAAGCCACGTGTCCCAAACATTATGGTGCCCTGAAATGGGGGGACTGTGCATAAACACTGCTGTAATTTCTTGGGTGGGAGATTGCAATCTTCACTTGGTCCGACGAATGCAATCAACCTGGCGTGCACAATCAAATAAGATCAAATAGAACAAGTTGTCCTACAACTTTAGGCTGTGCACGCCATACGCAAGAAGAAGAAATGAAGCTTTAATTTCTACACGGTGAAACCAAAATATATAAAAATGGCCTTTAATAAAATCTGACAACGTGCACTTTAACCACATGTGATTTTTTTTTCTATTACAAATCTCAAGCTGTGGAGTACAGAGGCAAATAAATAAACGATGGGCCTTTGTCCCAAACATTATGGAGGGCACTGTAGACAAGCAGGTGTAATAATGGACTTACACACCTGGCCACAGTCTTACCTCAATGGCCTCATGTCAGTCTGTGGAACAGACACCTTGTCAACAAACTTCCCAAAGCCAATGGTGTAGTCATTCGACATTCTCTTCACCACGTCAGCTGCCAATACAAAGCGTACACGTGCATTTAAATGGTGTTGCTACAACAGCCACAACTCCCAAAACTCTTTAGAACAAATGCATCCTCCAGAGTGTCGCCCCAGTTGAAACATAATAGTCATTGCAGCCACTTGACAGCGAGGTCCCTCAAACATTAATGTGAGAACGGCCATATCATTTGCTTTGCTGAGGTCAAGTCTCGCCTACGGGGTGGAAGATTGCAACCTTCACGTGGTCCGCCCTGTTTCGACTAATGCAATCAACTCGACGTGCACAAACGGAAGATCAAATAGAACAAGTTGTCCAACAACTTTAGGCTGTGCACGCCACACGAACGAATAAGAAGTCATGTTTATTGTCCCGTGCGCATATACCAGCGCGGTGCAGGTACAATGAAAATCTTGCTGACTGCAGTGTCACAGGCTCACAGATTCAGGCGGCAGACAAAAATTAATTATGCATACAATATGTACAAAATATACATAAATTATGCACAAATCGTATGTAAATCATGCCTAAATCGTGCATAATTTGTGCATAAATGAAGTGTGCAAACTAGAAACAAAGTGTGCAAAAAGACAAGATTTTAGATGTGGAATAAATAATGTCTAGTACAGGGTAAAAAAATATCACACCACAGAACTACTGTTTGGAAGATCCTAACCCGAAATATTCCCGCCACAGATGGTGTCTGACCCGCTGAGTTACTCCAGCACTATGTGTTTTACACCATAGAACTTGTATTTACCTCAGAAGATACAAGGCCTTGGTCTAATATTTTGTCCGAGTGATAAAATGTCTCCTATGGGGTTATTTCCCCCTGCACTAGAGTTTCTGGCACGGGGTCTCTATGACAACCTTCTGCCTCAAGGTACAACTCAGCCGAAGGCCTCAGCCCACATGGGGGAAGGGGGTGAGAAAGTGCTGACCCGGTAGTGAAGCTCTCCCTGATTATGGTGCTCAGTTCTTCAGGAAACAGTCACGACTAGGCGAGAACGTACAAACTCCGCACAGGCAGCACCCATAGTCAAAAGACTAGGCTTGTACTCACTGGAGTTCAGAAGGATGAGAGGGGATTTTATAGAAACATGTAAAATTATAGAAGGACTGGACAAGCTAGATGCAGGAAAAATGTTCCCAATGTTGGGCGAGTCCAGAACCAGGGGCCACAGTCTTAGAATAAAGGGGAGGTCATTTAAGACTGAAGTGAGAAAAAAACGTTTTCACCCAGAGAGTTGTGAATTTATGGAATTCCCTGCCACAGCGGGCAGTGGAGGCCAAGTCACTGGATGGATTTAAGAGAGAGTTAGAAAGAGGTCTAGGGGCTAGTGGAGTCAAGGGATATGGGGAGAAGGCAGGCACGGGTTATTGATAGGGGACGATCAGTCATGATCACAATGAATGGCGGTGCTGGCTCGAAAGGCCAAATGGCCTCCTCCTGCACCTATTTCTATGTTT
>OY740803.1:34579931-34884931 GCA_963514005.1 Raja brachyura
GACAAAGGGCCTCCGCCAATCCACCTCCTCAATTCTAAGCGCTGCCCTTCGACCATAAAGATTCACTTCAAGGTCCTGAAAACATAATTTCCCCAGTCTTTGGATTCGCCAAATCCACCGCAAGGATATGTAAAACAACATCAGCATCCACTCGACATCCTCAGAATTGAGGCATGAATTACACTCACTCAAATCCCCAAGGCACCTACTGTTTTCTAAGCTCTATCACCGGAAAATAATTTACCAAGGGTTCATAAGGTCATCAGTGATAGGAGTAGAATTAGGCCATTCGGCCCATCAAGTCTACTCTGCCATTCAAGCATGGCTGATCTATCTCTCCTTCCTAACCCCATTCTCCTGCCTTCTCTCCATAACCTCTTACACCTGTATTGATCAAGAATCTATCTATCTCTGCCTTAAAAATATCCATTGACTTGGCCTCCTCAGCCTTCTGTGGCAAAGAATTTCGCAGATTCCTCATCTCCTTCCTAAAAGAATGTCATTTAATTCTATGACCTCTGGTCCTAGACTCTCCCACTGGTGGAAACATCCTCTCCATGTCCACTCTATCCAAGCCTTTCACTATTCTGTATGTTTCAATGAAATCCCGCTCATTCCTTTCAACTCCAGCGAGTACAGGCGCAGTGTCAACAAATGTTCATAATAGGTCAACCTATGAGGAGCAGATTCACATAGGTTTTCTGAGAAGTAAATATTCAACAATGTCTTCAAAGGCTCCTTGAAAAGTTGCAATGTGTCCACTTAATCCTGAGAATTCCAGGTCCATTTAAGAATGAAGAAGAAGAAGAATGAAGAATTAATAAGTTTATTGGCCAAGTATGTACACATACAAGGAACTTGCCTTGGTGCTCCGCTTGCAAGTAACAACATGACATCCAGTAATAATTAAGAATGACACATCAAACATTAATAATTATGTTTAATGGTCCTTAACCACTCAAGGTGGATAAAGACCATTGACAATGGCACAATGAAGCTCAGGAAGCTCTGGTTAATGCACAGAGAGCAGCAGGAGACCAGCACAAGTGAAAGAAAAAGCACACCTGCAAATAAACTACCCACCCACAGTTACATCATGCACCACCTCCTCCATCCATCTGCAGTTCCCACATTGGCCTCATCAGTCACCTCACAACTCACAAAATCAAGAGTGGAAGCAAGTTAGCCCCAATCCTGAGGGACTGCCTTAGAAGAGGGTTAGTTTAGTTTTGGTTTTGAGATACAGCACGGAACCAGGCCCTTTGGCCCCACTGAGTCTGCGCCGACCAGTGATCCCTGTACACTACCACTATCCCACACACTGGGGACAATTTACTTTTTTTTTTTTCCGAAGCTTGTGCACCTTTGGAATGTGGGAGGTGCTCCGTACCTGCAGCGCCCATAGTCAGGATCAAACCCAAGTCTCTGGCGCCGTAAGGCAGCAACTCTACCTCTGCGCCACCGTGCCGCCCTAGATTTGTTAGCAAAGATGCAGGTTCTAGTGTCGGTGAAGCATTGAAGCATGCACATAGAGACCACCAAAGAGACACCTGCAAAGTAAACGGTGGAAGTGAATGAGTACCCAGTCCCCTTCCCTTTTCTTGTACCCACGGCATAATAATTATTTTGGAGTGGCAACACTTTTATTTGTGACTTTATTCTGATCATTTGACTTTTCCATTGCTGTAAGCAGCAAGTCAGGACAACCAATGTGAATTACACTAGAATTACATAGTGGCACAGTGGTCTAGCTGATAGAACTGCTGCCTCACAGCGCTAGAGACCCGACTTCGATCTGACCTTGGGTGCAGTCTATGTGGAGTTTGCACGTTCTCGCTGTGACCAAGTGAGCTTCCTCCATGTGCTCCCAATGACGTGTGGGTTTGTCGGTTTATTGGTTCTGTAAATTGCCCTTTGTGTGTAGGGAATGGATAAGAAAGTGGAACAATATAGAACTAGAGTGAATGGGTGATCAAGGGCTGGCATCGACTCATTGGGCTGAAGGGCCAGTTGCAAAGCTGTACCTTTCAGTCAATTTAATCAAACTGATGAAAGGGAGTCAGAGATAGGAACTGGTGATGAGTTATAACTGGGTATACCGGCAATATATTTCCAGCTAATTTTCAATATAATCTATGAGAGACAAAATAAACGGCAGATGAAGTTGTCCTGATGCTACAATGGTAGCCTGCTGGATGCTGCTTATGTTGTAATAACATACGTCTGAAGAAGGGTCTCGACACGAAACGTCACCCATTCCTTCTCTCCAGAGATGTTGGCTGTCCCACTGAGTTACTCCAGCATTTTGTGTCCATCTTCGATTTAAACCAGCATCTGCAGTTCTTTCCTACATATGTTGTAATAACATTCAGTTTCTGGTGAGAACGAATTTCAGTCCCACAGTCCATTGCGCATTAAACCAAGGAACATGGATTGGTTTTATAGAGCAAAAGAGGCTGCAGGTGCTGGAATCTAGAGAAAAAAACACACACTGTTGGAGGAACTCAACCGGCCAGGTTGCACTTGTAGTAGGAAATAGATAATAAATATTTAGCATTGAGACTTGAAAGGTTGATTGTTAAAGAAGGAACTGCAGATGCTGGAGAATCGAGGGTACACAAAAGGCTGGAGAAACTCAGCGGGTGCAGCAGCATCTAAGGAGCGAAGGAGATAGGCGACGTTTCGGGTCGAGACCCTTCTTCAGACTGGTTAGGGATCAGGGAAACGAGAGATATAGACGGTGATGTGGAGAGATAAAGAACAATGAATGAAAGATATGCAAAAAAGTATCGATGATAAAGGAAACAGGCCATTGTAAGCTGTTTGTAGTGTGAAAAAGAGAAGCTAGTGCGACTTGGGTGGGGGAGAGAGAGAGAAGGAATGCCAGGGCCCGAGGGCTGAGGGAGAGGTGGGAAGGGGAGGAGACAGCCAGGGTTCACAGAATTGAGAAAATTCAATCTTTAAGCCCAGAAGATGCAGACTCCCCAAGCGGAATATGAGGTGCTGTTCCTCCAACTTGCGGTGTTGCTCACTCTGGCCGTGGAGGAGGCCCAGGACCGAGAGGTCGGATACGGAATGGGAGGGGGAGTTGAAGTGCTGAGCCACCGTGAGGTCGGGTTGGTTATTGCGGACCGAGCGGAGGTGTTCGGCGAAACAATCGCCAAGCCTCCGCTTGGTCTCACCGATATAGATCAGCTTACAATGGCCTATCTTTCATTCATTGTTCTTTATCTCTCCACATCACCGTCTATATCTCTCGTTTCCCTGATCCCTAACCAGTCTGAAGAAGGGTCTCGACCCGAAACGTCGCCTATCTCCTTCGCTCCTTAGATGCTGCTGCACCCGTTGAGTTTCTCCAGCCTTTTGTGTACCCTTGAAAGGTTGATGTCCATTTCCCTCCATGGATGCTGCCTGGATTGCTGAGTTCCTCCAGCAGTTTGTTTTATGCATTGATATTACATTCAATACAAGCTTGGGATGCTCACAACACCAGTGGAATTCATTTATATTGTAGTCACTGGTATGATGAAAAAATAATGACAGTTTATTGGCCACAAAGTCCTACAAAAGGCAGAACAATAATGACATAACAAATATTTTCATTGATGTTGATTGTCAGATGCATGATGGCCTGGTTATTTGGGAAGTCTCTCCAGAAGTACTTTAAAATAGTGTCACAGGAACATCTGCTGCAGTTTGAGAGGGTGGATGGGATCTCACTTCAAGCCATCATCAGGGATATGGGTCAAACACGGGGAGGTGGGACTAGTGTAGCTGGGACATGTTGGCCGGCGTGGGCAAGTTGGGCCAATGCGCCTGTTTCCATACTTTAGGATTCTATGACTCTATCCAAAAGACAGTGCCTTCCTTCAATAGTACCCCATGTTCTTGGTCACTTGGAGTATGTGCCCAAGTCTGTACTGTGGGACTTTAACTCACCACCTTCTGACTCAGACACAAAAAAAGCTTCCAATTGAGCCATAGCTGACTCGCCTCAGTCATAACACTTATATCTTGAAAGTAAAAGATGGAACTAATATTTAGCAGATGTCATGCTCTTACATTTCAAGGCCACAGCTGTAGAAATGTTAACTGCAGTACTTAAAGTCTACTCTGAGGACATGTGAATATTTTAAGTAGCTTTGCCACAAAGAGAAAATAACAAATTTCTGGATGTTGTACTTGAAGAGCCAGCAGTGAAATACATTATAGGATGCCTTGGGGAATGGCGTAGCCATTAGGGTTTTATAGCTGCTATGTAGAATCAACTAACATTGCATAAAATCCGTCTCTTTCTTCCCTATTAATACCATCAGTCAGAGATCAAAATAATGAATACAGGACATTCAGTGGCAATATCAACATTATTTTAATCATTTACAAGTAATTTATTAGATTAATTCCCAGATAAGAGTAATCATTTTTTTTTTGAACAACACAAAGAAATGGTTATTTTCAAAAACTCAAATTCGGAATTTCTGTAAACGCACTGTACCAAGAGCTATTCAGATGTATTTGTTCCAGATACCAGAGCTGAAGACTTCAGTGCAGTCTTTTCTGATTTGGAATGATGTGATGAAAATTGCTGAGTCTGGTAACAAGAGCCCATGTGCTGTAAAGCACTGCAATGTCATTTAAATCACCAACGAAACACCTTGGAAAGGAGTAGGAAGGAACTTCAGATGCTGGTTTAAACCAAAGATAGACACAAAAAGCTGGAGTAACTTAGCCGGACAGGCAGCCTCTCTCCAGATATGCTGCCTGTCCCACTGAGTTACTCCAGCTTTTTTGTGACTAACCTTGGAAAAGAGAGATGGTTCACTGGCAAAACCTCTAACCCTCACCGATAATATAGAGTAATTTGAGATGTTTATACACCCTAGTTTTACAAATTAACACATTGTCACTGTGAACTTGTATTGCATTGTTTTACAAAGGTGGTGTGTTTATTATAGAATGAGCTCGCAACATCCTGTCATTTTAATCTCTCCTTTGTTTAGAGCAAAGTATGTTTATTTAGTTGGGGTAGGACCAATGCAAGCTTCAAAAATGTGATAATCTGCAGATAGTTTTGATGATCTATGCCATCCATGATAAAACACCATTAATTGTATCCAGTTGCTGGCTTCATCTGTTTTCCACATAAGTCTATAACTAAATTCTGGTAAATATCTATTCCCATAAATATTTAACATGATTCATGTCTGCAACGATCTCTCCCAATCAGGCAGAAGATGCTTATACTGGCACTCCACCCTGCCCTACAGTAAAACACGATATAATCATCTATTACAGTTTGAATATTCCAGACCACAAAGTGGCATTATTCAAAATATTGTGTTTGCACGCCATTATATCATTATTTGTCTTTTTCTATCCCATGCCATACCTTTCCCTTAATGCAGATGGTTAACAGGAGGCTACAGGGGACCTGCCAATAGTAATCTTTGATAGCTCACCAAGACGCTCAGTTCCACTTTATTACTTTGATTTCTTCCCTCTTCTGAGGACAACTTCTTTCCACACAATGCCTCAGTATAATTTTATTTGGTCCTATAATTGGTGTCAGTGATTCAACCATGGCTTTCCAATGTCTGCTGCTGCAACCTGCCGTGACATCACGTTGGCCCCCTGGAGTTTATTGCTTCAGTGTGTCACCCTCTGAAGACCCAGATGTTCATTTGGCACCAACATCCCAGCAAAATGGACAACAGGACAATTTGATACTGATTTGGAAATCGCATGGTTGTATTGCCATTCATTTTCCTGGCAGTTTGAAATTGGATATAAGTGGGCAGGATGAACTGCTTGAAATTCTTCCACTGGTCAACAAGATCGTGGTAGATATTGTGACTGAGCTTTGCACACTCATTTAATCCCTTTGGTTAATAGAAATGTGTTCATCTCAAATATAAAACTCGCAGCTTTTAACATCATAAAAGCATCAAAACTAGAAACTTTTAGCAAATTAAAAGCATCGACTGTTGTGTGCAGCTGAGACCTCCACACTGTTTATAGAAATCATTCCTAAACTCTGGAGCTAGATTTAACTTTTTAATTAAGCTCTCGGTACAAGATTCCCAACAAGCAAGGATATTTGGCGTTTCGGGTTGAGAGCCTTCTTCAGATGTCTGAAGAAGGGTCTCGACCGAAACATCGCCTATCTCCTTCACTCCTTAGATGCTGCTGCACCCGCTGAGTTTCTCCAGCTTTTTGTGTAACCCTCGATTCTCCAGCATCTGCAGTTCCTTCTTTGACAACAAGCACGGATATTTACTGTATATAATAGCCTTCATAATATCTTTAAATACTTACCAATCAATCCATAGTCTTGTAAATTCCAGGGTACAACCCAAGATTGGTAAATTTCTCTTTGAAATGTAACCTTTGGTTCTCTCTGCTATATCTACTCTGCACTCCCTCCAGAACAGGTATTTTGTTTGTAAGATGTGACACCCGGAACTGAGCCCAGTATTCCAAGGATGCTTTTGCTGTGATTTCTGTATCTGCAGTCTCTTGTGTCTTCATGTCCAGGCAGAGATTTCTGTGGGTGTATGAAGGCGTATTGACCTCTTCTGATCCTCACCATATAAAGGCAAATCATCTACAAATCTTGAGAGGAAGGAGCTACAGATGCTGGTTTACACCGAAGATAGACACAAAATGCTGGAGTAACTCAGCGGGTCAGGCAGCATCTCTGGAGAAAATAATTAGATGACGTGTCGGGTCGAGACCCGAGTGGAGTCTGAAGAAGGGTCTCGACCCGAAACGTCACCTAATTCTTTTCTCCAGAGACGCTCCCTGACCGGCTGAGTTGCTCCAGCATTTTGTGTCTATTTTCCATCAGCAAATATTTGTTGATGCTTTAATGATTGTCTGCATTTTGCATACATTTCTTTGGATGATTTAGCATTTTGAAAGTATTCTGATTATTATTGATGAAAAGTCGGATCATATGTGTCTAAAATGTCACCCCCTTGTCATCGTTGTACACAGTTGTACAAAATAGTTTTACCGGATCACTGCCTTCATTAGGGGTATTCAATACAAGGAGTACAAGCTTGGGTTATATTCTCTAGAACGCGGGAGATTGAGGGGAAACCTAATAAAAGCATGCAAATTTATGAGTGGTATGGATAGGGTGGACAGTCAAAACCTTTGTCCCAGGGTGGAAATGTTTAAGACTAGATGGCATAGGTTTACGGTGGTAATGGCAAAGATTAAAGGAGATGTGCAGAGCAGGTTTTGTTTTTGCAGACTAGGGTGGTGGGTGTCTGAAACTCACTGCCATAGGTGATGGTGGAGGCAGATAGGATAGGAAGGCATTTATGATCCCTTATCATGTGTCGATTCACCGTAAATGACTCGATTGTGATTATGTATTGTCTTTCCGCTGACTCGATAGCACGCAATAAAAGCTTTTCACATGTACATGTGACAATAAATTAAATTAAACCGACAGTGCCTTTTAAGAAGCTTAAAATAGGCATGTGGATATTCAGGAAATAGAGGGATATGGATGATGCACAGGTAGAAGAAGGGTCACGCCCCGAAACGTTGCCTATTTCCTTCGCTCAATAGATGCTGCCTCACCCGCTGAGTTTCTCCAGCATTTTTGTCTACCACAGCCTAGGTAGATCAGATTAGTTTATCTTGACATCATGTTCAGCACACTCATTGTGGGTCAATGGGCCTGTTCCTATGCTGTACTGTCCTATGGTCTATTCAGTTAATATATACATAGCTCTTTGCAATGCTATGATTCTATATACATTTATTTGCCGGATTAATGACTCTGAAAATGAAATCATCTTGGCCTTATCAAACATATGGTTTAGCACTACACACTACCAATCCCAGCTGTGGAGACATTAGTGTAGTTGTTCCGTTGTAGGACACTGAATTTTTTTAATTCTTGATTTTAAACCATGCATTGTGCTTTTGTATGTAATTTATTGTGCTTTTGTATGCAATTTATTCTACGTAATGTCTTGTCTTTTATCTGGACCTTGAGTCTGTAATAATAAGTAAGTAATGTTTTCTGCCTTTCCTTCTGTCATCAGCAAACTTGAACATGTCCCTTTCTAAGACATCATGTAAATAATTCATAAACAGAACAAATGGCTGAAGCCACAACATAGATCACTGTAGGGCACCGTGCTGCCAATTAGCGCATCTGCTCACTATCCATACTCTAAGACTGCTAACATCCAACCGTTCTCTGAACCAAGCCAATAATTTGTCTGCAGTCTACTTGAATAATCTTGAACAAATGCCTCCCAGAAACCCGCGTTTGCTATCAGCCATAGACATTCCCTGTCCACCACATTCTACCCCCCTTCAAAATCATCAGTCAGGTTTGTCACACATTATCTATCCTTTGTATCCATGCCGACTTTTTCTGATGAATCAACCATTTTCCAGGTGTTCAGTCACCCTGTCATTAAATATAGACTCTTGTAATCACCTCATGTTAAATATTAGGTTAACTAGTCTATAATTTCTTGGTTGCCTCCCAAAAATCTCTTTCTTAACAGAACTTCATGGTTAAATAGAACATGATGTAGTTAATCTTACACCTATATGCAGAGATTGCAGAGAATCTAAAAAATATAGACATCTTTTGGAGCTTTCCATATTCTTTGTATATCACTCTGAACATCTTACTTGCTACAAACCCACAAGGGCATATACACAAAATATTTTTTTTAAACTGCAGATGCTGAAAATCTGAAACAAAAATGGTACCCACTGAAAATGTCCCAGACCCGACACATTAACTAATACAGATGCTGCCTGACCTGCTGGGTTTCTCCAATGTTTTTGTTTTGGAGGCACATACAATGATGGAATGGAAAATAATTGAAATTATTTGAGGTAGCAAAAGTCGCAGAATACATTAAGTGACTATAATTGTGGGAGATTAGTCATCATTACATTAATGAGCAGACTTAAATTGGCAGGAGTTCTGTTCAAACTTGAAAATGGGAGAAATTAAAATGCCTGTCCCACTTGGCCGTCATTTACGGTCACGCGATGGTCGTGCGCGTCATCATGCGTCCGCGCTGCCGTCTGGAGCGCGTGACGTCATTTGAAGATAGACACAAAATGCAGGAGTAACTCAGCGGGACCGACAGCATCTCTGGAGAGAAAGAATGAAGAAGGGTCTCGACCCGAAACGTCACCCATTGCTTCTCTCCAGAGATGCTGCCTGACCTGCTGAGATATTCCAGCCTTTTGTGTCTATCTTCAGTGTAAACCAGCATCTGCAGTTCCTTCCTACACATCTATTCTATCTTGGCTACGTGCTCCACCAAAATCTTATTGCATGCTTCAGCTCTTCCAAACCACACTCCCAGCACCTTCATGTAACCAGATACGATGGTGAAGAATTAAAATAACCAGTTGTCAAATCACATGCTCTCAGTTATGCAGTGATTGACTGTCCTCTGAGATCAGTTCAGACTGGAGGCAGATGGAAACATAGAAACATAGAAAATAGGGGCAGGAGGAGGCCATTTGGCCCTTCGAGTCTGCACCACCATTCAATATGATCATCGCTGATCATCCAACTCAGTATCCCGTACCTGCCTTCTCTCCATACCCCCTGATCTCTTTAGCCACCAGGGCCACATCTAACTCCCTCTTAAATATAGCCAATGAACTGGCCTCAACTACCTTCTGTGGCAGACAATTCCACAGATTCACCACTCCCTGTTTGAAAAATGTTTATCTCATCTCGGTCCTAAAAGACTTCCCCCTTATCCTTAAACTGTGACCTCGTGTTCTGGACTTCCCCAACATCGGGAACAATCTTCCTGCATCTAGCCTGTCCAACCCCTTAAGAATTTTGTACGTTTCTATACGATCTTCCCTTAATCTTCTAAATTCTAGCGAGTAGCTCATCAACAAGATGCCAATGCAGAAGAAGGTGACATTAGCATTGCACAGCAGTGACTTTAACCTCAATTGCTCTTCTGCCTTCAAATGTCATCCTCCTTACGCCCATGTTCTTCCGCCCATGGAATACAAAAAAGTTGCAGATGCTGAAAATCTGAAATAAAAACAGAAAATGCTGGAACCACTCATCTGAAGAAAGTAAAACAGTTAATCGTTCAGATCAAATATCTATTTTCCAAACTGAGCTGCTGGTTGTTTCGATCATTGTGATGAAGGTGATCCATGAACGCAGGGCAGTGGATGTTTTTCTTTCTTATGGATCTGGTAAAGGACTAAATGCAATAGACCAGATAGGACAGCCTTACCTGACTCCAGATTTGATTGGGAAGCTTTTGTTTAGTTTTGTGTGGTTTCCTCCCACACCCCGAAGGCGTGCGGGTCTGTGCGTTGGTTGGTCGAAGTATATTGCCCCGATTGTGTGGGGAGTGGATGATAAAGAGGGATAACATAGAACTAGCATGAATGGGTGATTGATGGTCAGTATGGACTCGATGGGCCGAAGGATCTGCTTCCATGCTGTATCTCCAAAATTAATCTGTAAAAAAACTAAAATCATAGCATTCTTCTGAATTGAGCAGTCAAGGCCATATGTGACCATATGTTGTTTAATGGAACAAATTCTATCGAAGTAAAAAATGCACGTTTTAACCTTTGCCTGTACATGTAAAATAGCTGTGTCAATGGAGATGGGTTCCAAAAACACAAATTATTTAATGCTGGAAAGAACAAATTCAGTAGCAAAGACAGAAACTCGCTATTGGAATCTAGAAACATGTGTGAGTCTGGTGTGAGAAGCAAGGCTGACGACAAAAGTTGCCATCAGTGTAATGGAGATCCTCCATCACACACCTTCCAATTTAGATCAAGATTAACACATAGGACCTCCCTACCAGGTCCATTGCTTCCACCTCTGCTTGCCCAACTGAACACATCTCCTCATAGTTTGACCGTATCTTGTTCCTCCTTGTCCGGTCTTTTCCCACCTACATCCAGGATACCTCACATCGCTCCACCACTTTAACCACTTCCCTGGCCCCCACTGTCTCATCTTTCCCATTGACGTCCAGTCTGTATGCACCTCCATTCCCCATTAAGAAGACCATAGGGCTCTCCGTTTCCATCTGTGACATAGATCCAAGTTGTCCCCCATCTACTAACTCTGCCTGGTGGACCAGTATTTACCTTGAGCAACTTCCCCTTCCCACTCATCCCACTGCTCCCATATTCTACATATCAAATAAATCCGAAAGAGAGAAAGTGAGCTGTCTGCATTCCCTTTGTCTGACACCAGTGGTGTCAGCCTAGCTATATGCTCATCAATGGAGTGGGATTTTAATCCTCTGTCTTATTAGCAAGAGTTCTACCAGCGGAGCAAAGGGGCAACGGGTCCCAGACGGAGAAATACCACGTGCAACTTTAATTACCTGCCTGGTTTCCGCCTTTATGTTTTTAGGTTGAACCTGTGACCTTAAACTGAGAGGCACAGAAAAACTGGGCAAGGCTGTGATGTTTTTTTGCAATTTAACTGATTTAAATTCTGCAGTCCAGTTTCAGCCCACACAGAAATGCGCTTAATGTTGCACGGGAAGGGAATATGCCTCTGCTAAAATAGCTGTGACGCAGATATCCCTTCTCCAGCAAGCTTTCATGTACTGGGTGCGGTCCCGTTTTGCCCCAAAGTTGATCACGCCACATAAATAAGGAAGAGATTTATTCTTTCAATGGATACGCGTTTCAAAATTCACACTATTGGCAGCACATGACAGGAATTCCAGAGTCGCTCTTCAGACTCTTAGAAGAAACACTGGAAGCTATAGACTTTAATGTGTACAGCCCAACCTCACTGAACCAATATTGCACTGAACCAATCTTTCAGAGCCCCTCACAGATGGAAAGGAACAAATAATTCCTTGATAGGAGTTTCAGTGGACTGGGTGATGAGTAGTACATGTAAATAGCTTAGCAAATTGTATCCTTTGATGGAAGCAATAAATTAATTACCCCGCTGAATTGCAGAGGGCTTTGGTAAATTTGAAAGCTCTTCCCTGCTGTGTTTTTAAACGGTCCAGTGGGTAGCTGTATGTAATTCTGGTTGTAATGTTCTGTCCCTTGAGATTTCAGCCCCCTGTTTTGAACTAAACCATGAAAGGTCAGCTGATGTGATTTTCAATTTGCTTTGCACATTTCCTTCTGTATATCTCCATCATACTTTCCAGTATTACAACAGGATTGTCATGCTTTCCTGCTACCAACCATTCCTGTGAGCTGGAACGTAGCAACGTGCACTGAATCTACACAGCTCCAAAAGTGCCAAGAATATTAGTACCACCCGGGTCAAGGGAGCTGTGTATGCCAGGACGTTTGCAGCAACAAAACCATCAGTGAAAATAAACCACATGAAGAATATTCAGCCTTTTCCACCATATTCATGTTTGTTTTCCAGCCTTCTCACACCACTGTATTGTGCCATTCCCTCTCATTTCTGTGTAGGAAGGAACTGCAGATGCTGGTTTACACCGAAGATAGACACAAAATCACTCAGCGGGACAGGCAGCATCTCTGGATAGAAGGAATGGGTGAAGTTTCGGGTACATGTCTGAAGAAGGGTATCAACCCGAAACGTCACCCATTCCTTCCATCTAGAGATGCTTCCTATCCTGCTGAGTTACCCCAGCATTTTGTGTCTACCCTCTCCTCTCTGGCTACTTGCTGCAAGATGCGACTGCCGCAGCTTAACGTTGACATGCCTTCTTGCTACGGAGAAGCACTAGCCTGTTATTTTACTTTTAAAGTACTCGTTGAAATGTTCCAATACCTCATCATTTACTTTACATTTTTTTTTGCAGTTTAAAAAACAAAAACAAAGAAATTAGACTTCAGCCTGCCTGGTGCTGCTCAATGGAAAAACAAATTCTGCAGTTCTGTGATATAAGGCAAAACAGTTTCAGATGCTATCCTGATCTGTGGTGAATTATTTCAGCTGGAACAGAAATAAAGGTATTGCAATTGGCATCAACACCCCAAAAGTAGAGAAGAGATCAGAGAACATTCCCTAGATGATGACCCAGTGATAACTGTTGGAAACTATATGACTCTGGATATTGTGGGGATACAATCGAGCTTGACATGGCTGGCACCCAAGTTGAAAGACCTAGACACCATCTGTTGCATTAGATACATAGGAACATATATTTACGTGTGCACAATGGGAAGCATCATAGAAGCTGATCTTCCTTCACCAGCCTGGCTGGCAATGAATGGCGGTGGTAAGAAAGCAACATTTCTTGCAGGGAGCGATCAGCACCAATTTCAATTTCCCTCTGCTCCCACTGCTGCCGGCGTTCCTGAAGCACTAGATGTAATTTCCGTGGGAGAGCTTGGATCCTCGTACATTTTGCTCTCAGCCACCACTTGCACCCACCACACCCTCCAAGGGCAGCAGGGAACGCCAGGGGTTTGGACCGAATAGCAGCAAGAAGAATCACGCATGCTTTACACAAATGAGTGATGGTTTTCTCCTCCCCAAAACCCAATGGTGGCCAGATCAAGAAAATCAAACAATGAGTGTCTTCCCGGCAACCACATCCTCCATTAACTGACATCCTCCAAGAGAGTTTAGGAGAATTTGAAAGATCATGCTTTTGGGAAAACTGTAAATATTCATTTTTCTTATTAAACATTAGATCTCCAACTAGAACAGATTTGATGATTCGGATTCAGGACTTAACTGCCAAAGATGTTAGTGCACTTTCCATTTCTGAAGGTGCACAAGGTTCAAACTGCAAAAGACGACGGTAAATAATCTGAGGCTTAGTTTAGTTTGGAGATACAGCAGAGAAACAGGCCCTTCGGCCTACTGAATGTGCACAGACCAGCAATCCTTGCCCACAAACAATATCCTTCAAACACGAGGAACAATTTTGACAATTTTACCAAACCAATTAACCTACAAACATGTACGTCTCTGGAGCGTGGGAGGAAACCAGAGCTCCTGGAGAAAACCCGCGCAGGTCACGGGGAGAACGTACAAACTTCGTACAGACAGCAGCTGCAGTCAGGATCAAACTCGGGTCACTGGCGCTGTAAGGCAGCAACTCTACCGCTGTGCCACCGATCTGCCCTGGATCTGTTGTCCTAATTAACAGGACTTGACCGCACATGGCTCATGTATTGTTTGTACATCCTGGTTAAATCAATATTGGTAATTAGAACTGCCAACAGAAACGGCTGAATATCTGCACTTATATTCTGTTCAAGTGCAACCGTATTTTGATTTACTTTTGTTACTTTTAATCCCATGTAAGTAAGTTTATTGGCCAAGTATTCACATACAAGGAATTTGCCTGGGTGCTCCGCCCACAAGTAACATGACAAACACTCAGAAAACACTAAACATTAATAATAATAAAATATTAATGATAAAACATAATTGATCAAGCTTTATACTTTCATAAACAAACACAAATCACTGTGCATGTTGAAATAAAAACTGGATATACTGGCAATGCTTTGTGTATGCAGGACAGTGACCCTATTCAACTGAATAAGGTTATAGTGGATACACCAGCCATTCCTGGTATGAAGGTAAGGGACATCAGAATTGTTGCTTGGGACATTTGTGTTCCTGCTACTGGACACTAGCCACTAACTTGCCAAAGTGCATAGTCCGGACTCACACAAAAGAAGGGTATTATTGGACACCATTTTGGCATCTTGGAATCAAACCGATCCACAAAGACATGAAAACAGAAGATGTTAGAAAGGCTGATCAGGTCCAGTATTGACTGTGAATTGTTTCTTTTTCAACAGATGCTGCTTGGTTTTTCCATTCATATTTCTTTTTATTTCAGAATTCCAGCATCTGCAGTTTTTTGTTTTGCTTGCCAGAGACCTGGGCCTTAACATTTCCTTCCTCAGCCTATCATTGCAATATTTTTTTCCCCCCATCGCATCAGGAGAGGATGAGAGCAAACTGTGAAGAAGACTTGTTACTCTTTGTAGAGTCAGGACGCAAAATATGAAACATTGGCCTCAATTCATGCTAATTCTAGCTTATGGACTAATTCTAGTCATTTTTCCCCATTCCAGGGCAAGTCCATTTAGTTGATCATCACCATTACACTGGTGAAAATAAATGTGAGCACAGCTTTCAATGAACATTTTGTAAAGTCTCAAATCATTTAAAGTCTCAGGAAGAAATATCAAACGTCTCTGTGCTAACCATCAGTTGGGAAGCAGCAGATGGCGCTGTCCGACACAGTGGAATGTAAAATATGTTTTAAAAACATGGTTATATGTTGATGATAAAGAGATTGGAAACATTAGCATTACTTTTTAAATGTACGTGCAAGCAGTTAATGCATTGTACTTCTTTCTTTGTTTGCAAGTTGTCATTTATCGTTTTGTTACCCTGTAGTTCGGTGTTGATTGGTCATGCTTGATTCCTTTGCCAAATGGGCGATCTGCCAACACCTCCCGGTCCTTTGCCAATTCCCTTCAACTACTGGCCATTCGGAAATACAGGAGAAGCCGTAAATGACTCACCATTTAATCGTTACTTTTCCTGTGTGAAATACCCTGTTCATCTCCTCTCTTAAAAGGCGCAGCTAACAGCAGCTTAACACTTACCTGTACACCTTGCGTTCCCACCTCGAAACTCATGAATTGTTGCCAGAATATTAGCCAGAATTAAAATCTGAGGTTACTATTGCCAGGTCAGAGTATTCTACATATGGATTCCATACTCTTCCAATAAGAGAACTACAGATGTTTTCAAATTGCTACAAGCTGAATTTGAAACAAAACATAATGCAACTAAATAAACCTGGAACCTCAATGGCCCGGTCAAGTGTATTCGTCACATACACATACGGGATGTGCAGTGAAATGAAAAGTGGCAATGCTCGCGGACTTTGTGCAAAAAAACAAACAAACAAACAAACAGACAACCAACAAACTACAAACAGAATGCTGAGATATGAATAATAATCGAACTGCATTTGTTTGCATGACCCTAGCAATGACATCACACAGGATAAACCTTTTTACATTCTTTCCTGGAAATAATTCTGCTTTATAGTAGCTTTACTTCAATTTAGTCGTGTTTATTTTTATGTTTGAACTTTCACTGGGGGAGAGATCATGCGATAACAGAGAGGCATTCAGCAGCGGTATACATTTATTAACAGAGTAAACCTTATTAAGGATGCGAGATATATGTAGGTGCATTTAAATCCCTTTTGCTTGCGGGTAAATACAGAATAAATACATAGAAGCCTACACAAAGTGCATATTTGTACATGGATACGTGGAAGGAACACATTGTCAGAAAATAGAACATCTGTTTGTTAGTCATTCATCTCAATAGATGATATTTCACTTTAAACATTGTGCCAATCATTCCATGCATTTTATGAGTTTCATATTTAACCAAGATAAATTATTGACTCTTTCTATTTTGCATTTAGTCAAATTCTCCTTTCCGACGAGTTAATAGTCATTCCCCAGAAGTAATCTATTTGTCTTTTTGAAGTTTTGGTGGCAATAGTTCTAAGAATTACATGGCCTATTTTCCAGAGTACGATTAGAAAGCCCAAGAGCCATAAATTATTTTAAAGATTTGAATATTTCATTCAGTATAACATTTTCCAACTTTTGGCCTTTTTTTGTTGCATGAGATTTGCAAACTAGTCGACACAAATTAGAGCAATAGAATCAGTGAGCACAGAGGCAGGTCTTGCACCTGACTGAGTCCACACCGAACGTCAAGCATTCTTTACACTCATCCTATTTAATTCATCCCACGGTTCTATAATTTCCCCCACATTATACCACTCATTTACCAACCAACCCGCATGTGTCTGGGATTTGGGAGGGAGCCATGGTGAGGAAGCCCATGCGGTTGCATGGAGAACATGAAAACTCCACACAGATAGTGCAATACAGTGCAGGTGTACAGTAGAGAGCATATTGGCTGGTTGCATCAAGGCCTGGTTTGGCAACACGAACGCCCAGGAACAAAGAAGGTTGCAAAAAGTGGTGACCATTGCCCAGTCATCACGGGTACTGACCCTCTCCCCCCCCCCACCCCACCAGCGTAGGGATCTACAGGAGGCCCTGCCTCAAAAAGGCAGCCAGCATTACCAAAGACCCATACCATCCTGACCAAGTTTTCATTTCAGGAATAAGGAAATTTCAGGAATTTTCATTCCTATATTCAGGAATAAGTTATAGGGGCCTGAAAACTGTAACATCCAAGTTCAGGAGCAGCTTCTTCTGAACCATCAGGCTATTAAACGCTGCAACTTCCAAAAAAGCTTCAAACCATATAGATCTGGGGGCATTATTTTTGACTTTGCACTATTATTATTTATTTATTTGTCTGTTGTTTTTATTTTTACATAAACTGAACTTTCTGTTTACGTATCTGTGTAAGAAAGAACTGCAGATGCTGGTCTAAATCGAAGGTAGACACAAAATGCTGACAGATGTTGCCCGCTGAGTTACTCCAGCATTTTATGTTTACATATCTGTTACGCTGCCGCAAGTAAGAATTTCATTGTTCTGTTTCGGGACATATGACAATAAAACACTCATGACGGCCGGGATTGAACCAAGGTCACTGGTGCTGTGAGGCAGCAGCTTGTCTAGCTCTACCATTTAGCAACCCAGATGATTGATGATTTTCAACAAATTCCCACGGTAAAAATTGCCTACACTGTAATAGGTAAATGTTCTGGTTACATGTCTGTGGACGAAAGGCTCACCTCTGTGACTACCGTGACTGCGGTTCCGAAGTATTCCACACTGCAGATACATTGCAACCTTCTGGATCCTGAGCAAGTTCAAGTTCAACAATTCCAAAAATAATAATGCTATTTCTATTTGTGCCTCCTCTTGTACTTTACGCTTCTATACTTCTAGTTTAGTTTAGGGACACAGCGTGGAAACAGGGCGTTCGGCCCACCGGGTCCACAACGACCAGCGATCCCTGCACACTAGCACTAACCTGCACACCAGGGACAATTTACAATTTTACAGAAGCCAATTAACTTACAAACCAGTACATCTTTGGTGTGTGGGAGGAAACTGGAGCACCCGGAGAAAACCCATGTGGTCATGGGGAGAATGTACACATTCTGTACAGACAGCACCCGTAGTCAGGATCGAACCCAGGTTCCTGGCACTGTAAGGTAGCAACTCTACCATTGCACCACCGTGCCGCCTCTTGTCTTATCCCAATACCATTTGTTTGGCCTTTCATCATCATCTGTTTTGCCCATTAATTGTTTCTGTTTCACTTTATCACAGATCTTCCCTCTTGATCTTCTCATGCCTTGAACCACCGCCAGCCCCCATCCCACCCGCACCCTCCATCCCACTGGCCCTCTGGAGTGGGCCAGTCTGCATTTAATGCACCGTGCGCTATGCACAGCTGCAACAGTTGTGAAAGAAGTCGCAAAGAGCTGCAACAATTGATCCTGCTTTTGACAACGGCTGTTTAAGCCTGTTTGCCCCACTTCAGAAGTTTAAGATTCAGATAAAGGATTCTCTGTCTTTGATCCGTGGATATCAATAAACGACTCTATACCTGCCAGAAATCTAAAGATAATTTGTAAACCGTGGATTTGTTTTAAAGTGAGCTTTATTAAAATGTTATGACTGGAGATTCCCTCCCGTAAGCTAACAAAGACTGCAGGTTGTAAAACTGAGTAAATACAATTTAATGCTTTTGATGTTTGCCAAAGTGAATGATGAATACCTGACCTTTGATATAATACCTTGTTATCTTGTTACCAGCATACACATGCATATGTGATGTTATTTAGCTGCATGTCTGTTAAGTATTGGCTGCAGCATTCTTGTCCCTTGAGTTCTCATTCAAAAAACGAAGTCTACGCCACAATTTCAGTTCAATCTGATAGTCCTGTGCTTTAGATGCCATTGCCCTGTCAGATGAACATATACAATCCTCAAACTCTAATGCCCCTGTCCCACTTAGGAAACCTGAACGGAAACATCTGGGGACTTTGCGCCCCACCCAAGGTTTCCGTGCGGTTCCCGGAGGTTTTTGTCAGTCTCCCTAATGGTCGAAAGTGGTTTCCGTTTTAAAATACGGTCATTTTTTAGTCAAGGCCGGTTGCGATGCTAGTTGAAGGTGGTTGCCGGAGGACAAAAACCTCCGGGAACCGCACGGAAACCTTGGGTGGGGCGCAAAGTCTCCAGAGGGTTCCGTTCAGGTTTCCTAAGTGGGACAGGGGCATAAGGAAGATCAAATATGCCCCACTAGTTGTCCAAGTCAATTTTGTATCACTCAGCCGACGTCACTAAAACACAAAAGATGGACACAAAAAACTGGAGTAACTCAGTGGGTCAGGCAACATCTCCCTGATGCTGCCTGACCCGCTGAGTTACTCCAGCATTTTGTGTCTATATTAAACCAGCATCCGCAGTTCCTTCGTACATCACTAAAACACACTTTAGTCATTATTAAATGACTGCTTATGGGAGTTTGCTTTGTGCAAATTGGTTTCATACATCACCACAATAACTGTACTTCAAAGTATTTCCTTGGTTGTAAAGATCTGTGTAATATTCTGTCGTGAAGGTCGCTATCTTGTTGCAGGCCTATCATATATAACCATAAAACACAGTGGCTCAGTATGCAAAATGTTATTTGACTCACGTAGCAGGTACCTTAGCACCTGTAAAGTGTATAAGTGCAGAACAACTGTCAGAAAATTCTATTAGAACACATGCACCAATTCGCATTGTATGGATGAACACATTATTATATTTAATTGTATTGTCAAATATTTGAGAAGCCTGTCATGGCAAGGAACTTAGCTTGTTTCTGAGATGTTGTCGAAGTCACCAAGAAATTGTACTTTGGAACTTGTTCTTAACAAGGCAATGATAACAAAAAGGAACATTATAAATTACTGGAGATAAAGGATGGGTGATGTTTCCGGTCAGGACCCTTCTTCAGTCTGACGAAGGGTGCCAACCTGAAATGTCATCCATCCTTTATCTCCGGAGATGCTGCCGGACCCGCTGAGTTACTCCAGCACTTTATGTGAATCTTCAGTTTCCTCCCACATCCAAAGATGAGTGGGTGTGTAGGTTAATTGGCCACTGCCATGGAGGCAGCGCATGAGTTAGATAGAGCTCTAGTGGCTAGTGGAATCAAGGGATATGGGGAGAAGGCAGGCACAGGTTATTGATTGGGGACGCTCAGCCATGATCACAATGAATGGCGGTGCTGGCTCGAACAGCCGAATGGCCTCCTCCTGCACCTATTTTCTATGTTTCTATGTTTCTATAAGAAAGTGGGATGACATAGAACTAGTGTAATGGGTGATCAATGGTCAGCATGGGCACGGTTGGACAAAGGGTGATCAATACCCTATCTAAAACTAAACTCCAAATATTTCCAGTTCCAGTGAATGGTCATTGGCCTGAAACATTAAATCTGTTTATCTTTCTGCAAATAATGTCTGACCTGTTGAGTATTCCCAGCATTTTCTATTCTTTTTTTCCTTTTTGTATCTTAGTATATTGTTCCATGTAAATAATTTAGTTGAACGTACAAACTCCATACAGACAACACCCACAGTCAGGATCGAACCCAGGTCTCTGGCACCGTAAAGGGCCTGTCCCACTTACGCGACCTTTACAAGCGA
Organism: Raja brachyura; assembly: GCA_963514005.1. The sequence goes on from OY740803.1 coordinate 34,600,574, forward strand.
CTGCCGGCACACGTCATATGTCGCCAAAATTTTCAACATGTTGAAAGTTCAGCAGCGACCAGAAAGGCGCTACGACTCTTTGGAGACCTCTCACGACCATAGGCTGTTTGGTCGTGAGAGGTCACCCGCAACATGTCGTCAGGGTTTGCCTGTTTGGGCGTGAGAGGTCTCCTATGGTCGTGAGAGGTCTCCAAAGAGTCGTAGTGTCTTTCGGGTCGTCGCTGAATTTTCAACATGTTGAAAATTTCGGCGACCTATGACGGGTGCCGGCAGTCGCCTGTAAAGGTCGCGTGGGTGGGACAGGCCCTTAAGCCAGCAACTCTACCACTGCGTCACCCTGCTGCCTTACACTACATAACACGTGCCAACAATTTGGATGTTTATTTGATCATTGAAAAGAATAATGGGCACTGCATTTGTAAAAAGATGGCATGCTGAAAATGTACATTACTTTGCTGATAGTCTATCAAGGTATTGAATTTTGTTTTATCGCAGTAGTGATACTTGGAAAAGGTGTGGACCATCAAAATGATTTGATCTAGAGTGAGTAGAAGCGAATAATTCCCATCATAATCTTAAGGAAAGCTTCTTGTCTTCGAACTAGGAATGCAATTCGACAATGAACTCAACTATTTCAGAGAGCAGTCACTTTTTCCCCGACAGATGAACTCGTAACGTGAACTCTTATTATATTAACTCTCTTTTCTGTGCCGTCGTTTATCATCCTTTATTTGCACTTCACTCAGACAGATCAGCTGTGATTAACAAACCTTCACATCCTTCTGTCAGCAGCTCCATCATGATACCCGTTCAATCTGTTTGCAACTTAAAACATGCTAATCAGATGATAGGTCATCAACACAAAATATTACCTCTGTTCCTTTCTCCACAGTTGCTGCCTGACTGTTGAGTATTTTCCGTTTTAATTTCTATGGGACAGACTTGGATTGCATGGTCAGAAAGCAAACGGATGTGCTTGACATTTCCAACCTTCATAATCATATAATCATATAACAATTACAGCACGGAAACAGGCCTTCTCGGCCCTTCCAGTCCGTGCCAAACATTTATTTTCCTCTAGTCCCATCTACCTGCACTCAGACCATACCCCTCCATTCCCTTCCCGTCCATATACCTATCCACTTTACTTTTAAATGTTAAAATCAATCCTGCCTCCACCACTTCTGCTGGAAGATCATTCCACACAGCCACCACTCTCTGAGTAAAGAAGTTCCCCCTCGTGTTACCCCTAAACTTCTGCCCCTTAATTCTCATGTCATGCCCTCTTGTTTGAATCTTCCCTACCCTCAATGGGAAAAGCTTATCCACGTCAACTCTGTCTATCCATTTCATCATTTTAAAGACCTCGATCAAGTCCCCCCTTAACCTTCTGCGCTCCAAAGAATAAAGACCTAACTTGTTCAACCTTTCTCTGTAACTTAGTTGCTGGAACCCAGGCAACATTCTAGTAAATCCCCTCTGTACTCTCTCTATTTTGTTGACGTCCTTCCTATAATTAGGCGACCAAAATTGTACACCATACTTCATCTTGCAAGCTTGCTTAATTTTACTTTACTCGCTGTGAAGCAGTTTCTTCCCAGAGGCCATTCGGACTGTAAACTCCTATCTCACCAGGGACTAACTTTACTGGACCAGTTCACTGTTTACATTTTTTTTCTTTTTTTTCCCCTTTTTCGTTCCTCCCACAAAGATGTAAATATGTGATTCTGTTCCATTCTGTTTGTAGTTTTTTTGCACAAAGTCCGCCAGCATTGCCACTTTTCATTTCACTGCACATCTCGTATGTGTATGTAACGACTAAACTTGACTTGATCCCACTATGGAATCCCGCTCGGTGGCAAATGGGTTCCACTGTTTAGTGGGTATCTGTCACTTTGCTTCTCTTTAACCTGCTGCCATGTAAGAAGCATGATTGGTATCGAATGGATCAGAGGATAGGCATGCACTCAGTGTTCTCTCATGCAGAATAGGAGCATAGATGGACTTTCTATCAGCTTCACTGTGATAACCCAGCAAAACCCTCCCCTGACTTATGAGGAAGGATGCAAAGTGCTGGAGGAACTCCGTAGGTCAGGCAGCATCTCTGGAGAACTTGGATGGGTAACGTTTCGGGACCCTTCTTCTGACTTACGAGGTCAAGGTCCATTTAATTCCAGACACACAACAGCCAGCTATCTCTCACAACACTGCAGCGGCAGCTAGCAGAAGCATGGTGAGTTGCTGACCTATCCATGTGCCCTGTAGAGGCACGAAGGGGAAGCCGAGTGCTGAGGAAGAGGTAAACACAGAGGCAGAGCAACAGGTCAAAGTGCCAAGACCATTGTGAAGAAACAAGTTCTTCATGATAAAATGGGGAAAAAACTTCCTTGCAGGTAACTCAAAGGGAAGCTTCATGAGCAGTGCTTTGCAGCAAGAAGGTAATCAGTGGAAACAAAATGCTGGAAATACTCAGCAGTTCAGCAGCATCTGTGGGGAGAGGAACAGAGTTAACATTTCACGACAGAGATCTTGAGGGTGTAAGACACATCTTTCTGCGTTCTGACTATTGATGATACGTAATCGTGAATGAAGGGCGGCACGGTGGCGCAGCGGTAGAGTTGCTGCCTTACAGCACTCACAGCACCAGAGACCCGAGTTTGATCCTGACTACGGCTGCTTGCCTGTATGGAGTTTGTACGTTCTCCCCATGACCTGCCTGGGTTTTCTCTGACAACTTCGGTTTCCTCCCACACTCCAAAGACCGACAGGTTTGTAGGTTAATGGGCTTGGTATAAATGTCAAAACTGTCCCCAGTGGAGGATAGTGTTAACGCTGCGGGGATCGTTGGACGGTGCGGACTCGGAGGGCCAAAGGGCCTGTTTCCGTGCTGAATCTCGAAACGAAACGAAACTATTCTAGAAACCCTTCCAAACTCTGGCCTGCTGGAATGTGTGCAACATTCTCTGATCTTTATTCGCAACAGGCATGGGATGTTTAGAAGAGGGGACAAGGTGTGTAATGTTATGTGTAACGATGTTTGCTGAATGGAGCAGAGTATATGACATAACAACTGTAAGCAGTGTCAGCAAATTTCTATATCAAGGGCAGACCACAGAGAACTGCAAACGTCTCCCAACAAAAGCAAGAATGTTCTCTAGAAAATTACAGTGGCTGGAGGATAGTGATCAATAAATAATGTACATATAATTTAATCCTCGTCACTCAGGGTGATCACCAACTTTGACTCACTGGGGAAATTACCAGAACATCGTTACTGTTTGCAGCCTTATTTAAAAAATTCCCTCCAGAATTCTAAAAAACTATTAGCATACCGGCCGTTTTAATATTCTCTCAGAACTAAAAGAACTCTCAGCATTGCTTTTTAAGAACGTATAAAGCCATTCAAGAGCTGGGGCTTATTCTGCCAATCAGTTGGTCATGGTTGATCCGCACCACAGCTCAATTTACCGGCCTTTGCACCAGGCCCCTCACGCCTTCCATAAATGAGAAAAGATCGCAGTCTTCATCTTAAATAAATCAATCTTTAACTTCTTTTTCGTAAACAGGGTTCCAGATTTCCACCACCAATTACTGTATTAGTTTGTTCCCAGGCAGTTTCTTCCCAGCAGTTATCAGGCAACTGACCCATCCTACCAACAACTAACTATACCCCATTGAAGACCCTCGGACTTTCTTTAATTGGAAGTGACTGGACTTTATCTTGTCCTAAAAGTTATTCCCTTGATCATGTATCTGTACACAGTGGACAACTCGATTGTAACCCTGTATAGTCTTTTCGCTGACTGGTTTCAGTTTGTTCAGCGTGCAACAAATGCTTTTCACTGTACCTCGCTACACATGACAACAAATTAACCTAAAATAAACTAAACTAAACTCACTATTTCACTCCTCAATAGTTTAGCACTAATTTTAATAACTTTGTCCCCTCGTCAGCAAAAATGCTTTTTTTTATTTGCTGAAGGGTCACCTCATTGAGGTATACTGTATACCCTCATCAGCAAAAATATAATCTTTAGGTATCTAACCAATCAATTCCTGTAATTTTATTTCAGATTTCCAGCATCTGCAGTTTTTATTTGGATTTTCATCCTTCAATTATTGATACCCACACATAATTTAACCGTCATTAGTTGCATCCTTTCTTATTTATCGTTTGTTAATTCATCTTCACAGAATTCAATTGTAGGGAAAAACTCAAGCACATGGATAAAATAACTATTTCCTCGTCTTTAAACCTTCCCTGTCTGCTGTGATTTGGCATTCCAAGCAGGAATACTGTTGAGGAAGGTACTCGAGCAAGAAAATCCGGGGTTTAATCCACATATTCAGATATTCACAGTCACGTTGGAACTTTCAGCTGTGCCCAAAGCCAAAGTCCCAGCCTATCCAACCTCTCCCTCTAACTCAAGCGTGAGGTGTTGTACTTTGGTGTGTCACACCAGGGCAGGATTTACAAAGTAGAAAGTGGAACGCTAGAGTGGGTTCCAGAGCAGAGATATCTGGGAGTACAGGTGCATGATTCTCTATAGGTTTTTAATTAGTACAGGTGTCAGAGGTTATGGGGAGAAGGCAGGATAATGGGGCTAGGAGGGAGAGTTAAATCAGCCATGATTGAATGGTGGAGTAGACTTGATGGGCCAAATGGCCTAATTCTACTCCTATTCTTTATGACCTTATGATCTTATGTGGCGAGTCAGGTGGACAGTGTGCTGAAGAAGGCTTTTGGCACGCTTCCTTATATTGGGAGGGGTATTGAGTACAAAGGTTAGGGCATCATGATGCAGCTGTACAAGTTGTGGACAAGATCTCGTTTGGAGTGCTATGTGCAGTTACCATCTCCCAATTAGAAGAAGAATGTCGTGAGGCTGGGAAGGGTGCAAAAAAGATTCACCAGGATATTACTTGGCCTTACGCGCTTGAGTTATCGGGAGAGGTTGGATAGGCTGGGACTTTTTTTTCTTTGCTGAAGGGTTACCTCATTGAGGTATACAAGAATGTGAAGGGCATGGATACGGTGAATTCTCACAAACTTTCTTCCAGGACAGAGGATTTAAAAAACTAGAGGGCACAGGTTTAAGATGAGAGCGGAGAGGTTTAAGAGGGACCTCAAGGATGAATCTTTCACTCAGAGGTTAGTGTGTATCTGGAATGAGCTGCCAGGGGAAGCTATTGAAGCAGATGCACATGACTTTGAAAAGACATTTGGACAGATATATCGTTAGGAAAAGTTTAAGGGGCTCCGAGACAAATGCAGGTAAATGCGACTAGCCTAATATGCCAACTTATTCAGCATGGTCATGGTGGGCCAAAGGGCCTGTTTCCATGCTATACAATTTTATGAATCTTCAAGATGCAGTTCACCGGAAGGCAATGATGTTTCTAAGAGCCTCAGAAAAGAACTATAGGTAAATAGTAGGTAGGAAGAAACTGAGAATACTGGTTTAAACCGAAGATAGACACAAAAAGCTGGAGTAACTCAGCGGGCTAGGCAGCGTCTCTGGAGAGAAGGGATGGTAACCAGTCTGAAGAAGGGTCTCGACCCGAAATGTCACCCATTCCTTCTCTCCAGAGATGCTGCCTGGCCCGCTGAGTTACTCCAGATTTTTGTGTCTATCTTGGGTAAAAAGTAGGGATTACTTTCCATACTTAAGTAAGTTAAAAACGAAAGATTAAACTGTCAGAATTGAAGACATACAAGAAAGCAAATGCTGGAATCAAGAGCAAAGAACAAACTGCTGTAGGAGCTGTTTGGGTCCAGCAACACTGCTGTAAGAGGCAGAGGGTGGTTGGTGCATCTGCTCCAGACCCTGCATCAGGGCTCAATAGTGCAACGGGAAGATAGTCACTCTTGAAATGTGAGACGGAGGAGTGAGACGGGAGGTGGGGGAGGGTGGGGGGGGGGGGGCTACTATTGAGGGGCAGTCCCTTCCCCACCCCACCCCTGTATTCTGAATTTGTTCCCCTCCTCCCACCTGGCACCATCTGTCCATTTTAATTTTCCTTATCAGCTTCCAGCAAGCAGCCCCGCTCTCTGTCTCTAATCTCCCCCACTCTCCCTATCCTAACCTGGTGACATCTGCCCATCACTCCCTCCTCGCCTAATGCCACTGATCACCTCCCAGCCTGACACCCTTAACTCTCACCTCTCTGTATTGACTATCTTTGCTCTACACTCTGTCCCAATGCAGGGTCTCGACTAGAAACGTTGACCATCCCTCAGCCTCCACAGATGCTGCCTGGCCCCGCTGAACTCCTCCTGCAATTTATTTTTTTTCGCTCCAATTTGTCAGAGTTTATTGGTTTACAGCTTTCAGATCGGTTAAATGGTGCCTTAGGAATTAAAAAAAAACATATTGATGAACAATGAATTTGGAAAATGACCTAGTTCCACGTTGATAGTTTTTGGCTGAAATCCCAGCTTGAATTTCTAGTTCCAACCTTCAATGCCATTGATTTCCATCAGCAGCATTTAGCTGTTTTTTGTTGCTGGTGGGTGAGCTTGAGTGAAATGTGGATGTGTTAAATGACGCCAATAAAACAATATCTCCCATTGATTTGCCCTCTCAATTCTTTTGAGAAAATTAAAGCGAATTTAGGAACTGAACCAAGAAGACAGCTCATTTGTAACTTGATTAGCTATTGATGCATTGAGCTAAAATGTTAACTGACCCTGTAACACACTGTTACAATGCATTAGCTTTGGCCCTTCAAGAACTTTTTTTAACTGGGCTTTTCAATGTACCAGCGTTAACTTTGGATATTTATTAAATATTCCTTGAGTACAGTATCATGGTTTTGCAGATGACCAGGAGATTACCTAGATATACTAGTTTAGTTTAGTTTAGTTTAGTTTATTATTGTCACATGTTCTGAGGTACAGTAAAAAGCTTTTCATTGCATGCTATCCAGTCAACAACATGATTACGATCAAGCCGTCCACAGTGCTCAGATAAAGGATGAAAGGTACAACATTTAGTGCAAGGTAAATTCCAATAAAGTCTGATTAAAGATAGTTCAACGATCTCCGATGAGGTAGAGGGGAGGTTAGGACCGAACTCAAGCTGGCAAGCGGATGGTTCAATTGCCTGATAACAGCTGGGAAGAAACTGAATTTGGAGATGTGTGTTTTCAAATTTCTGTACATCTTGGCTGATGGGTCTGAGGAGAAGAGGGAATGACCAAGGGGAGACTGGTCCTTGATTTTTTTAAATTTTTAAAAACTTTTTAAATTAGAAGTACATAATAAAAACATGTTATTTGTGGCAGTCATACATTATTAATATTGTCAATATTATCAATTATTTAATAGTTCTACTATATATTTTTTATATTTTATATAGATAGAAAATAATAGAGAGAGAGAAAAAAAACAAAAAAAAACAAAAGATATAATAAAAAATAATGGAATTATTAACTAATAATACATCATTGGATTATTCACCTAATCCTTAATTCGGGTTTCAGTCAGGTTCTCGTGCCGAACCAGTTTGCCCCTTCAGATAGTCAATAAATGGAGACCATATTCTGATAAATATTCTTGTTTGTCCATTAAGCCAAGTCTGATTCTTTCCAAATATAGGGTCTCCGACATATCCATAATCCACATTTTGATTGAGGGGGTTATAGGACCTTTCCAAAATTTTAATATTAATTTTTTCCCAATTATTATACTGTAATCGATAAAGTTTATTTGGCTTGTAGTAAGTATTTGACTTTGTTCGAATATTCCTAATATTATTAGTTTTGAGTCGGGGTCCAATTGGGTGTTGACAACTTCCGAAATTATCTTAAAAATTTATGTCCAAAAATTATAAATGTTTATACAATTTACAAATGTATGCTTTAAGTTAGCCTCTAAATACTGACATTTTTCGCAGATAGGAGGCAGGACTGATCCTTGATTCTGCTGGTGGACTTTCTGAGGCAGCGTGAAGTGTAGATGGAGTCCATGGAAGAGAGTTTGGTTTGTGCTTGTAGTCTTGGACAGAGCTGTTCCCAAACCATACTGTTTTGCATTCTGATAAAATGTGTTCTACAATGCACCTGTAGAAGTTGGTGAAAGTTGTTAGGAACATGCCAAACTTTTTAAGCCTTATAAGGAAGTAGAGGAGTGTGTGCTCTTTATTGGCCATAGCTTTGATGTGGCTGGTTCAGGAAAATTGCTGGTAATATTTTTTCCTAAGAACTTGAAGCTTTCAACTATCTCCACTTTGACGTCATGTACTTGGGGTGCGTGTACTGCTTCGATTTCTGAAGTTAATCACAATCGCCTTTGTCTTGCTGACATTGAGGGAGAGGTTGTTGCCTTGGCACCAGGTTACAAGGTTTTCAATCTCTTTCCTGTACAATATTCCTCATGTGCACTATCTGGCCCACTGCAGTAGTGTTCTCTGTGAACTTGTAAATTGAGTTGGATTGGTATTTGGCTTCACAGTCATGAGTGTATAAGGAATCTAGTAGGGGGCTGAGAACATATCCTCATGCGGCACCAGTGTTGAGGATTATCGCAGAGGATAATTTGTCATCTATGCTGACTGATAACGGTCTGTTGGTCAGGAAGTCAAGGATCCAGTTGCAGAGGGCAGTGCTGACTCGAAGTTCCCTGAATTTGGAGATGAGCTTGGATGAGATAATGGTATTGAAATCAGAGCTGTTGTCTATGAATAGACGTCTGACGAATGTGCCCTTCATATCAAGCTGTTTCAGGGATGAGAGAAGGGCCAGGCAGATGGCTTCATCTGGAAGGGAATGGTCAGGCACTGCTTTGGGTTAGGACCCTTCTTCAAAGTCTTAAGGGTCCCGCCTCCAAACATTGTCTGTCCATTCCCTCCCCAGATGCTGCCTGACCCTTCAGCACTTTGTGTTATAACATCAACATGAAACTCATCCCACCCACCTTCACTTGTGGTAGGAAGCAAGATTGCCTGTGAGAAGGCACATAGCCGGAGACAACATGACAGCATCAGAGTTTAACCCTGGGTTGGTGGAGCTGTGAGGTGACAGCACTGCCTCATGCACCACTCTGCTGCCCTTAACAACCTGTTGAGCCGCTGTCTGTCCTTATTAAAAATGGTTAAAACTTGTCAAGAGAAAGTAATGTTAGACAGCCAGATGCAAATCGTGAACCAGTCTCTAATTACAATCAGTAGGTCAACATAGGGTAATAGTTACTGTGAATCTCACCTCACATTGTCCTGGGAGGGATCGTCCATTGGCAGCTGACTTTTTTTGCTTTTGCAGCCACAGGAAGAAGATATAATGCTTAACTGTTGCGGCGGCACGAAGGCGCAGCGGTAGAGTTGCTGCCTTGCTGCGCTGCAGACCCGAGTTTGATCCTGCCTATGGGTGCTGTCTGTATGGAGTTTGTGCACTCTCTCCGTGACCCCGTGGGTTTTCTCCGGGTGCTCCGGGTTTCTCCCGCACTCCAAGGACGTAGACGTGTGTAGGTTAATTGGCTTCTGTAAATTGTAAATGGTCCCGAGTGTGTAGGATAATGATAGTGTTCGGGGATCACTAGTCGGTGTGAACTCGGTGGGCCGCAGAGCCTGTTTCCGCGCTGCATCTCTAAAGTCGTTACTTATCTCTGCGATTCAATTCCCAGACAATTGTACAAGTTCATTAATGCCTCATCTAGAGTCTATCGATAAACCAACAAGATTTTTCTATTTCTTTTGTGATTTTTGTTGTTCTATAGTTGAATCTGATATTTTTAATTTGCTTAGGAATGATTTTGTTTTCATCATGGCCTTCTTCACAACCACAGCAGGAATGGACAGTCAATAGTTACTTGAAAAAAATCTTATAAAAGGCATCTGGTGTTTGAGAGGCATTATATCCCTGGATAATCGTTTAATATGACAACGTGGGGGAGGGAAATATCCAATATTGGTGAAGCTCCGCCAGTTCGTAGGAGTCTAATGAGCAGGAGGTTGTGCCTTTGTGGTTTGCAACATGTGCATGTGGTCTTAAAGCTACCCTGCTTGATGTCGCTGAGATCTGGGTTACCTACAGCAGACATCTCAAGGCTCTAAAAAATACCACCAACGCTGTCTGTGCAACATCTTGCATATCTACAGGACAGCACACAATATCTCCAGCACTGAGGTCTAGTTACACTCCACAGTCACTGTAATGGGACAGGTACACGCCCTCCAAATCTAAACACTGGTAATGATTACATATAGAAGACTCTTTCTGCAATCTTCCAACAAATTTCCTGCATTGGCTTTTATTTCAGTTATTGATTTGATTGCCATGATTCAGATATGCAGTCCTAAATCTTTTGAAAATCAAAAAAAAAAAAACTGCAAATGCTGGAAATTGAAAATAAAATGCTGCAAATTGTCAGTGGGTAAGGCCACATCTAGGGGAAGAAAAATAGAATGGAATTAAGGACGTGCCCAGCTAAACCTGCCCGCCTTGTCCTCCTGCTCAGTAGTTCAGAGCTTCTACATTCCTTTGTCGATGTTCACACTCCCAAACTGCTCCCATTTACGCATTAACCAGATAACCTTGTTTATCCTTTCTCCCATCCTCCATACACCTACCTGTGGTTTCACATTTCGTACCTCTTTCTATACTTTTGTCTTTTCATCTCTGGCCTTTATCCAACCATCTGCCTGTCAACCCCTGTCACCTGTATCCACTTGATTTAGACCCACCCCCACCTCTCTTCCAGATATCTCCCCATACTACAATCAGTCTGAAGAAGGATCTGGCCCGAAACGTCGCCTATCCGTGTTCTCCAGAGAATTGTCTGACCTACTGAATTACTGTAAACGTGTTTACAACTTATCTTCATGGTCTCCCTGGTTTTACATTCGTCCACCATCCCATCCTCCCTGCAGCTTAACAAGCTTATTTTGTCACCTTCCCTGTTCGGCCAAAGGATGTTTGACCCAAAATGTTAACTCCATTTCTCTTCCCACAGATGCTTCTCACCCGCTGAGTATTTCTGAAATATTTTATGGTTAGAGATACAGCATGGAAATGGGTCCTTTGGCGCACGGTGTCCGCACCGACCAGCGATCCCCGCATACTCGCACTATCTTACACACTGGGGAATTTTTACAATCCTTGTGGAAGCCAATTATCTACAAACCTGGGGTTACACAAAAAGCTGGAGAAACTCAGCGGGTGCAGCAGCATCTAAGGAGCGAAGGAGATAGGCGACGTTTCGGGTCGAGACCCTTCTTCAGACTGGTCAGGGATCAGGGAAACGAGAGATATAAACAGTGATATGGAGAGATAAAGCAAGAACAATGAGTGAAAGATATGCAAAAAAGTATTGGTGATAAGGGAAGCAAGCCATTGTAAGCTGTTTCTGGTGTGAAAATGAGAAGCTAGTGCGACTTGGGGGGGGGGGGGGGGGAGATGGAGAAGGAATGTCAGGGCCCGAGGGCTGAGGGAGAGGTGGGGGGGGGGGGGGGAAGGGAGCAGTCTGGGTTAACAGAATTGAGAAAATTCAATGTTTAAGCCCAGAGGATGCAGACTCCCCAAGCGGAATATGAGATGTTGTTCCTCAAACTTGCGGTGTTGTTCACTCTGGCCATGGAGGATGTCTTTGGAATGTGGGAGGAAATCGGAGCATCCGGGGAAAACCCACGCAGGTCATGGGGAGAACGCACTAACTCCTTACAGATCGAATTTGTGTCTTTGGTGCTGCAAGGAAGCAACTCTACCGCTGCGCCTCCGTGCCGCTCCTAATGACAGGTTTTCTTTCCCAAACTCCGAGATGCTGGTTCAGATGTCAGCAGCTCCCTGTTACCCAACCCAAATGGTCAAACTGACCTCAGGCATGGTGTGTGCTCAAACTTATTAAATCATGGTCCTCACTTGGGAGTAATCACTCACCCTCCTCCCGATCCCCTTACCACCCACCCATCACATGGAAATTTATGGTGGTTAATGAATCAAACAACCAACGCGTTCTTGAGACGTGCGAGACAACTTGAACGTCTGGAGAAAGTCACAGGGAGAACATTAAACTCAATGCAATCAGCACGAGGAGATCAAAATCCAACCTGGATCACTGGGGCGGTGAGGCAGCAGTACCGTCTGCTGTGCCACTGTGCCTTCCTTGAAATGTAAGCACATGCAGGTAGTTCTGTTATAACGCAACCGATGAATTAGGGAACTCTATTTGTAGTTCACAGTCCTAATTGGTTACGCTACAATTTTGATAGGCAACTAATGAACCACTTAAAAATTCCATTGGAAAATGACAAGCAGAAAAAGAACTGTCTTACAAAGTTGTAACAGAAACTGTTTTCACGTAGCTTCTCTGCAGTCATCAAACACCATTGTCTCTTAAGCACACAGCTGTGGGAGGCCATTGAAATTGACAAGGAAATGCTTCAATAGACACTTACTCTATCAAACCATTACACTATTAAACAGTGTTACAGTGAAGAAAGCGAATGGCATGTTGGCCTTTATAACAAGAGGAGTCGAGTATAGGAGCAAAGAGGTCCTTCTGCAGTTGTACAGAGCCCTAGTGAGACCACACCTGGAGTATTGTGTGCAGTTTTGGTCATCAAATTTGAGGAAAGACATTCTTGCTATTGAGGGAGTGCAGCGTAGGTTTACAAGGTTAATTCCCTGGATGGCGGGACTGTCATATGCTGAGAGAATGGAGTGGCTGGGCTTGTACACTCTGGAGTTTAGATGGATGAGAGGGGATCTTATTGAAACAAATAAGATTGTTAAGGGTTTGGACACGCTAGAGGCAGGAAACATGTTCCCGATGTTGGGGGAGTCCAGAACCAGGGGCCACAGTTTAAGAATAAGGAGTAAGCCATTTAGAACGGAGACGTGGAAACACTTTTTCTCACAGTTGTGAGTCTGTGGAATTCTCTGCCTCCGAGGATGGTGGAGGCAGGTTCTCTGGATGCTTTCAAGAGAGAGCTAGATAGGGCTCTTAAAAATAGTGGAGTCATGGGGATATGGGGAGAAGGCAGGAACGGGGTACTGATTGGGGATGATCAGCCATGATCACATTGAATGGCGGTGCTGGCTCGAAGGGCCGAATGGCCTACTCCTGCACCTACTGTCTATTGTAATATACAGCCTTTAGTATTTTTAGCTTACAGCAACAAAGATAAATTTATATTTATTAAAAATCTATATTTTTAAAAATCCTGTGGGAAAAATAACTTGTTTTTGTGAGACTGAAGCTCTCTAACCAAACCCATTTTTCCGCATCAACACAGTTATTTTTTATAAGCAATTTACTATAACACAAGGTTTCTTAGGAATGCAACTATCGAGTTATAACAGAACTACAAGAACTATCTTCAGTAGGACTCACTATGTAACTATCAGGTAATGATTGAAACTAGTGCGTGTGTGAAGATGCTCAGAATAGTAATAGTCTTAGTAACAGCAATAGTCCACATGTTGCCTCAGTTGAGATCAATTTGTCTCACAACCCTTCTGGTACAAAGTCCTTTCCCCATCAGCTTTTCCTGCCTGGAATGCAATATCACATTAGATAGAGAAGATCTAAAGATAAAGAAGTAACACTTTTGTCAATGTGTTTGTGATTTTCCCCCGAGTTGAATTATGTGGAGATGAACTAACAGTCGAGGAATATGAAAGGGTGCAATTCATTTAAAAATCAAAATCGTCTGTGGAATGCATCCAAAACTGTTTAGAGAAATATTTTGCATTTGGTTTTAATTCTATTGTCCTTGATATTATAAAGGGTAAAACCACAGTCATCCCAGCCACCTGAAAGTAATCAAATGGTTATTTCAGATTAAAGATGTTCCCTACTTCACATAAAACGATATCAGATTCAATAAAATTAATGCACTGAATGGTGTTCTTGTGAATGATAGACAATCAAAGTAGTCAACTGTGCCAGAAGATGCTGGCAGCAATGGACTCCCAAGGTTTGCTTCCTCTGCTCCATCTGTGGGCCATGGATCTGTGGGTTTCACTCTGGTCTATGTATCAAAGGGTTATAGGTTCAAGTTCCTGCTTCAGAGACTCGAGATGCAGCTTGAAAGCTGACACTGACAAAGTACAGCCTTTGGGATGGGATGTTAAACCGAGGCACTATCTTCTCAACCAAGAGCTTGTAAATGATTCCAACCCACAATACTGTAAATTGTAGAACGATAATATTAGTAATAGTTTATTATTGCCATGTGTACGGAGATACATTGAAAAGCTTTGTTGCGTGCCATCCTCTCAAATCATACATGATTAGTATCAAGCCTTGGACAAGTACAAAAGGTAGTGCAAAGAGAAGAATATAGCGTTTCAGCATTATAGCATTAAAGTTCAAGGTCCAAGATCTGCAATGAGATCGTTTGGAAGATCCTAGTCTACGGGAGGACCAATTACTGGTCTGATAACAGCTGGGAAGATGCTGCTCCTGAATCTGGTGGTACGTGCTTCAAGTTTTGGTATCTTCTCCTTGACGAGAGAGGGGAAAAGAGGCAATGAGCAATGTGAAAGAGGTTCTTATAGTCATGGTCATAGAGCTGTCTAGCAGGTGAACAGATTGCCAACCAACCTGGCATATTGGGCTAGTCCCATTTGCCTGCTTTTTCCCATTGCCCTGTACATTCTTCCTATCCATCCATCTGTCCAAATGTCTTTTAAAAGTCATAATCGCATCCATCTCTGTAGCTTCCTCTGGCACCTCGTTCCAGATATGGACTACCCTCTGAGTGAAATAGTTGCCCCTAAGGTTCCTCTGAAATCACTCCTCTCTCACCTTAATCCTGTTCCCTCTAATTTTAGAATCCTCTATCCTAGGAAAAAGACTGTGAACATTCATTTTATCCATGCCTTTCATGATTGTATACCTCGATAAGGTCATCGCCCAGCCTCCGATATTGCGTAGAAAAAAGCCACAGCCTATTCAATCTCTCCCTAGAACTCGTGTACAGATACAGGATAAAGGGAATAACATTGAGAGCAAGATAAAGTCCAATTAAAGGTAGTCCGATAGTCCGAGGTAGATGGTGGCTCAGGACTGCTCTGTAGTTTTTATACGATGTGTAAGAAGGAACGGCAGATGCCAGTTTACACTGAAGATAGACTCAAAATGCTGGAGTGACTCAATGGGTCAGGCAGCATCTCTGGAGAAAAGGAATAGGTGATGTTTCTGGCCAAGACCCTTCTTCAGACGTAGGATGGTTCAGTTGCCTGATAACAGCTCGGAGAAACTGTCTCTGAATCTGGAGGTATGCATTTTGCACAATTCTGTACCTCTTGCCTGATGGGCGAGGGGAGAGGGAGGAGTGGCTGGGGTGAGACTCGCCCTTGATTATGCTGGTGGCTTTGCTGTGGCAGGGTGAGGCGTAGTCAATGGAAGGGAAGTTTGTTTGTGTGATGGTCCGGTCTGTGTCCACAATTCTCTGCAGTTCTACCAAGAGGGCTGTGAAGGTCAGT
Organism: Raja brachyura; assembly: GCA_963514005.1. The sequence continues at coordinate 34,616,003 of OY740803.1, forward strand.
CACTGAATATATTCAGAGATTGGGAATGGAGGGAGATGGGATGTGCAGGAATGTGAAGTTGGGCCTGGATTAAAGATCACCCATGATCCCATTGAAAGGCGGAGCATTCTTGCTTCTATTTCTTATGTTAAGGGCCTGTCCCACCAGCATGCAACTCTATGCGATGAGCGCGACCTAACGTGGTCGCTTGAGCCGTCCGGCGTCGCAGGGCCGGTCCCACTTCGATCGCCGGAGCCATGCGGAATTGTGCGGAGTTCGTCCCAACATCGCGCGGGGCTACGAAAAACTGACCATGTTCAAAAATTCCGTGTGGGAACGGCATGTCGGCTCGCAGTCGCCTCGACGCATTACACACCGCCTCGATGTCGTGCCTCCGGACCCTCTCTGTAGGTGCATCCGTGACCCTCTATGTGTGTGGCTCCGTGGCCCTCTCTGTGTGTGCCTCTGTGCCCCTCTCTGTGTGCCCCTGGCGAACTTACCTTTAAGACTTCGCTCCAAGTTCGCCTCACTTTGCGCCGCGTTGCGCCACTCACCCGACCTCCGCGCGGCCCTCGCTGCTGGTTTGTCGCACTTGCCGCATGCAGGCGCATGCTGTTGGGAACGGCCCTGTACAGGGATCACCCGACATCCGCGCGGCCCCCGCTTCTAGTTTGATCGCGCTCATCGCATGGAGTCAGATGCTGGTAGGACAGGCCCTTTATGTTCTTTGAACGCACCAGGGGATCCTTTTGCTCTTTGTACTCTCTAAAAGGAAAGCCTGTCTTCTGTGTGATACCTTATTACAGTGGTATAATGAGCGTGTGCTTATCAAAGGTCACAATACTCTAATTATACCCATTTACCTGTTTTTATTAACACTATTAATTTTGTGTTGTACAACATAAGGTATGCAGTCTGGGAATTGTCATTGACCAGATTAAATAGCCTATCTGAACTCTGAATTGCAGACTTCAGATCACTGTGTCTTGTCTAATTAAATCTACATGTAAGCCTATATGTGCTAAGCGTAAGATTTTTCATGGGAACTATCTTTTGTGTACACAACATTGACACTGAGCTCTCCCATAATGCTGACTGAATTATATATTTTTGCCTCTTAGACTACACTTGCACTGCAATGTACAATTACTATTTTCATCATGAATTTATAATAAGCTTCACATATGCTTGACTCCAGCTACTGTAAATGAGTAGGCAAAGGGTACATGGTCACTTTAGATCATGGGTCACCCATTGGCACTGTCAGCTAAAGTAAATGAATGCAACAGCTTTGAACAACATTATTGTCATGAAGTGGGCAATGGCAGTGGGCTCCAGTTTTCTCCCTCACTCCAAAGACGTACAGGTTTGTAGGTTAATTGGATTGATATAAATGTAAAATTGTCTCGAGTGTGTGTAGGATAATGTTAGAGCGCGGGGATCGCTGGTTGGTACGGACTCGGTGGGCCGAAGGTCCTGTATCTCTAAAACTGAAACTAAAACTAAAGTAAAAGATCCAGAAATTGAAAACATTTCTTCTCTACTGAAGCCTGCCATTGTTGGTTATGCCGTAAAGATGTGTCTGTTCAGAGGGCAAAATAAATAAGGCAGAGGATTCGTTTAGTTTAGTTTAGTTTAGAAATACCAGCGATCCCTGCAAACTAACACGATCCTATACACACAAGGGACAATTTACAATTTTACCGAAGCCAACTAATCTTTAAAACTCCATCCCTCCATCCTATCCCCCTTGGTTAAATCCCTCCCCACCTATGTTCAAGACACATCAGACACTCTCCGTCGTCTCCACGCATTCCATTCTCCAGGCCCCCATCATCTCATCTTCACCATGGACGTCCAATCACTCTACACCTCCATCCCCCAGCAGGATGGTCTCAAAGCCCTCCGGTTCTTCCTCGACCGGAGGAACAACCCATACCCATCCACTGACACTCTCCTCCGCCTAGTGGAGTTGGTCCTTACCTTCAATAACTTCTCTTTTAACTCCTCCCATTTCCTCCAAATACAAGGCGTAGCTATGGGCACACGCATGGGCCCCAGCTACGCCTGCCTCTTTGTTGGGTACGTCGAACAATCCTTGTTCGCGGCGTACCAGGGCCCCATCCCCGACCTCTACCTCCGTTACATCGACGACTGCTTTGGCGTCATCTCCTGCACCCACACACAACCGACTGACTTCATCCGTTTCACCACCAACTTCCATCCGGCACTCAAATACACCTGGACCATTTCCGACACTTCCCTACCATTCCTTGACCTCACGATCTCCATCGCAGGGGATACCCTCCAGACCAACATCCACTATAAACCCACTGACTCCCACGGCTACCTGGACTATTCTTCCTCCCACCCTGCTTCCTGTAAGGACTCCATCCCCTATTCCCAATTCCTCCGTCTACACTGCATCTGCTCCCAGGATGAGGTGTTCCACACCAGGGCATCACAAATGTCCTAATTCTTCAGAGAACGGGGATTCCCCTCCCCCATTATAGATGAGGCTCGGACCAGGGTCTCCTCCGTACCCCGTAATACTGCCCTCTCTCCCCATTCCCCCACTCACAACAAGGGCAGAGTCCCCCTGGTCCTAACCTTTCACCCCACCAGCCGGCACATACAACACATAGTCCTCCGCCAGTTTCTTCCTTTCCCTCCCGCTCCACCCCTTCCCCGGGCACTTTCCCTTGCAACTACACTTGTCGCTTTACCTCCCCCCTCCGCCCCATTCAAGGACCCAAGCAGTCGTTCCAGGTCCGACAGAGGTTCACCTGCACCTCCTCCAACCTCATCTATTGTATTCGCTGCTCTAGATGTCAACTGATCTATATCGGTGAGACTAAGCGGAGGCTTGCCGATCGTTTCGCCGAACACCTCCGCTCGGTCCGCAATAACCAACCCGACCTCCCGGTGGCTCAGCATTTTAACTCCCCCTCCCATTCTGTATCCGACCTCTCTGTCCTGGGCCTCCTCCATGGCCAGAGTGAGCAACACCGCAAATTGGAGGAACAGCACCTCATATTCCGTTTGGGGAGTCTGCATCCTCTTGGCATGAACATTGAATTATCTCAATTCTGTTAACCCTAGCTGTCTCCTCCCCTTCCTACCTCTCCCTCAGCCCTCGGGCTCCTCCTCCTCCTTTTTCCTTTCTTCTCCCTGCCTCCCCCCACCCCCCATCAGTCTGAAGAAGGGTTTTGGCCCGAAACGTTGCCTATCTCCTATGTTCCGTAGATGATACTGCACCCGCTGGTTTCTCCAGCATTTTGTGTACCCTTGATTTTCCAGCATCTGCAGTTCCTTCTTTAACCCTTAAATCTTAAAAACCTGTACATCTTTGGAGTGTAGTAGGAAACCAGAGCACCCAGAGAAAACCCACGAAGGTCATGGGGAGAATGTACAAACTCTGTGCAGACAGCACCTGTAGTCAGCATTAAACATGGGTCTTTAGCATTGTAAGTCAGCTGCGCACCTGTACCACCCTATAATAGAAAGATGATCAAATCATATAATTTTACAGACGAGGCCATTTAGCGGATGGAGCTATGTTGGAGTATTCATCGACATCGAAAGGTAGTGAAGGCTTGGGACACATCGGGACCTCCTCCTGTTCCTATTTAATTTGCCCAACTGTTAAGGGGGTGTCATCATATTTGACCTTAACACATGATTAACTAAAATATCTTTTAATTCAGTTACAGAATGTAGGATTACTAGTGTTTATGCCCATGCATAATTACCCTAGATAAAATGGCGGTGAGCTGCCTTCTTGAGCCACTTGTTCCAGGCCATGGCAGCTTTGTCACTTTGATGGAATCTTTCAGAGCAATTCTGTTCCCTCTTGAATGGTAACCATTCAGAGATGCAACCACATAATGTATCTGCTGGGTTTAGGAGAACAACATGCCACGACCAAGGCTTGCTAAGGTTTAGTGAGTCTGAAGCAGATGAGTGCTTTAAGCTGGAGATCTTCTCGATGGTCTGCCTGAATCTTGAGAGCCTTCTGCCGCCCTGTGGGGCTTAGATTTTGGGAGTTAGTGGGTATCTATTAGTGGGACTAGATGGTGATAGGTGGAGCCAGTTGGACAGTGGGGAGTTTAGTTTAGAGATACAGCATGGAAACATCCCTTTCGGGCCACTGGGGGCGATCCCCTAACATTAACACTATCCTACACCCACTAGGGACAAATTTTACATTTCACCAAGCCAATTAACCTACACACCTGCACGTCTTTGGCATGTGGAAGGAAACCGAAGATCTCGGAAAATCCCACGCTGGTCCCGGGAGAACGTACAAACTCCGTACAGTCAGCACCTGTAGTCGGCATCGAATCCGAGTCTCCGGCGCTGCGTTCGCTGCAAGGCAGCAACTCTACCGCTGCGCCACCGTGACTGCCCTGGGAGTGGTTTGGACAAATTCAAAACCCGAAGCAACCTTCACAATTCACAAACTGCTCCTGCAGGATTATTGTTACGGTGGTTGTAAAAATGCTTTGCATTCCAAATAAGGTGGTAGCATCAGCATTCAGGATTGAGTTGCTATTGCTAAACTATTTCCTAAAGCAATTCAGCTCTATAAACTGGCCATTAAATCAGAGCAATTCCCAGCTAAGTACAAGCTACTTACCTTTCCATCTTTTTCTCCTTTGTCCAACATCAATTATGCCATTAGCAGGTTGTTGCGTTAAACATTACACTGAACACCTCAAGCACTGTGGTTTCTTCCAATGATTCAACGATTCGATGGTACTTTATTTGTCACATGTACCCGAGTGCAAGTGAAATTCCTTGCTTTAGCATACAACTCGGCAAAGTCACACAGCAGACGTTTCTAACGCCAACACGGTTTCAAACGTTCTTAGTACGGTCAAATCTTCTCACAGCAGTGAACCAGGCCTGTTACATAGAAACATAGAAATTAGGTGCAGGAGTAGGCCATTCGGCCCTTCGAGCCTGCACCGCCATTCAATATGATCATGGCTGATCATCCAACTCAGTATCCCATACCTGCCTTCTCTCCATACCCTCTGATCCCCTTAGCCACAAGGGCCACATCTAACTCCCTCTTAAATATAGCCAATGAACTGGCCTCAACTACCCTCTGTGGCAGAGAGTTCCAGAGACCCACCACTCTCTGTGTGGAAAAAGTTCTTCTCATCTCGGTCCTAAAGGATTTTCCCCTTATCCTTAAGCTGTGTCCCCTTGTCCTGGACCTCCGCAACGTCGGGAACAATCTTCCTGCATCTAGCCTGTCCAACCCCTTAAGAATTTTGTAAGTTTCTATAAGATCCCCTCTCAATCTCCTAAATTCTAGAGAGTATAAACCGAGTCTATGCAGTCTTTGTTCATAAGACAGTCCTGACATCCCAGGAATCAGTCTGGTGAACCTTCTCTGCACTCCCTCTATGGCAATAATATCCTTCCTCAGATTTGGAGACCAGAACTGTATGCAATACTCCTGTTGCTGTACTCGGCCCACCGGGTCCCTCCCTTTGCTCCACCCACCACACTGGGCTGCTCTTTATTCTTGACCCCCCCCACCACATCGGGTCCCCCTTCGTTCTTGCCCCTCCCCACCACTCTGGGCCCCTCCTTGTTCTCGTCGGCCCCCCGCTAGGGCCGTCGTCCTGGGCGCCACGGCCCACTGGGTTGCTCTTGGCGGTCCTCTTTGATCTCAGCATGGTGGCCCACCAGGTCCCTCTTTGTTCTCATCCGCCCGCCCGCCCGCCCGCTAGGTCACTCGCTTCCAGAACCTCAACACATAATCTACAGCATTATTTACTCAGCCACGACAGGACTTTTTCTTCAGTCTATAAAGGTCTTGGCTTTTCTCCTGGTGTGACAGAAAATTGCATCCTTTGATTCTGCATCTACACAATGCTGAAAGAAAGGCAACTCGCCACAACAATAGTACAGAAAACAATTCACAAGTTCACAAGAAAGAAATGGATAAGAAAGACCATACAGGCTATCAGACCCTTCCATCCATAAATTCATCATGTTACATCACGCTAAGTTCAAAGGTTAGGTTCAAAGGTTATTTTATTGGTCACATACACCAATTGGTGTAGTGAAATGTTTCTTGCCAGTAAGTACTTACTGCCACTCAGTGTCTTAAATTGTTTGGATTGTTCGGAGTATGCATGTAGTTCTGGTCACCCCAATACAGGAAGGATGTGGAGCTTAGGAGATTTCCCAGAATTAACCCTGGATTTGGGAGTATCAGTTACAAGGACAGACTTGGTTTGTTTTCTCTGGAACACTGGAGGTTAAGAGGACACCTGATAGAAGTATGTAAAATGATGACAGGTTTAGTTAGGGCAAACAGAACCTTTTTCCCAGGATGGAAATATCAAATACTAGTGTGAGAGGGGAAATGTTTGAAGGAGATGTGCAGAGCAAGTTTTTAACACAGAGGGTGGTGAGTGTCTGGAGAGTTCTGCCAGGGATGGTGGTGGATGCAGGTACGATAGTGGCATTTGAGAGACTTTTGAATAGGCAGATAGATATGGAGGGAATGAAAATATATGGATTACATGCAGGCAGCTAAGAGTTGCTCTCGGCATCATGTTCGGCACAGATATTGCGGGCCGAAGGGTCTGTTGCTGTGCTGTGCTGTTCAATGCTCTGTTCTAAATCTGTATCTTGCCCTAGGTACTCGGGGCTATTTTTTTACTCGTGGACATTTTTCATCATGCTGAAAAAAACGTCCTGACTTACCTGATGCCCCGAGTACCTACGGCTGGCATAACGAGCCACTACGATATATCCAAGGGTTCGTTACAAACATTCTGCGAGTTTGAAAAGTCGGGAGAATTTGTGAATAACTCGGGAAAGTGGGACAGCCCTTTAGATGGGTATTCATGCTCTCTCACCAACTAATCTATATAATTTCAACATATCCCACAACACCAACCCAAGTTCCCTTTCAGTTCCCTCTCATCAACTGTATGGCCAGTTTCCTCGTCTCCCCTCATAATTCAGTCCCTTGAATTTTGTTTCAGCATTGAAACATATAAGATTATTAAGTGGTTGGACTAGAGGCAGGAAACATGTTCCCGATGTTGGGGGAGTCCAGAACCAGGGGCCACAGTTTAAGAATAAGGGGTAAGCCATTTAGAATGGAGATGAGGAAACATTTTTTCACACAGAGAGTTGTGAGTCTGTGGAATTCTCTGCCTCGGAGAGTAGTGGAGGCTGGTTCTCTGGATACTTTCAAGAGAGAGCTAAATAGGGATCTTAAACATAGCGCAGTCAGGGGATATGGGGAGAAGGCAGGAACTGGGTACTGATTGTGGATGATCATGCATGATCACATTGAATGGCGGTGCTGGTTCGAAGGGCCGAATGGCCTACTCCTGCATCTATTGTCTGTTATTTTAGAGATACAGTGCGGGAACAGGCCCTTCAGCCCACCGTGTCTGTGCCGACCAGCCATCCCCACACACTAACTCTATCCTACACACACTAGGAATGATTTACAATTTTAGCAAGCTAATTAACCTACGAACTTGTACGTCTTTAGAGTGTGGGAGGTAACCGGAGATCCCAGAGAAAACCCACGCAACATATAAACTCCGTACAGACAAGCACGTATTGGCAGGATCGAATCCGGGTATCTGGCGCTGTAAGGCAGCAACTCAACCACTGCGCCACAGTGCCGCCCTAAAGATTGAATGCAATTTTCATATTTAATTGATGAAAATTGGACAAAATGCCAAGTCCAACGATAGTCATACACACTTCAAACATCAGTGCTATCATTCAAAGAAACATAGGTTCCTGTGATCATTGATTCATACAACATTAAGACTGTGCTGAAAAATTAACAAGTTGGATGCATTCATCAAAATGTTCCAAAAAAGTCTTGAAATATGAATCTACATCCCTTTTAAAAGCTAATATAAATTCCAAATCCATTTGATTTTGGTCAGGCATATCTGTTTTATTTTTGCTTTTTGCTTTTTCAGCATAGCTTTTAAATATATATACTCTAATTATTGACTCAAGCTCATGGAAATACTTATGCTTTATTTACTCGAAATAAATGTAAGCAACTCAGTGCTGCTCTTACCCTTTTTAGTTTTAATGAAAGATCCCTAGTTTGTTTAGTTTCCATTCATAATTAAGATCTTCCATTTCAAAAAGCATCTCAATTTAGTTACTTCTTTGGCATTAGGCACAACATTCTATTGTGCCTCAAGCAATGTTATATGGGTTTGCCTTTTGTATTTAATGTATATTTATGAAATGTATTCTATCCAACTTTTAAGAATTTTATCAATTCTTTAATTGCTATTTTTAAGTCCAGCGGCGCCAGAGACCCAGGTTCGATCCCGACTATGGGTGCTGTCTGTACGGAGTTCGCACGTTCTCTCCGTGGCTGCGTGGGTTTTCTTCGAGATCTTCAGTTTCCTCCCACACTCCAAAGACGTACAGCTTTGTAGGTTAATTTGCTTGGTATACAGTAAGTGTAAATTGTCCCTAGTGTGTGTAGAGTAGCGCTAATGTGCGGGGATCGCTGGTCAGCGGGGACTTGGTGGGCTGAAGGGCCTGTTTCTGCATTGTATCTCTAAACTAAACTTAAATTATTGCTGCTCTATTCTTTTCAAAATTTCTGTGCATATGTTCTCTCCTGCCACCACATATTTCTTTGAATACGTTAATCTGACATATTTCCCGCAATATATTGATTTGTCTAAGTCTTCACACAGTTACTTAAAACAGTTACGTTACGCAGGCATTTGTTTTGGAGTGAATGCACCGCCAACAGATGTGTCATCTGTGGTTTTTAAAAGTGTGCAGGCTTTCAAAGCAAAGAATGTAAAATGAACATTACTCCTGATGTTCTGAAAGCCAAAGCAGTCTACTGAGGTTTGTGACAATCTGAAATAAAAAAAATCAGAAATGCAAGAAATCATTCAGGCACGTTCCATGGTTATAGTCATGGAATCATACCACGTGGAAACAGGCCTTTGGGCCCAACTCGTCCACGTCAACCTAGATGCCTCTCTCTCCAAGTTAGTCCGATTTGCCCACATTTGACCCATATCCATCTAAACCTTTCCCATCCATGCACCTCCCCAAACATCTTTTAAATGTTGTTATTGTATCTGCCTAAATTATTTCCACTGGCAACTCTTTCCAAATTGAATTGAATTTCTGTTATTGTCATTCAAACAAGTGCGAACAAAATTTCGTACCATGCAGCCATGACAGGAAAAGAGCGCCAAAACACACAGTGAACACAATTTAACACAAACATCCGTCACAGTGAATCTCCTTGTTCTTCTCCCAGTTCTCCCGTGGTCAGGCAGTCTGCGTCGAGGCGATCGAGGCTCTCGATGTTGAAGCCCCCGCCGGGTGATGGTAAATCCCGGGGCCGATTTTAAGTTCCGCGAACGGGCCGATTCATACTCCGCGATTCAGGGCGGACAAAGCTGCTGTTGTGGGAGCTCCATATCCTCTGAGTGAACAAGTTATTCCTCAGGTTCCTATTAAATCTTTCCCTTCTCACCTTAAAACTATGCCCTCTAGTTCCTACCCTGGGAACAATATCATGTTCATTCATCCTATCTGTGCCACTTATGACTTTATACTCCTCTATAAGATCACTCCATAATCTCTGACTCTCCAAAGAATAAAGTCCTAAACTTCCCAACCCCTTTCTGTAATTCGGTTCGAATCTGGGCAACATTATCATGACATTTCTTTGCACCCTCTCCAGCTTAATGGCATATTTCCTGGAGCAGGGTGACCAAAATTGAAAACAGTACTCCGAGTCTGACCTCACCAAATGTACTAGTTGCAGTGGATCGAGTCACATAGTCATACACCATGGAAACAGCCCCTTCAGTCCACCTCATCCATGCTGACCAAGACGCACCATCAACACGTTCCATTTTCCACGTGTTTGACCCGTATCCCTCTAAACCTTTTCTATCCATGTACCTGTCCAAATGTCTTTAAAATGTTGTTATTGTACTTGCATCAACCACTTAATCTGGCAGCTTGTTCCTTACGGCCACCACCCTCTGTGTGGAAAACCTTTCCCCATGGGTTTCTCTTAAACTTTGCTCTGTCACCTTAATAGTGTGCCCTCTAGTTCTCGATTCCCCCATCCTGGGAAAAAGACCAAGTGTATTCACCCTATTTATTCCACTCAAGATTTTATAGACCTCCATGAGATTACCGCGCATCTTACTGTGGTCCAAGGAGTAAAGTCCTGGTCAGCTCAACCTTCCCCTTCAGCTCAGGCCCTCATGTTCTAGCAATATCCTTGTAAATCTTCTCTACACTCTTTCCAGCTTAATGTCATACTTCCTACACAGCAGGGTGACCAAAACTGAAAACAACACTCCAAGTGTGGCCTCTCCAAATATTTTGCAAGATGCAACATAACGTCTCAACTTTGATACTCAATGAACATGGAGAAATTGAGTAAAACTTTTCAACAGATTGGAAAACAAAGGAAATCTGTGCTTCATAATCTGTTACAACCAAGCAACTGCCCTTTAGCTATTACAGAGTTCTAATGAAAAGAGCTTTGCATACAATGACCTTTTTAAATTGTAGTTACAAAGAACTGCAGATGCTGGTTTACAAAAAAAGACACAAAAAGTGTTGGAGTAACTCAGCGAGTCAGACAGCATTTGGAGAACATGGATAGGCATTGTTTCGGTTCAGTCCGACCAAGAGTCAATAGACAATAGACAATAGGTGCAGGAGTAGGCCATTCGGCCCTTCAAGCCAGCACCGCCATTCAATGTGATCATGGCTGATCATTCCCAATCAGTTCCCCGTTCCTGCCTTCTCCCCATATCCCCTGACTCCACGATTTTTAAGAGCCCTATCTAGCTCTCTCTTGAAAGCATCCAGAGAACCTGCCTCCACCGCCCTCTGAGGCAGAGAATTACACAGACTCACCACTCTCTATCCCGACACAAAATGTTGCCTATCCATATTCTCCAGAGATGCTGCATTCATAAGTTCATGTTCATAAGTTCTAAGAGCAGAATTAGGTAATTCAGCCCATCAAGTCTATCCCACCAGTCAACCATGGCTAATCTATCTTTCCCGCTCAACCCCATTCTCCTCCCTTCTCCCCATAACCCCTGATACCCTTATTAATCTGTCAATCTCCACCTTAAAAATATCAATTGACTTGGCCTCCACTGACGTCTGTGGCAATGAATCCCACAGATTCACCACCCTCTGACTGAAGAAATTCATTCTCATACCCTTTCTAAAGGTACGTCCTTTCATCCTGAGGGCATGGCCTCTGGTCCAAGACTGTCCCACTAGTGGAAACATCCTCTCCGCACCCACTCTAACCAAGCCTTCCACTATTCGGTAAGTTTCAATGACATGTCCCCTCATCCTTCTGAACTCAAGCTGAGTTACTCCAGCACTTTGTGACCTTTTTGGATCATTTAATTCATGCCATCAAATCATGGCAGGGAGAGTTTTGCCTTAAAATCTAATGTTTTATTTCCGAAAATATGCAGCTTGGCGCAGCTAAGGTTCATTGCTACCACACAGGGACATGATTGCATTGGTGTGCAGGTCTGATGAGGAAAGCAGGTGAGCATAGGTGTATGTAGCAGAAGCTAGAGACCTCGGGATCTGAGCAAGAGCCAGAGATTCTTGAAATAGGAGCAAGTTACATAATCCAGCACATTCCAGCTGAGAATTGAAATTAAAGCATCTTCATAATCATATGATGGATCATGCTTGAATCATATGCCAGAAATCTATGAACAGAGGTCATTTACGGCTTCTTATAATAGAATTTTTGAGAAAATTCAAGTATGTAATATCCATTACATTGTTCTCATGATGTACCACATGCTATCTTTAAAGAACCCTGTGAACTTGTTAAACATAATTTGCTTTTTACAAATTAATTCTGACTTTCCTCAAGTCATGTTCACGAAAAGGGTTGTTTATCCTTTACCATGGCTTCCATCTCAATTTATATCAGGTAGGCAGATTCACGATGATTTGTTTTTTAACTTCCTTCCATTTTGAACAGAGCTGCTTCGTTATCAATCCTCCAAATCCCTGATATGCTCCTACACGTCCAAAGGTGTATTATAATCACAGTCTTTATCCTTTTCTCTCTAACCCTCCTCCGCTTTTCAAGATGCCAGTTATAGCAGCTTTCCGTGGAATCACTGCCCCCTCTGAGGCCATCTAATTGATTATTTGTACCATGTCCTTGAAAACTCTTTTTCATTACATTATACTCTTCCAGTGAAAATGCCTAAAAATATTATTTAACTTCTTTGGGTGGCACGGTGGCGCAGCTGGTGGAGCTGCTGCCTCACAGCGCCACATACGCGGGTCCGATACTGGTGCTGTTGGTGCTGTCTTTGTGGGATTTGCATGTTTTCTCTGTGACCCTGTGGGTTTCCTTCTGGGGTGCTCTGGTTTCCTCCCACATCACAAAGATGTACAGGTTTCTAGGTTAATTGGCCCCTGTAACTTGCCCACAGTGTGTAGAATGCAAAAGTGGAATAAGGTTGAGACTAGTATGAATGGGTGACCGATGGTGGGCCGAAGGGCCTTTTTCCATAGTATTTTTCAATTAATTTATAATTTCATCAAGATTTCCTTTTCATTGTGAATCATTCCTCCCTTTTTCTTGACTATTCCTTTCTTTGTTCGTTTGCAGCATTGGTGCTTTTCCTTTATAACGATCCTGTTCTTCTGGTTCTTTTATTTTCCTTCCTTGTTTTCCACGTCCAGTGTCTTTCAGGAGATTGTCTACTGTAACTTCCGATGCAGTCTCATGGTCCGTCAACAATGCTTCTTACCAGGTTTTGAGGTGTGATGATACAACCAAGCCACGTTGATCAAAATGATCTTTGCGCTCATACAGTCAAAATATCCTTGTAGAGAACTTGCAGATGAAATGGGCTTCAGGCAGAATAATATAAATTATTATCTAAATGGTGGCCGATTAGGAAAAGGGGAGATGCAGCGTGACCTGGGTGTCATGGTACACCAGTCATTGAAAGTAGGCATGCAGGTGCAGCAGGCAGTGAAGAAAGCGAATGGTATGTTAGCTTTCATAGCAAAAGGATTTGAGTATAGGAGCAGGGAGGTTCTACTTCAGTTGTATAGGGTCTTGGTGAGACCACACCTGGAGTATTGCGTGCAGTTCTGGTCTCCAAATCTGAGGAAGGACATTATTGCCATAGAGGGAGTGCAGAGAAGGTTCACCAGACTGATTCCTGGAATGTCAGGACTGTCTTATGAACAAAGACTGCATAGACTCGGTTTATACTCTCTAGAATTTAGGAGATTGAGAGGGGATCTTATAGAAACTTACAAAATTCTTAAGGGGTTGGACAGGCTAGATGCAGGAAGATTGTTCCCGATGTTGGGGAGGTCCAGGACAAGGGGTCACAGCTTAAGGATAAGGGGGAAATCCTTTAGGACCGAGATGAGAAGGACTTTTTTCACACAGAGAGTGGTGGGTCTCTTGAACTCTCTGCCACGGAGGGTAGTTGAGGCCAGTTCATTGGCTATATTTAAGAGGGAGTTAGATGTGGCCCTTGTGGCTAAGGGGATCAGAGGGTATGGAGAGAAGGCAGGTACAGGATACTGAGTTGGATGATCAGCCATGATCATATTGAATGCCGGGTGCAGGCTAGAAGGGCCGAATGGCCTACTCCTGCACCTATTTTCTATGTTTCTATGTTTCTAAGTTCCAGCCCTATGGTAGGGTTATCCTTCATCCTGCTTTATCTGCGGTCAACCAGAATGGGTGCCGAAAGACCTATTGCAGGAATGTAGAGTTAACTGTGCAAATGCTTTACCTAAAGTGTTTGCAGGTCTTGTTTGCTTGTGATTTGAAATTTGAAAGCCAGACCGATAGAGCAGAGTGATAGGCAGAGAAACACACAATGTGGGGAAAAGTTACTGAAAGAAGAACGGAGCGAGGTAGAGAGACAAACAAACTGGTGGAACGAAAGAAAAAGAAAGACAGAGGGCGAGAAGAGCAAACAAGCAGAGAGAAAGTAGGAAGAGGTACACACAAGTAGGCGGGAGAGTGCACAAAACCATCTGGAGGGAGAGAGAGAGAGTAAACACCAACTACCATGGAGCGAGACCAAACCACAGATTGTAGGAGAGAGAGATCATGAAGGGAAAGTGTGCGTGAGAGAGGGAGAAATACTTTGTGGAAGAATAACTATATGTGGGGAAGAGAGAGAGAGTAAAGCCCTGTGGGGGAGGGAGAGTCAGAGAAAGGGAGAGAGGGAAAGCGAAAGTAAGTGATATAGAGAGAAACAAAGAGGAAGGGAAGCACAAATTGTGGAAAGGAGAATTAAAAAACCATCTCCAGAGTGAGTGAAACGTACCCATTATCCTGTATTTGTACACAGGGGACGGCTTGATTGCAATCATACTTGGGTCTTTTCTTCGACTTGATAGCACGCAAACAAAAGCTTTTCACTGTACCTCGGTACAGGTGACAATACTAAACTAAACTAAATTAAACTCATTTTTTTTTAGAAAGAGAGAGAGAGAGACAGAGAGAGATAGAGATAGAGATAGAGATAGAGATAGAGGGAGAGAAAGTAACACATGGCACGGCAGTGAGAGAAAAACACAACGTGTAACAGCGGGGGAGAAAAATACAAACTTTGGTGAGAGAGTTGCGGTTTGCAAGTGAGGATAGCTGTGGGTTGCTGTGGGTTTCAGTAGCTTTGGTACTTCCATCTGAGAATTGCGTCTCACATCCATGAAGCTGTTAAGGCTATGTGAATTTATTTTGATTTCATCATTATTTTCATCGCTTTCTAGGTATTGTCAAAGGGCCGTAAGCTGTGCCAACAGTTCAGTCAGATTTCTGACATTTATTTGTTGTTTCATATTGTGATCATGCTGTTGAGTGATTGATCGATTGATTGATACAGTGTGGAAACAGGCCCTTCGGCCCACTGAGTCCAGGCCGACCATCGATCACCCGTTCACATTAGTTCAATGTTATCTCGCTTTTACGTCCACTCCCTACACATTAGGGACAATTTATAGAGGCAAACTAATATAAAACCAAATTATCTAACAATTGTTAATGCAGTTTTCATTTTAATATTTACGTTTAGTATTTCTATTTTCTATCTTTTTGATAAGACAAAGAATACATTTCAAATCACTTTAAGGTAAAAAAAAAACGTAGATATCTTAGTTAGGGTTTGGTGACATGACATCTATCCATGCAAATAAATAGAATGATATTTGCACAGTGGACAGATATCACGTGATCCATTGCCACGTGATTAAGAATTGCATGGATAATGTCATATGATTAGATAACATGTATCTGAATGTCACGTGACCAGATCTCCTGTAATGCCTCAAACAAGAGATGACAACAATAAGCCTTGGAGGACACCCACTGGAATAAATCCACCACTTGTAGTATTTTAAGACAACTGAGGAGAGAAAAACAGCAGATTCATTCAATGCAAAGCAAATGTGATTCCTTAAACATCAGCCGTTACCTTCCATGCATCTCTCCACAGCTTTGAGATATAGATGCTTGTCTTTTATTCCTCTGAATTCTAGTCTATATGTCTCTCCAATAAATCCATCGAGAGGAACATGTGGGGAAACAGCAGCAGACTGCTCAAAGTGCATGGAGACGGGCTTGTGTACACATCACCACTCTGAAGATTTCACCTTATCCAAAGAGAGCCCGGTGAATTAGGGTTAAATGTGTGTGTGGCTCCAGGCCTCATTAAGGTCATCTGCGCACCCAGCTGCACCATCTACAGTATTTCCACAAAGTATTTTGTTTGGGGGCTGGAGTTAGTGAGCCAAAGAGTCGGTTGATTTTGAAACATTGCCCCGGCATTAACGGAAACATTCTGAGAGTAGCCAATTTCTTCCCCTCTTTAAGGCTTCCCGGCACTCCGCAGCTTGTAACTGTTTTAAACTATATAATACGTGCATGCAGCTGAATGTCGACAGTGTCTACTCATGTGAGAAATACATGGCTCCCAAGAGAGACCTTATGTTAAAGGGGAGGCATTCATGCCCTTGAAGCACTAATACAATTGAATGCTGCATCTGTCTAACCCGTTAAATATTGTTCATTGGATTCTGTCATGCATGTTTCTCCATTTGAAACTTGTAAATTAATGATTAAATCTTATTGTATGGAGTTGGTGCTTAGCTGCTGCAATGAGTAAATGAAGAAATAGAAAAGCTGCCTAGTCCCACTTCAGAGTACATTACACTTTACATCAGAATAGCGCACAGCCTCCTTCCTAAATAATGTAACGTTTCTCAACTGCATCCAGTTCAATGCACCCAGTTGCCAGGTAAAGACTGCACACATCTGATCAATATACATGAAGAGAAAATTGCTTTCCGGTCAGTGCCCCAATGCCAATAATCTCCTCAATATCCCTTTTGTTCGGAATACAGTTGTTTTAAATGAAGAAATCATTATGGATGACAGGCATGGTCACTGTTTATTGGGCAACAAATGCCAGCTTCAAACACATTTTAAATCAACTTACCCACTTGCCACCGAGGACAGGGATATGAACAACCAGAAAACAACCATTGGTACCAAGTTTAAAAAAAAAGACACAAAGCGCTTGAGTAACTCAGCGGATCAGGGAGTATCCCTCACCAGAGATGTTGCCTGACCCGCTGAGTTACTCCAGCATGTTGTTTCTGTTTTGTTTGTAAACCAGCATCTGCAGTTCCTTGTTTCTAGATATATCCTAAGTATAATCTGTTGCCCCTTTGGAAAGGTGATATAGGTCACAACATTGTGGGTGAAATCATTTTTGACCCTTTAAGAAACATTCAAACCATGTTATTTACGAAAGAACCAATGCAGGGATTTTTTTTATTTTGAGAGTTTACTCTTAAAGTCCTGATATTATGAATGCACCAGACAACCTGTGGCATTGTATGTTCTTGTTGTGTGTTGGTAGTCAATGTATCCTGGCAAACACCAGTTTAAAATCAACTTGTCACTTTATATGGATGACAAATAAACCTTTTCATGACAAAGACTGCAATTCCATTTTGTACTTCCACTGCAAACATTAACTACCATTTTGCATAAATCAAAACTATAAACACACAAGAGTACAAACTATCTTGTTTACTGTAAATGACATTGATGATTTAATGATCTCCTAAGATTTGACTTTTACAGAAAACGCTTTTGATTTCACGGAATAAACTTTGATTTGAGAATTATTGTTGTGGAAATGGTTTCATGAACTCCAGCTCAACTTTATTTTTGATGTCGTTTTTGAAAGATTTTGAAAGTAACTAGTGCAATCTATATTTCATGAGATGCTGTTTATTTCTGCATGATTTTCAACCCTCCGGAAAAACGTTTCCCCGGCCTTACCCACTGCTCACCCTACCAACTCACTGCACCGAGGCAGTGCAGTCACATTGTGAGGCAGAGCCTGGGTTGTAACATGGTTCAGGCACATCCCAAGCCTAGGTCCATGTCCTTGTTATGACCTGCTGTGGCAGCAAGGACACATGACGCATAAAGGGGACGCAGTAGTAACTGAAATTGGATGCAGGTAAGATTAGGCAAGGATGTAATGCAGAGGCTTTATAAGGCATTAAATCACACAGAAATAAACAGCAACTCCTGAAATATAGATTGCTCTCATTACCTTCAAAATCTTTCAAATACGACATCAAAAATAAACTGGTATGGCCGAATTTGAAATATTGTGAGCAGTTTTGGGCCCGTATCTGAGGAAGGATGTGCTGCTTTTGGAGAGGGTCCAGAGGAGGTTTACAAGAATGATCCCGGGGATGAATGGGTTAATGTATGAGAAGCATTTCACGGCTCTGGGACTGTACTTGCTGGAGTTTAGAGGAATAAGGGGGGGGGGGGATCTCATTGAAAAAAATGAAAGGCCTAAATAGAGTGGACGTGAAAAGGATGTTTCCAGCAATGGGAGAGTCAGAGGGCACAGCCCTTACAATAAAAGGACATACCTTTAGCATGGGAATGAGGAGAAACGTCTTTAGACACAGGGTGGTGAATGTGTGGAACTTATTGCCACAGACGGCTGTGGAAGCCAAGACATTGGGGTTTTTTTGCTTTTGGTTTTTTTTTTTGAATATTTTTATTAGAAGTGATGTATAAACCAAGAATAACATAATACATTTCATGTACAACTTCTTGTTTTAAAATTTAATAATAGAAAAGTAACAGAAGCAAGAAAAAGATAGAGAAAGTTAGATAAGATAGTGATATTAATAGTTCGTGAAAAAGTAGAAAGAGAGAGCCCATAAAGATGTAAAACTCGAGAATGAGAGAAAGGAAAAAATAAAAAATAAAATAAAATAAAATAAAATATTTGAAATCCACATTTTAAGCGTTGGTGTGGGTGCATTTTTCCAGGTATTTTTAAAGTGGAGATTGACAGGTTGTTAATTAGAAAGTGAGTCAAAGGTTATGGGGAGAAGGCAGGAGACTGGGGTTGAGAGAGAAAAATAGATCAGCCATGATTGAATGTTGAAGTCGCCTTGATGGGCTGAATGGCATAATTCTGCTTCTATGTCTTATGGCCTCATGGTCTATCATCATGCATGGAAATAAAACTACACACACTCCAAATGATTGTTGTTGAAAATTATCATGTTGAAGCATGCAGAGGCCTTAGCATGGCACTAAACACTCCCAATCAATGCAGACTAATGATCAACGGGGCAACACAGTGGCGCAGCAGTAGAGATGCTGCCTTACAGCGCCAGAGTTACAGGTTCGATCCTGACTACGGGTGATGTCCGTACCGAGTTTGTACGTTCTCCCCGTGACCTGCGTGGGTTTTCTCCGGGTGCTCCGGTTTCCCCCCACAGTCCAAAGACGTGGAGGTTTGTAGGTTAATTGGCTTTGGTATCATTGTAAAGTTGTCCTTGGTGTGTGTAGGACACTGTTAGTGTGCGGGGATCGCTGGTTGGCGCAGACCCGGTGGGCCGAAGGGCCTGTTTCAGCACTGTATCTCTAAACTGGTTTAAACTACACAACACCAAAAGTCATGATTAAACTGTGCAGAAGTGTGGTTTGACCACACATTCAATTCTGGTTGACAGCAACAATAGCGATATTCATGAAGTTGTGGCATTGGAGAGGTGAATTCAAGGCTGAGCACACAGTCACGGGTGTGAGTTATGACGGAAGGCGGAATAAACTTTTCTACATGGAATGGATTTGTTTCAGAGGGCAATCACGTTGAGGCATGTAAGATTTTTAAGGTCAAAGAAACCAACAAGCAGAACTATCAATTTTGACTATGTGGTAGAACACAGCTACAAATTAGCAACAGGCGATTTAAGACAGGGTTTGGGAAACCTTTCTCACACAAAGAGCAACAACATGTGGAAACAAAACCTTGAGATCATTTAAGGAAATTGGATGCAAGACTGGGGGAATGTTAAGGTGTCTCTGGAAAGATGAATTAAGATGGAACAAATGGCCTTATTCGGCTGAAAAAATCTTCTAAGCTTGTGACAATACTACTCTTATTAGTGCACTGTAGAATTTTTGTTTTCAGTAGAAACAGCAACTGTTTATACACTGCATTCCTCCTGGTATCATTTCGTAGTTGTATAAATAATGATAGAGAAATCTAATACTTCTCAGAAGGGGAGATAACACCAATGAAAAAGTCTGGTTTACTTTGGAACTGTGTGGAATGCAGCGTTTTTTTGTTTTTGGTGGATTAGCCTTAAACGCACTAACATTAGATCATAATGCAAACAGCGGAGAAGAAAACAGTGTCCAGTTAAAACCAACACTTAATTACAATTTAATGATGTAGCTAGATCTCTCCAATATTTTTCCTGGAGTTAACAGTTGGTGAGCAGGAGTTAGGAAGATTAAGGGAGAAATGCACAAGCTCAAGGGCCTGTCCCACTTTCACGAGTTATTCGCGAATTCTCCCGAGTTTTCCCCTTGATTCAAACTCGCAGAATGTTCGTAACGAGTCCGTAGGAGGTCGTAGATATATCGTGGTGGCCCGTTACGCTAGCCGTAGGTACTCGTGGCATCAGGTAAGTCGGGACATTTTTTCCAGCCCAATAACAAAAGTATCCACGAGTAAAAAATTGGTCAGGATGAAATAAATTGCAACTTTTTACTCGTAAGGAGGGCATCGAAATGGTGGTGGAAATTCGTAGACATACTCGCAGGAGTTCGTGAACATAGTCGTGGAAGGTCGTAGGAGTTCGTAGGTTACCACGTTCTTTATTTGTTTTTATAGGTCCTTTAAACACGGCAGAGGTTTTGAATTAAGTTGTTAAAGTGGGACTGGCCCTTCAGGCAGATTGGAACAGAGTATGAATTTCAACCCTCTAATACATTATGGCCGCTCTGATCATGATCTCACCTGCACTTCCCAGGATGATCCCAATAATCCTCGACTTCTCCATGGTCCAGAAGTCTACTTCAGCCTTTAATACACTCAATCTTTCAATTCTCTGGACTCAAGGATCCCAGAGATTAGCCACATCAGAGAAAAGATGCATCCTCGTCGCCATCGTAAAAGGCTCCTGTAAGTCTGTGGGCGCAGGTGGCTGAAGGTTCCAAGGAGGCCGCGGCCCTTGCACAGCCAGACTCAAGACCGAGACTGGTGGATTGTGGCTTCAGGTGGAGCCCGCAGGGCTGGTCCACTGCTTGTTGGACCTGGCGGACTGCCAGCGTGGAAGGGGGGAGCCTGCCGAGCCGACCTCTGCTTGTCCCCCTGAAGACCAGAGACGGGGAGGAGGGAGGCGGTGACGACGACGTTGATGACGGTCAAGGATCAAGGCCAGTGGGAGAGGAGAAGGAACCGAGGGCTGCGAGAGGCAATTCTGGAGAACAAATAGACGTGGCGTCCCAGGAAGGAGATAACTGGAGGCCTGAAACAGCCTGGGACTTGCCTGGACCAGGCACCGCTCCCTAAAGACCTAGAGCATAGACTTTGAAAATGGCGGCAAGCCATGGCGCCTCTTGCATGCGTTCTCCGTACACTTGCTAATCGAGGATCAGGGGTATGGCAGTACTCTGTTGGACTGTTTGTAAGAAAAACAATTTAACTGTGTTAGCACTTCACACCTGTGACAACAAAAGGCCCATCGAACCATTGGACCATAAAATGGACAACCTGTTTATCTTGGGACAATGCCCCCTCACTTTCAGTGGCATTTAATGGGAAGGGCAGGGGCACTAACTACTGGGGAAAATACTACGATGACATTTGAGTGAGGTGTATTCAGAGTTCAGAACAAAGGGATTGAGGGTTTGGACAAAGTAGAGATGGCTAGATTGGATTGCTAAGCCAAGTGAGGGTGTGACAACAGAGAATTTACAATTGGTGTGACAACCTAAAAATAAAAGCATTGAAGGACTAGGATGTAAAACCTGCCTGCAGTAATGCTGACAACTGTATGGGAAGATGAATAAGACTCAATAAATGCACATGAAAGCTGCCTGTGAGAACAGTATTCAGTTGCCCTAGGTAATGATTTTCTGCTGCAGAGAAATACATGGATATGGGTCGTCAATGACCCAACCATGGAAAATCCATTGGTGTATTGAGGAGAAAAAGTGTAAAGGCGATTGTATGATGAGTGTAAGGCAATGTCAGTTCAATGTAAAATAAATGCCAAGCCGAAGCAGCTAGAAGCAGATCGACTCACATGCATATACCTTCACTTTGTGGTATGAATTGAAAGAAACATTGATTCAATGACCTCGGGAAGAAGATTGAAAATTATAATAAATCGCTCGTTGGAAATTGAATGTTAAAGTTGGGTTTTGAATCGTAGAGTGTCATAGAGTCGTATGTGTGGTACAGGCCCTTTGGCCCAATTTGCCCAGGAAGCCCAACATGTCCCATCTACACTGTCTCACCTGCTTGCATTTGGCCCATATCCCTATAAACCTGTCCTATCCATATATCTGTCTAAATGGTTCTTCAATGTTGTAATAGTACCTGCTTCAACTGCCTACCCCCACTGGCACCTCCATACACCCACCACCCTTTGTGTGAAAAAGTTACTCCTCATGTTCCTATTAGATCTTTCCCCCATTCACCTTAAAGCTATGTCCTCTGGTTTTCAATTCCCCTACTCTGGGCAAGAGAATCCGTGCGTCTACCTGATCTGCTCCTCTCATGATTTTGTCTATAAGATCACTCCTCATCCTCTTGTGCTCCAAGTCCTCTCTCTGTGTATGTGTGAGCTAAATCCATGACTGAGGTACTACTGGAGTTTCAGTAGGCATGAAGACGCTCAAGATGGAGACAAAACAATCATGGACCAAAACAAGATGACAGGTTGAGATGTAAGTTTCAGTTTAGGTTTATTATGGTCTTATATACCAAGGCATGGTGAAAAGCATTGTTTTTGCAATGCTCTCCAAACAGATCGGATATACCATACATAAATAAAATCAAGTCAAACTCAAGTACAGTAGATAGACCAAACGGGAAGAAATAGAGTGCAGTATGTAGTTCTCAGCATTGTAGCGCATCAGTTTAATAGACAAAGTCGAACCCTTGGTATTGTCTGGAAACAGGAAAGTAGACTATTATTTGAATGGTGACCGATTAGGAAAAGGGGAGATGCAACGAGACCTGGGTGTCATGGTACACCAGTCATTGAAAGTAGGCATGCAGGTGCAGCAGGCAGTGAAGAAAGTGAATGGTATGTTGACATTCATACACCCTTCTGCACATTGGGGATCATTTTACAATTTTACTGAAGCCAATTAACCTACAAACCTGTGTGCCTTTAGAAAATGGGAGGAAACCGGAGCACCGAGAGAAAGCTCACACAGTCACAGGGAGAATGTAAAGACAGCACCTGAGGTCAGGATCTGGCGCTGTAACGCAGCTTTAGTTGTAATGCAACTTTAGCTAAGATATTTTCAGGATGCTGATGGGATCATTCTAAGTGCAGATAAAAGGGAGTGCAGATGCCAATTTACAAAAAAAAGACACAAAATGCTGGAGTAACTCAGCAGGTCTGGCAGTATCTCTGGAGGCTCCTCGCTTATTCGTTCACAGGATGTAGATATCCCTGGCAACAGCAGCATTTACTGCCCATCCCTAATTGCTCCTTAGCCAAGGCAGCATCAAGGGTCAGTCTGGAGTTACATATTGGCCAGACATGGGAAGGATGTCAGATTTCTTTCTCTGAAAGGCATTAGTGATCAATATTGGATTTCAGACCTCATGCCTCTGCTGCTACGATTAGCTTCTACTTATTTAGTTACCCAAACGTAAATTCCGCAGGCACCAAGATGAAATTCAAACACATGTGTCTGGATTAGTGATCCAGAGCCTATCTGCTTGTCTACTAATGTAACCACGTGCTAATGTAACCACCTTGTCGTTACATACACTTTGTCACTTTGTCGTCTCGGGTTGGCCTGAAGCAACCCTCTATCCAGCCTCCCCTCAAATGACCCGGCACGTGGTAGAGTTGCTTCCTTGCAGCGCCAGAGACCCGGGTTTGATCCTGACTACGGGTGCTGTCTGTAGGGAGTTTGTACGTTCTCAGCGTGACAGCGTGGGTTTTCTCCGGGTGCACCGGTTTCCTCCCACACTCCAAAGACATGCAGGTTTGTCCCTGGAGTGTAAGATTGATCTGGTGTAGGGATGATTGTTCGTCGGCACGGACTTGGTGGGAAGGAGTTTCCACGCTGTATCTCTGAACTAAATCAAACTAATCTAAAGGGACTTCTTGTTTTATTTTAGAGATGCAGGAGATAAAGAAGTGTGACATAAAAAGCTGCAGTAACTCAGTGGGACAGGCAGCATCTCTGGAGAGAAGGAATGGGTGACGTTTCGGGTCGATACCCTTCTTCAGTCTGAATAAAGCTCTCGACCCGAAACGTCACCCATTCCTTCTCTCCAAAGATGCTGCCTGAGCTACTCCAGCTTTTTGTGTCTATCTTCGGTTTGAACCAGCATCTGCAGTTCCTTTCTATACGGAAGTGTGAAAACGCATATCTCCAGATTCATAGGCACACAAAAATGCTGGAGAAACTCAGCGGGTGCAGCAGCATCTATGGAGCGAAGGAAATGGGCAATGTTTCGGGCCAAAACCCTTCTTCAGACTCATAGCAGTTTCTTTCCAGCTGTTATCAGGCAATGGGGTGGCACGGTGGCGCAGTGGTAGAGTTGCGGCCTTACAGCGCTTGCAGCGCCAGAGACCCCGGTTCAATCCTGACTATGGGTACTGACTGTACGCAGTTTGTACGTTCTCCCCGTGATCCGAGACTTTCAGTTTCCTCCCACACTCCAAAGACGTGCAGGTTTGTAGGTTAATTGGCTTGGTATAAATGTAAATTGTCCCTAGTGTGTGTAGGATAATGTTAATGTGCGGGGATCACTGGTCGGTGCGGACTCGGTGGGCCGAAGGGCCTGTTTCTTTAAACTAAACTAAACTGAAGCATCCCGTCACAAATTTGGGAGCGATCCTAATCTACCATCTACCTCAGTGATGACCCTCGGGCCATCTTTAATCGGACTTTTCTGGAATTTATCTTGCACTAAACGTTATGCCCTTTATCCTGCATTTGTACACTCTGGGCGGCTAAATTTGTAACCATGTATAGTCTTTCCGCTGACTGGATAGCATGCAACAAAAAAGCCTTTCACTATATCTTGGTACACGTGACAATAATAGAAACATAGAAACATAGAAAATAGGTGCAGGAGTAGGCCATTCGGCCCTTCGAGCCTGCACCGCCATTCAATGTGATCATGGCTGATCATCCAACTCAGTATCCCGTACCTGCCTTCTCTCCATACCCCCTGATCCCTTTAGCCACAAGTGCCACATCTAACGCCCTCTTAAATATAGCCAATGAACTGGCCTCAACTACCTTCTGTGGCAGAGAATTCCAGAGACTCACCACTCTCTGTGTAAAGAATGTTTTCCTCATTTCGGTCCTAAAGGAATTCCCCCTTATCCTTAGACTGTGACCCCTTGTTCTGGACTCCCCCAACATCGGGAACAATCTTCCAGCATCTAGCTTGTCCAACCCCTTAAGAATTTTGTAGGTTTCTATAAGATCCCCCCTCAATCTTCTAAATTCCATCGAGTACAAACCGAGTCTATCCAATCTTTCCTCATATGAAAGTCCTGACATCCCAGGAATCAGTCTGGTAAATTAAACAAATAGACTAAATTAAACTATATCTATTTTTTATATATTTTTTCCTTTTCATTATTACATTGTTTACAGTGCTCTATGTTTACATATCCTGTTGTGCTGCGCAAGTGAGAATTTCATTGTTCTATCTGGGACATGTGACAATTAAACACTCTTGACGCTTGACTAAACTAAACGAAATTAAACTAAACTATAAAGGTGGTTACTCTCCAACACCAATGTGAAAAGCCACTCCAATAGTCATGAAGTTTACTTGGTCACTGCAGGTTGCGGATTAGGCTGCTGAGTTAAGGGTGACACAGTGGTGCAGCGGTAGAGTTGTTGTCTAACAGCCGCATAGACCCGGCTTTGATCCTGACAATGGGTGCTGACTGTGCGGAGTTTGTACATACCACTTGTGAGGCGTGGGTTTACTCCGGGCGCTCTGGTTTCCTCCCAGACTCGGAAGACGTACAGGTCTGCAGTTAATTGGCTTCAGTAAAATTGTAAATTGCCCCTAGTGTGTGGGGTAGTGCTGGTGTACGGGATAATCACTGGTCGGCGCGGAGACAGCGAGATGAACGGCTTGTTTCCGTGCTGTATCTCTGAAGTCTAAAGTGTAATAGATGCTAATCTTTTACATTCCCCCGATCATTCCTCTTCTTTTAGGACCGAGATGAGAAAAACATTTTTCACACAGAGAGTGGTGAATCTGTGGAATTCTCTGCCACAGGAGGTAGTTGAGGCCAGTTCATTGGCTATATTTAAGAGGGAGTTGGATGTGGCCCTTGTGGCTAAAGGGATCAGGGGGTATGGAGAGAAGGCAGGTACGGGATACTGAGTTGGATGATCAGCCATGATCATATTGAATGGCGGTGCAGGCTGGAAGGGCCGAATGGCCTACTCCTGCACCTATTTTCTATGTTTCTATGTTTCCATTCTATTGTACTGCTCCTGCAATGCACAGCGAGAGAAACATATCCACAGGCCCAGTGTTTTTCATTGCAAGGCCAGTGAACCCATGGTAGTTCCAGTTGAGCCACAGTGCACCACCCACGTGAATCATGGGCTGGAGACAGGGGCAGGTGTACGGAGGGAGTTTGGCCATGATCTGAGCTGCAGAAAGAGGGTCTGAGCTGCAGAGAGAGGTTGGGCAGGCTAGGACTGTATTCCTTGAGGCATAGAATGCTGAGAGGTTATCTTGTGGAGATGTATAAGATTATGAGGGGGGTAAATAGAGTAGATGCACAGTCTTTAAGCCAGAGCAGTAAAATCAAGAACCAGAGGACATGGGTATAAGGTAGGAGGGGTAAGATTTAATCAGAACCTGAGGGGCAACCTTTTCACACAGAGGATGGTAGGTGTATGGAATGAGCTGCCAGAGAAGATAGTTGAGGCAGAAACTATAACAATTTAAAAGACATTTGGTCAGGTACATGGATATGAAAGGTTTAGAGGGATATGGGCAAAACGCAGGCAGGTGGGACTAGTGTAGATGGAGCATCTTGGTTGCTGTGGGCAACTTCGGCCGAAGGGCCTGTTTGTGTGCTGTATGACTATGACATAGAGGAGTTGTGTCCAAAGTGGAGGAGACTCTTTTTTTCTTATGCATTTACCCTAAAACACGGGCACGTGCACATAAACACACACGCGCGCGCGCGCACACACACACACACGCACGCACGCACGCACGCACGCACGCACGCACGCACGCACACACACACACACACACACACACACACACACACACACACACACACACACACACACACACACACAGAGGAAATTCACACAAATGCCCAGCCCCACTGCTAATAAACTGCTGTCCAAAGTTCACCCATTCATTTTCATTCTCTACTTACTGTCTATTATTCAATTGTCAATATATGTTGACACGAAAACACAATCCAGAAGCTCTAATTATGAAGTGTTTCTCGGAATGGGTGCTTATTGAATCAATTTTTTTGAAACCTTGTGAATCTCTCCAATCATGTTTTCTAATTACACTGGCCCCAGCTCCCCACTGGGGTTCCCCAGTACTAGTTTCAGACTCAGTATTTCCCCCCACATGATATCAAGCTCACTGTTGTATAAATCACTGTGATGAGGCAAGATAAAGAGAGAGAGAGAGGTCATAGGTCATGTGATAGGAGTAGACTTAGGCCACTCAGCCCATCAAGTCTACTCTGCCATTCAATCATAGATGATCTATCTCTCCCTCAACCCCATTCCCTTGCCTTCTCCCCATACCCTCTGACACCCGTACTAATCAGGAATCAATCTATCTATCTCTGGCGTGTAAATATCCGCTGACTTGGCCTCCACAGCCTTCTGCTGCAAGGAATTCCACAGATTCACCACCCACCCGCTGACTAAAGAAATTTCTCTTCATCTCCTTCCTAAAAGGAGAGTCCACATCCATTCTATCCAAGCCTTTCACTATTTTCTATGTTTCAATGAGGTCCCTCCCCTCCTAAACTCCAGCGAGTACAGGCCCAGTGCCGACCAACGCTTGAGAGCTAGGAGTGGGTGATCGGGAAATCAAACAGAGCGATAAAAGGACAAGAAATAGAGTCATAGAGTCATACAGTGTGGAAACAGGCCCTTCGGCCCACCTTATGCACACTGACCAACATGTCCCTACCTGCCTGCATCTGGCCCACATCCCTCTAAACCTGTCGGAACGTTGCGATAGTGCACGTGGGAGGGATTGAAGGAAAATAAATGAGGGCAGGATGATGGAGGGAACGAAAGAGAGAGAGTTCAAAGGGCAGAGCAGAGAGAGCAATACTTTTAGACTGGCAGGCATAGAATCAGACAGTTTTTTAAACTAAAGTTCAGTTTAGTTTAGTTTAGTTTGGAGATGCAGCGTGGAATCAGGCCCTTTGGCCCACCGAATCCGTGCCGACCAGCGATCACCCCCATACACGAGCTTTATCCGATGCTCCAGTGACAATTTACAGAAGCCAATTAACCTACAAACCTGTACGTCTTTGGAGTGTGGGAGCGCCCGGAAAGAACTCATGCGGTCATGGGGAGAACGTACAAACTCCGTACAGACAGCACCCATACTCAGGATCGAACCCGGGTCTGTGGAGCATTAAGCGACAACCCTGCCGAGTCTGGGCCACCGAGTCGCAGAGTGAGATAGCGTGTGAAATGAAAGGAAGTACATGAGGGAGAGAGCAAGCGATTAAAGTGTGGTGAACAAGGTGTTAATTCAAGTGTTGTTGTGGCTCCCACATTGAAGGGCTTCTGCAAAATGTCTTCCCCTTGGAAATGGTGACGTTTGCTGACTTAGGGGAACACTCATCATCTGAAGTTTGATTGCGATGACTAAAAAACAACGAGCATTGAAATTAGAGAAACTGAGAAAAAGAGGGGGGACAAACAGTGCAGACGGAAGCAACAGAAATGGATTAAGAAGTAAGAGACACAAACCTAATATAAAATGCATTGATGCAGCTGTACATTTCCACAAGAAAATCTCCAACGTACCTCAAAGAAACGAGGCCATTAAAGGGCCAGATTGCGTTTTGCTTGCGCCACCCGTTTCATACTGGTTTTCAAGGCACACTCAGGATAAGGAAAAGAAGAAATCCCACCCTCAGATGCTTTCTGTTCAGTTAAAAGAAACCTTCTGGGCTTTAATGAAGATCCCTGCACATTTTCTACAAGACACTTCAGCGCTGATTAAAAGTCCCAAAGGAAGATGTGTGCAAATTAGGCAGGGAATAATCAAAGGGTATTTCCCTCCTGATTTCATGGTCTTTGTTTGTATGTTCTATGTCGGCACGGCTGTGTTCCAGTCATGCATGGTAAAAGTACAAGGTGTTTATGACTAAAATAAACTAAAATGTGTGCCAATTGAACGATTCAAATTACAGAAAAGAAGTAAAATAAATTATTTCAGGCAGTTCCTTTCACAAATTTGGGTTGGTTTACCTCACATTACACTCGGTGAAGTGCCATTGGAGTGGGCATGTTTGCAATGTAAGGAAATAATGCAAACAGCGAATTGCCAAATCCACCAATGGCCAGATTTAAGTAATGATGGGGAGGCAAATCGTTGCCAGGAGACTCACGGGAATTCCTCTCCTTCACCAAGTGAGCAATAGAATAATTTATGTCCACTCACAAGGCCTCAGTTTAACATGTTATTCACAAACAATAACACTTACTGTAGTCACACCCCAGCCACTCACTCTTCTCCCCTCCCCCATCAGGCAAGAGGTACAGAAGTGCAAACATCCAGATTCAGGAAGAAGGGTCAAAAACCTGAAACTTCACCCATTCCTTCTCTCCAGGGATGCTGCCTGTCCCGCTGAGTTACTCCAGCTTTTTGTGTCCATCTTTGGTTTAAACCAGCATCTGCAGTTCCTTCCCACACAGTTTCTCCCCTGCTGTAATTGGGCAACTGAACCGTTCCACCAACAACGAGAGAGCAATCCTGAGCTACTGTCTACCTCATTGGAGAACCCTCGAACGATCTTTTTTTTTTAAATTTTCTTTATTAGAAGTAATGTACATTACAGTGATATAAGCCAAAAATAACATAGTACATTTCCTGTACCACTTCTTATTTTATACTTTAAGAAGAAGAATAAGAAGAAGAATAGAGAGAGTTAGATAGGATACTAAGTGCGTGAGAGAGTGATCCGGAAGAGCCCGTAGAAGCGTAAGACACAAGAGAGACTAAAAAAGAAAAACAAAGGAAAAGAAAGAAAAAAAAAAGACAGAAAATATGAGAAAGTAAAATAAGCTAAGATAAGATAAAAGGGATGTACCTCCTTCGTATCTTTACACACCCCTCACCAGGTCCTGATACCATTTATTTTCAGAGATGTGTTGCACCCTGTGCTTGTACCTCGAACTATCTGGACTTTATCTTGCACTAACCATGATTCACCTTATTCCCTTTATCATGTTTCTGTACACTGAGGACGGCTCGATTGTAAACTTGTATTGTCTTTCCGCTGACTGGATAGCACGCAACAAAAGCTTTTCACTGTACCTCGGTACACGTGACAATAAACTAGACCCAAATTCAAACCCTGTTTCCTTTGCACCGTAACATTGACTTACTAGCTTTAGCCTTTAGTATAACTGGTTACCAAAGGGTAAAGATCAGAGAAGTTACTTCATTCTATTCACTATACTCTTGAATTTATGGAATCTTGCCTTGGAAAGTCTTATTCTAACTATGTGGACGGCTTTCAAGTGTTTTGGATTTAACTTTATCTCCCAATTTCTTCACAATTTACCTTTATCATGTCAAAAATCAAATTCTAAACAAGATAAATTATTTTAAACGTAACCTCTTTCACAATAACATGATTAAATTTACCAGTAGAACGTTCTAATATCAATTAATACATTTGTTAAGAAAAATGACACAAAGTGCTGGAGTAACTCAGCAGGTCAGGCAGCATTTCTGGTGAGCATGGATAGGTGACGAATATAGACACAAAATGCAGGAGAAATAGTCCTGTCCCACAGTGCGAGTTCATTCCAAGAGCTCTCCCGAGTTTAAAAAAAAATCAAACTCGTAAGCACGAAGAATGAACGTGGCAGGTACGTCGGAGCTCGGGGACGTCTCTCAGCGCTAACGGCAGGTACTCGGGAAGACTCGCTAACGGCAGGTAAGTAGTGGAAGACTCATGACGATTTTTCAACATGATGAAAAATGTCCACGAGAGCCGCAAGTACCGACGAGTGGCCATTACCGTAATTCTCCGAGTTCGAATCAGGGCAAACTCGGGAGTACTCTTGGAATGAACTCGTACCGTGGGACAGTAGTTTAACTCTGTGGGTCAGGCAACATCTCTGGAAAAAAAGAATGGGTGACGTTTCGGGTCGGGCGCCTTCTTCAGACTGAAAGTGTTTCTGTCCTTTCAGCACTTTCTGTGTATCTCCGGTATGAACTAGCATCTCCAACCCCTTCCTACACATAGATGGGTGACGTTTCAGTTCAAGACCCTTTAGTCTGAAGATGGGTCCCGACCCGAAACGTCACCTATCCATGTTCTCCACAGATGCTGCCTGACCAGCTGCGTTACTCCAGCACTTTTGTGTATTAACCCGCATCTGCAGTTCCTCGTGTCTACCTGTTAATACATTTGTTCAACATTTTCAGTTCTGGATTCCAGCCCATCTCGAAAGCCTGCAGTTGGACGGAATAAAATGGTGCCTAGCTCCTCCAAGCAGAACTGTACATTGTGGGCATGGACAGTTTGCAGAATCCTGGGGGTGCATTAACAGTTTTTCAATTTAAAGCAAATTCTCATCCTATGGGAATTTACGAGTTCCTTTGCTTTTTCTAAAGCACGTTCAAACAAATGGAAGATTGGATTCTGGAAGATTTATTTCAGCCAGGTCACATTTTTTTTAAATTGCAACTTTTTTATTATCAAGTGCTAAGTTAGACAAGACCTGTGATTAGCAACAGCTGTGGTTCCTTTGTAGTCCTCTCTAGCTGTCAACAAAGGTTATTTATTGAAAATGGATTTCTTTTTCTCAATTGAAAAGTTGAAAATTCAATTTAAAACATTTTGTCTTCTGTATTATTTTGGTGGATTTAAGATCGAGGGATTTTTTAATTAAGGATGTTGCATACGCAATGATTAACATTGCATATACAACCATTCAAATGTTTGGCAAGTTATTATAATTCCGTTATAGAAACTTACGTTTATTAAAGACTGTGGTGTTCAGTAGATTCACTAATAGCCCATCTGTGCTGGAGGTCACCCTTAAACCAAACCCTGTTTGAAACGAGTCCTTTAGAGTCTGTGCATCGGGCATGGCGGTGATTGTAACACATGAAGCTAATGCATGGCATCCAAGCCAGCCTGAACTTTGGGAAAACCAAGGTTAATACCGTCTCATTCTGCTCTTTCATGCATAAGAAGAAAGTGAGGAACAATGAATCAGTCATAGCTTGACACAGCCGGTCAGTACAAAGACTATGCATGTTCCTGATAGTCCATCTGGTCCCTGTGTAGAACCTGAGGCCAAACAGTTCAGTGGCTGTCACCTGCAGTACAGCCAGCTAGCATGTATCCACCCAGTTTTTCAAATGCATGTCTTCACACAGCAGATTAAACAACTCTAATTAGTAACTCTGGTCCAATTGAACCTGGAAAGACATAGATAGATGGCGTACTGAGTGCGTAGGATTCCTGGGGCAAGAAGCCATTATCCACCATTGTCACTCCTGGCTGTCTTAGATTCTTATTCTTCTTTTTCCTCTTCTGTTAAGTAACACAATTTTAATTGAAATATATGGAACATGAAGGAATCGCCCTTTACTTCTTTGCTATCTGCTTCCATCACCAGTTCACCAATTTTGTACGTTCTACCTGAATCTAGGTGAGTTTTCTCCGGTTTCCTCCCACACTCCATACAGGTTTGTAGGCTAATTGGTTTGGTACAATTGTAAATTGTCCCTAGTGTGTGTAAGACAGTTGTACAGGGATCACAGGTCCGCGCCGACTTGGTGGGCCGAAGGGGCTATT
The DNA here is from genome assembly GCA_963514005.1 of Raja brachyura. The sequence goes on from OY740803.1 coordinate 34,648,667, forward strand.
TCCCGGCTGTATCTTTAAATTAAACTAAGCTAAAACCAATTGTTGCCTTTCACTTTCAATTCAATATTACTGTTGTAGGAATTTAAGTTCAGTGCTGCAAAATGTGAACGTATGGTCCATCAAATGGCTTCCCGGTTAATACATCATATTATCACATTTGCTGCTCAAACCCACTAACCCTCCACTGTGACATTTTGAAACATCTTAATTTTAATGTGAACCTATAAACCTAGACAATATGTAGTCATATCCATCCAGTATTCGTCCAGATAAATATATTCATTGTTACCAAGGGCCTGCTGCTGCAAATCCTTTGCTCACTGAAGGTGGCAGCTCAGGAAGATTGGGTGTTAATGAAGGTGTATGATGTGGTTGGCTTCATTGCTAGAGCCATTGAATATAAGAGTCAGGACGTCACGATGCAGCTCTCCAGGAGTTTGGTTTGGACACATTTGGAGTATTGCGTGCAGTTCTGGTACCCCATTGCCGCTTTGGTAGAGGGTGCAGAGGTGATTTACCAAAATCCTGCCTGGGTTACAGGGATTCAGCTCCTGGGAGAGGTTGGATAGACTTGGATTGTATTCTCTGGAACATCGTAGGTTGAGAGGAGACGATGGAAGTATTTATAATTATAAGGCATAGATAGGGAAGACAGAACCTTTTCCCCTAGGGTGGAAATGTCCAACACTAGAGGGCGTAGCTATTAGGTGTGAGGGGGAAAGTTTAATAGTGTTGTGCGGAGCAAATTTTTTACAGTGAGAGTGGTGGAGGCCTGGAACGCCTTGCTAGGGTTAGTGGTAGAAGCAGATACAATAGCAGCGTTTAAGAGGCTTTTAGATAAACACCAGACTAAGACTAGACATGTTCACACGGGAGGGCTGGTCCCCCAACGCAATATTCCACTTCTCCACCAAAATCCAATATTGGTGGCAATTCTGGAGCACTATTATGGGTGTTGTGGGCCGAAGGAACTGGTTTCCAGAGGGTTAGTATGGACATTGTGGGCCGATTTGATTCTTGGGCTGGCAGCTCAGTCACTCAGGCCTGGTGTGCTGGCAGCTCAGTCACTCAGGGCTGGTGTGCTGGCAGCTCAGTCACTCAGGGCTGGTGGGCTGGCAGCTCAGTCACTCAGGCCTGGTGGGCTGGCAGCTCAGTCACTCAGGGCTGGTGGGCGGGTAGCTCAGAAACTGCCAGAAATTCTGCCCAAAACAGGTGAGAGACTCTGTGAGAGAGAAGGGGGAGAGGGTGGAGAATCAATTTTAGACATTTTTCATCTTTTTCTGCAGATCACAGCAATGAAGGAGGAAAGTCTATCCTGGCCTGGATCTCACATGGAGTCAATGATGGGAGGAAGAAAAATACTGTGTTGAGGTTTAATACTTGCAGGGGGAATACATACTGATGGGCCAGAGGGACTCCCCTGGGCTAGTACATGTCTGATGGGCTGAAGGGACTCTTTAAAAAAAACAGGGTGAAATCTCAATGAAAGGCACTTTTCCTCAACTTTTCCACGGCAAAAACAGGCATTTTGGGCAAAAGATATTGATTTCTCGGCTAATAGGGGCGTTGTCGGCCGAAATGAGTGGTTGCAGGCAGCCAAACATCTCATTTCATTTCATTTCTATTGCCATTTCAGTTTCAAGTACAGGGCAGGCCAAACAATTCTTTTCATTTTCATTTCATTTCATTTCCATTGCCATTTCAGTTTCAAGCAGAGGGTAGGCCAAACAACTCATCTCATTTTCATTTCATTTCCATTGTCATTTCAGTTTCAAGCAGAGGGCAGGCCAAACAACTCATCTCATTTTCATTTCATTTTCATTGCCATTTCAGTTTCAAGCAGAGGGTAGGCCAAACAACTCATCTCATTTTCATTTCATTTCATTTCCATTGCCATTTCAGTTTCAAGCACAGGGCAGGCCAAACAACTCATTCTATTTTCATTAAGGGCTAACAAATCATTTATTGCAAGTGCATTGCAGACTCACAGTTCAGTAGACTCACAGTTCATAGCAGAATCACAGCAGAATCATAGTTGTGGCCGCTCCCTCGTGATCTCCCAGAGTGACTGACTCACGTCCAGGCATCCTAGGTTTTATAGTCCTGCCCACCTCCCCCCCCCCCCCCCCCCCCCCGGAAGTGGCGTTACCTTCATCGTGGTGATTGACAGGCAAGAGGACCTATCAGCTGATCTGAAGATTTGTTAAACATTCATAACTTTTTTTTTCATCGATCGGAAAAATCCTCGGGACTGTCTCAGCGGAGGACTGTGAGTAAGATGGCCAAAATCATAGCGATATGTGGTGGAGTTTTTTCTAAAATCAATATACAGTGCAGGCAGGAAGTGGTCAAGATGAAACTTTTAGTTATATAGATATGCAAGTGCAGGGAATAGAGAAATATGAATCATGTGCAGGCAGTTTTACAGACAGTTTAACCTGGCCGAGTAGGTGAATCAAGAACCAGAGATTATAGGTTTAAGGTGAAGGGGAAAAGATTTAATAGGAATCTGAGGGGTACATTTTTAACACAAAGGGTGGTGGGGGTATGGAACCTACATACAGCTGCCAGCGGAGGTACTATCCCAAAATTTAAGAAACAGACAGTTACATGGATAGGACAGGTTTGGATTGGATATGGACCAAACACGGGCAGGTGGGACTAGTGTAGCTGGGACATGTTGGCTGGTGTGGGCAAGTTGGGCCGACGGGTCTGTAGCCATGCTGTATCACTCTATCACTCTGTCACTCGATGGCATCATGTTTGGCACAAACATTGTGGGCCGAAGGGCCCGTTCCTGTGCTGTAGTGTTCTGTGCTCCATGTGCAGCATCTGCTGTTGGCCTGGACCCAAGTACTGCGATGAGTCCGATAAGAGATTAATGGACCTTGATGCGTTTTAGCTCGTCACTCATACTTGACCATTGCAAATTCTTTAAAACCATATTAAAATGTAAGTATTTTTTAATTGATAGTTTCCTGGCAAAAAAAAAAAGACATCAAGCGTATTTCTAAAGTTGCAGTGCGATTCTTGGAGCTTACGGTATATATCTTGTGGTAAGCTTGTCTAATAAATTCCTGAGTAACAACATCCAAAATAGTTGAGGATATCTCTGCCAAGAAGCATTAGGAAACCTGAAATATAATCTAAAAATGACACATTCCACCTCCTGTATTAAAAGATGCCTGGAGCACAGAATGATGGCATGTAAATATCTGTCTACAGTTCCTGTTTAGTTTAAATAGCAGGTTGGCAATGAACGACTGGAACTTCAATCATTTCTATTAACCTAATACTAAAAATAAGTAACAGCCATTGCCTGTCATCAGAACAATATCAACAGCGATAGAGATAGAATCTTCCTTTAAGTGTTCTCATTTGTGAATCGGGCTTAACAGAAATCATCGGTAGACACATTGTGCTGGAGTAACTCAAGTGTGCCTGGCGAGTGAAAGGATGGAGAAAAAGGATGGGTGACATTTTGGGTCGGGACCCTTCTCCTGACCCGAAATATCACCCATCCTTTTTCTCCAGAGATGCTGCCGGACCCGTTGAGTTACTCCAGCACTTTGTGTCTATCTTTGGTATAAGTCTGTTGTGTTGTTTTGTACCAGAAATCATGCCGGGGCTGTAATCAGTAATGCGTTATTTTTTAGGGACACAGTTTTAGGGACACAGCCCACCAAGTCCACGCCAACCATCGATCACTCATTCCATAGTTCCATGTTATCCCACTTTCTCATCCTACACACTCGGGGTAGTTAACAGAAGCCAAATAAGCTACAATCCTGCATGTCTTTGGTATGTGGGATGAAACCGGAGTGCCCAGAGAAAGCCCACGTGCTCACTGGGAGAATGTGCAAACTCCACACAGACACTTTCTCTGACTGCTCGTTATACACACAAAGAGATTTACAGCAAGGGGGCGGCATGGTGCCGCAGTGGCAAAGTACCAGAGATCTGGGTTCAATCCTAGACGTACAGGTTTGTAGATTAATTGGCTTCGATAAATATTGTAAATTTTCCATAGTGAGAAGGATAGTGTTAGTGTACTGGAGATCGCAGGTTGGTGCAGACTTGGTGGGGCCGAAGGGCCTGTTTCTAGAGTTTTCATCTCTAAAATGAAACAAAAAAATAAAGACTATGTGAATGACTTGATAGATAGATGAGGCATGTGGTGTGCAACTAATCTGAGCAAAACCAAAATGCAAATGATTCAATTGTGCTGGACCCACAGATATGATCACAGGATAACACACTCAGCTTCCACACAATCCAACATTTCCATTGCACACAAGAACCATGAGCTTTAATATATCTGATAATAAGACCTTAATTTGCAATGTACTTTTTATTACACTGATATAGTCAAGATATATTTAGCTGGTTTGGAACACAAATCCCTTCAATGTGATCACTTGTTACATGACAGGCAACATATAGAAATGAGAAATTAGAAAGATAATCTGTCATTCAGTAATTTGTTTCAAAATATCCTGAAAATAATATGGTCCATAAGGGGAAAAAATGTCAGAAGCTGTCAGTGACAAGGGGACACAAAATTCTTTAATTCCTCACGTTTTTGCTCCACCACAGCACGGAAACAGGCCCATTGGTCTACCGAGTCTGCACCAACCAGCGATCTCCGTACACTAGCACTACCTTACACACTAGGACAATTTACAATCATTTACCAAAGCCAATTAACCTACAAACCTGTACCTCCTTGAGTGTGAGAGGAAACCGGAGTACCTGGGGAAAACCCACTCACAGGGAGAACGTACAAATAGCACCCAGTATTAGGCTCGAACCCGGGTCTCTGGCGCTGTAAGGCAGCAACTCTACCGCTGCGCAACTGTGCCACCCCAGAGTTGGATTGCAATTTTGTGCTGTTGAAGTGGGGTAGTTTTACAAATGGAAGGTGTGTATTGCTGATGATAAAAAGTCACACAATTTCCCATCATTTAAGAAACAGTTGGACAGGCACATTGATAGGACAGGTTTGGAGGGTTATGGACCAAGCGCAGGCAAGTGGGACTAGGGTAGCTGGGACATTGGTGGCCGGTGTGGGCAAGTTGAGCTGAAGGGCCTGCTTCCACAGTGTATCACTCTATGACTCTATGATTACACCCCTTGGCTCTTTGCAACAGATCAAACTTTAGTTTCAAAACTTGCTCCACTTCTTCTAGAAAATCCTACACTCAGATCTGAAAGCATGACAGAGTTTGTCAAACTAACACGTGAGTTGTATCATGACAAAGTTTAGAGGAAACACTATAACATCTCAATCTTCTACCTGGTACAAACAAGAGGTTGATAGATAAAGAGCATATTTGATATTTTGTCCTGTCAAACAGGAATTCTTCTGTTTTAATTTCCTCAATGTTGTCACACTTGCCCAAAGCTGAAAATAGGTATGTCGTAACAAAAGCAGGATGTTACAGATGTGCAAAGTCTGACAGGGGTTTGCTCTGCCTGATATACTGAACAAGCGAGGCAGCATCTCTGGAAAGAGCAGCAGGATTTAATGTTTCAGATTGATTGCTCTTTCACCTGCCATCCAACATGAAAGATAAAAGATGAAACAGATTTTAATATGCGGCGAAAAGGTGATGTGGGGAGGGAGGCATGTGGAAAAGAGAATAGAGGAAGATCTGCCATAGTTTGGAAACCAGGAGCAACTGAATGCCAAAAAAAGTCTGAGGTAGGGTCTCGACCCGAAACGTCAGCCATCCTTTCTCTCCAGAGATGCTGCCTGTCCCACTGAGTTACTCCAGCATATTGTGTCTACCAAAAAAGAATGTTGGCACCATGAAAAAATGAGGGTATTTGTACAAGTAAAGAAATCACAAGCATTACCTGCAATTTTTCTGATCAATTTTTGGGGCTCCTGGTGACTGGCATTGGTTGTTGAAATGTGTTTTATTTTGCAATATGCAGCTGACCAAAGGAGACCAAAAGGCTGAATGGAATCAGAAACATCACGATTAGATCTCCTAGTTCTGAATGAGGGTTGAGAACATTAGTTGTGGTTCATGTTTATGATTATTAAGGCATACTTACAAGAAAATCCTCAAGTAAAGTTTTGATGGAGTCAGAATTTGACTTGGTTCCAAAACCTACCCATATTTTAGCAGTCTTCCGATCTTACTACCTTAAACATGGCTATCTCCAAAAAGTCTATGCTTACAATTGACGTACAATTGACAACACCATTGTTGAAAACGTTTCATTTGAGATTTGCTGTAGAATTTTAATTTTAGTTCAATCCATGTGAGCATGCCAGCTTCTTCTGTAAGACTAGGCAGTGGCAGTTGCTGCCCTACAGCACCAGACACTTGGGTTCAATTCTGACCACGAGTGCTGTCTGTACGGAGTCTGTGCATTCACTCCATGGTCGCGTGGGTTTTCTCCGGGTGCTCCGGTTTCCTCCCACGTTCCAAAGAAGTGCAGGTTTGCAGGCTAATTGGCTTGTGTATTTTATCCCTAGTGTGTCGGATAGAACTAGTGTATGGGTGATCGCTGGTCAGCGCGGACCCGGCGGGCTGAAGAGTCTGTTTCTACACGGAATCGCTAAACTAAAGTAAGCTAAACTAAACAAAACTAAGATATCAGTTATAAGTCAACCAGTGAGAAGATTTAGAAGAGCAGGTTGCATCAGATCTGAAAGAAAGTGGAAGATGACACTGAAGATTCTCTGGAACAGTCGAATTTAAGGCTATTAAAACTATTTGCAACACATAAAACATTAGTTTAGAAACTTTCTCCTGCTCCACTTTTTATAGAAAATCTTATACTCAAATCAGAAATATCACTTCCAGGTCTAGAATCAACTAAACATCTCTTAACCGCTTTGTAGATTGTGTACAGCCTTTGCTTAGCATCCTAATTGAACATGTCTTTGCATTAAAAAAAGTTATATATGATGATCAAGTACAAAAGCTCAGACTTTAAACTTCAAAACAAATACTTCCTTCAAGTTCTCTGGAGCACGCTTGACGTTTGTGAAGATTTATTCTTCCTGCAGTCGGTTTTAATAAAATGAGCACTTCTGTCCTGTGGGATAGAGGTAGATGCAGAATCACACACTGATGAAAGTGTACCTCAGCCATAGAGTCATAGAGTCATACCGTGTTGAAAGAGGCCCAACTTGCCCACACCGATTAACATGTTCCATCTACACTAGTCCATTTGCCTGCATTTGGCCCATATCCCACTCAACCTGTCCTGTCCATGTACCTATCTAACTGCTTCTTATACATTATGGTACTCCCTGCCTCGACTACCTTGTCCCATACATCCACCACCCTTTGCATGAGAAAGTTACTCCTCAGATTCCTATAAAACTGTTCCCCCTTCACCTTAAACCTATGCCCTCTGGTTCTCAGTTTCCCCTCACTCTGGGCAAAAGACTCTGTGTGTCCCCCTGATTTATTGCTTTCATGATTCTATACACCTCAGTAAGATCACCCCTCGTCCTCCTGTGCTCCAGGGAATAGCGTCCCAATCATCCTGATCTGTCGTATGTTTATTCGTCGATGCACTGTCATGCTGATGGGAGGGATGGGTTAGTGTATTCTGATTTCGAGGCATGACTACACACATTGGGAACGAGGCAAGCCTGCAGCATGAGGGAACCGGTTTGGTCTGGCTTGGTTATTGGTTGAGACCAGTTTTAACGGCACGTCTGTTGGGTTGGCAGATCCTCATTAATAAAAGGTGCATGATTACTCTGATTGCACTTTTCCCGCTCACACTTGGCCTATTTTCCTCCACTCTGTGCTTCACTCTGAAAAAGGAATTGCGCAAAAAGTCGGTTAATTTGATGATAAAGTTAAGAATAATTCCCCTGTCCCACTTAGCAAACCTGAACGGTAACCTCTGGAGACTTTGCGCCCCACCCAAGGTTTCCGTGTGGTTCCCGGAGGTTTTTGTCCTCCGGCAACCACCTTCAACTAGCATCGCAACTGGCTTTGACTAAAAAATTACAGATTTTTAAAACTGAAACTTTCGACCATTGAGGAGACTGACAAAAACCTCAGGGAACCTCCGGGAACCACACGGAAACATTGGGTGGGGCACAAACCTGGGCGCAATTTCTCCAGAGATTTCCGTTCATGTTTCCTAAGTGGGACAGGGGCATTATAGTCAGTTAAACCTTGCCTTTAGTTTCCTTTATGATATGTTTCATGTGCAGACAGATTCAGTAGTGTGCAGAACATCTTTAAAATAAATACATGTGTGTATATTTAAGTCACATCAACAATATACATTCCTCTGACCACACATGGAAATAATGCGTTTCACGTAATTAAAGCATTCTCGTCAGGAAGTTGTACTGAATTCTCTCCGTCAAACATGGCTCAACACTGTTCATTAGCAAGTTAAGATGAAATACTGAGGTACACAGTGTTCTTCTCGCACATTTACATATCCTTCATGTTGTCAAGGAAGGTAAAACTTCAATGCTTCTAATCCCTGTGCGGGTGGTAACAACAAAATAGCTGTTTTGCTCATGTTAATGAAGATATTTGTCAATGCATTAAACAACCATGTAACACAGTCTACGTTTAACATTCTAACGCCACATTTCTGTTCAGCCTCATTGGGCTTTGACCCAAGTCTAAAATTTGTCTTTATTACTTCTACCGTTATTGCTGGAACAATAACGGGGACTGGCAGCTGCACGTAATCAGATAAGGAGCACTAATATAATAAGTGCACAATCCAATAATGGGCATATTAAGTGATTTGAAATCTAAACAACCATTATAATGTTTTAATTAATTGTTGCAGTGACTATTTGCAAATCAATGAAAATTTAGCCCACTTTTGTTTCCTTTTGTAATGCGAAGTTAACATTTATTCGTGCATAAATAATTTATTAGTTTGCAAAAGGAATTCAGAATTATATCTGCCTGTGTGCTTTTAGTGTATTAACTATATTAAAAAAGGTGGGGGGCGGGGGGGAATAAATAAATTATCTAAATTATAAATAATGATAGGTCCTTGTCCTGTTTTTTCTCTCCACAGGTGCTGTCTGATATGCTGACTGTTTTTGCCACTTTCTGTTTTTAATTCAGATTTCCAGAAAGCACATTTTATTTTCGGGATGAGGTTGTTCTCAAATCTGGAGGTAACGTGTTCTCTGGCTCCTATACCTTCTTCCTGATGGTAGCAACAAGATGACAGCATGGTCGGGGTAGTGTGGGTCTCTGATAACATTAGCTTCCTTCGTGAACCAGCACTGGTCAGAAGACCAATACACGTGATGGACTTGGGCATTGACCTCCCCACCACTGAAAGGACGTGCAGCAACTTAGGGCAACACGGTGGCGCAGTGGAAGAGTTGCTGCCTTACAGCGCCATTGACCCGGATCCTGCATATGGAGGATCTTGTCTGTACGGAGTTTGTATGTTCTCCCTGTGACTGCGTGGGGTTTCTCTGGGTGCTCTGGTTTCCTCCCACACTCCAAAGACATACAGGTTTGATAATCTAATTGGCTCAGTATAATTGTAAATTGTCCCTATTGTGTCGGATAGTGTTAGTGCGTGGGTTTCGCTGGCTTGTACTATAATGGGCTTCTGTAAAATGTCCCTTGTGTGTAGGATAGTGCTGATGTACAGGGTGATCATTGGTCGGTGTGGACTCAGTGGGCCTTAGGGCCTGTTTCCGCGCTGTATCTCTAAAATCTAAAGTGTGGAGTAAATGGTTATCCAGTTTCACTCCGTCTGGCATGAGGCTTTGCTGGAGCACTGTCTCAGCTTGAATCATGACTGCTGACACTGTTGCACACAAACCACACAAAACAGGCAGCATCTCTGTTACATTGCCAGGAACATGTTGGTTGCAGTGCGCTCTGACACCTGAGGACCCAGTCAAGAGTGAGCCTCTTCTATTGGACGAGGATCCAGTTGTGATGCTGCCCTTCATTTTCTTTTCAGGGTGAAATAGGAGGCAAATTCAATGCTAGCATTTATATCAAGAGGACTGGAATACAAAAACAGAGATGTAATGCTGAGGCTCTATGAGGTTCTAGTCAGGTGGAGTACTGTGAGCAAATTTGGGCCCCATATATGTGCTGGCTCTGGAGAGGGTCCAGAGGAGGTTTACAAGAATGATTCCAGGAATGAGTGGGTTAGCGTATGATGAGCGTTTGGCAGCACTGGGCCTCTACTCGCTGGAGTTTAGAAGGTTGAGGGGGGACCTCTTTGAAACTTGAAGAATAATGAAAGGCATAGATAGATGTGGATGTGGAAAGGATGTTTCCACTGGTGGGAAAGTCTGGGACCAGAGGCCTTAGCCTCAGAATTAAAGGGCGCTCTTTTGGAAAGGAGGTGAGGAGGAACTTCTTTAGTCAGAGGGTAGTTAATCTGTGGAACTCATTGCCAGGAGCGCTGTGGAGGCCGTAAGTGGATATTGTTTCGGCAACGATAGACAAATTGTTGATTAGAATGGGTGTCAAGCATTATGGGGAGAAGGCAGGAAAAAGGGATTAGGAGGCAGAGATCAGCCATGATTGAATGATGGAGTTGACTCAATGGGCCGAATAGCTTAATTCTACTCCTGTAACGTGAACATTTTGTGTGAGATTCGGCAAGGGTCTTTTTTAACAGGAGGAAATATCTATTTAAAAAGTGGAATAAGTTGATATTTTGTACCAGGTGTTTTACTTCAGATCTATTATTCCAGGCAATCCACAAAATTATCTCAGAAAATAGAAAACAGTTCAGAATGATTCTTCTCAGACCATCATTGCAAGATCAAAAGAAAGGAAATACTAGGTCAAACAAATCTTATCCATTTGAACATAATTCATTCTGGAATAAGCCTCAAATCTGTAGGATTGCGAACTGGTGTGAGATGTTGCCCCAGGTACTTATAATTTTATAAAGAGGATCATCCTAGTATTATAGTATCATAGATTCATAGTGTCATACAACATGGATACAGACCCTTCGGCCCACATCATGTCCATGCCGACCAACAAGTCCCATCTGCCTGCGTTGGTCCCATATCCCTCTAAACTTATCCTATCCATGTACCTGTCTAAATGTTTCTTAAATGGTGTGATAGTACCTGCCTCAACTATCTCATCCAACAGCTTGTTCCATATGCCTACTGTTGTGTAAAAGGTTTCCCCTCAGGTTCCTATAAAACTGTTCCCCCCAATACCTTAAACCGATGTCCTCTGCTTCTCAATTGCCCTATTCTGGGTAAAAGACACTATGCATTTATCCTATCTATTCTGCTCATAATCTAATACATCTCTATTGGATCACCCCTCGTCCTCCTGTGCTCCATGGAATAAAATCCCATCCTGCTCAACCTCTCCCTGTAGCTCGGGTCCTCAAGTCCTGGAAACATCCTTGTAAATTTTCTCTGCAGCTTTTCCAGCTTAACAACATATTTCCTATAACCGGGTGACCAATACTGAACACAATACTCTAAATGTGGTCTCACCAATGTCTTGTACAACTGTAGCACGACCAATCAACTTCTATACTCAACTCTATTATTCTATTATACTATTCTTACCAAAGTTTATTTTTCCTTACTTTACACTTTCTGGTTAAAATATCTTTCCTTATTATTCAAGAGTAGGTTCCTATTTCAAGATACTATTTCAATCCAATCACACTCACCTGTATCCACCTATCACTTGCCAGGCTTTATAACCATATAACCATATAACAATTACAGCACGGAAACAGGCCTTCTCGGCCCTTCCAGTTCGTGCCGACCATTTATTTTCCACTAGTCCCATCTACCTGCACTCAGACCATACCCCTCCATTCCCTTCCCGTCCATATACCTATCCACTTTACTTTTAAATGTTAAAATTGATCGTGCCTCCACCACTTCTGCTGGAAGATCATTCCACACAGCCACCACTCTCTGAGTAAAGAAGTTCCCCCTCATGTTATCCCTAAACTTCTGTCCCTTAATTCTCATGTCATGCCCTCTTGTTTGAATCTTCCCTACCCTCAACGGGAAAAGCTCTGTCTATCCCTTTCATCATTTTAAAGACTTCAATCAAGTCCCCCCTTAACCTTCTGCACTCCAAAGAATAAAGACCTAACTTGTTCAACCTTTCTCTGTAACTTAGTTGCTGGAACCGAGGCAACATTCTAGTAAATCTCCTCTGTACTCTCTCTATTTTGTTGACATCCTTCCTATAATTAGGCCACCAAAATTGTACACCATACTCCAGAATTGGTCTTGCCAATGCCTTGTACAATTTTAACATTACTTCCCTACCCCCATATTCAATGCTCTGATTTATAAAGGCCAGCACACCAAAAGCTTTCTTCACCACCCTATCTACATGCGATTCCACCTTCAGGGAACTATGCACAATTATTCCTAGATCCCTCTGTTCCACAGCATTCCTCAATTCCCTACCATTTACCATGTATGTCCTATTTTGATTTGTCCTGCCAAGATGTAGCACCTCACACTTATCAGCATTAAACTCCATCTGCCATCTTTCAGCCCACTCTTCCAAATGGCCCAAATCTCTCTGTAGACTTTGAAAATCTACTTCATTATCCACAGCACCACCTGTCTTAGTATCATCTGCATACTTACTTATCCAATTTTCCACCCCATCATCTAGATCATTGATGTACATGACAAACAACAGTGGATCCAACACAGATCCCTGAGGCACCCCAGGCTTTGTCCCACCCCCACCTTTCTTTTCCAGTTTTTTCCACCCTACTCTGGGTCAGAAGAAGGAGCCCGACCCCAAACCTCACCTCATCAGATGCTGCCTAACTCACTGAGTGTTTTGCTCAAGATTCCAGCATCTGCAGTTTCTTGTTTCTCTGTGGTACGGCGTCAGACACCAGAAGAAACAACAATGGGTTTCTCAGTTCAGCATTCGATCTACGATGGTGTTATCCCAGTGCTATATTCGTAGGAACTAGTTTTTAGGTTTGCTGTCTGGATGTGGTAGACCCTTTAAATTACAGGTATATTGAGTCTAGTTTATTATCTCGTGTACCGAGGTGCAATGACAAGCTTTTGTTGCGTGCTAACCAGTCAGCGGAAAGACAACACATGGTTACGATCGAACAATCCACGGTGTACAGATACATGGTAAAGAAAATAACGTCGATAACGTGGATAATGCAAGGTAAAGCCCAGTAAAATCCGATCAAAGGTAGTCGAAAGGTTCCCAATGAGGTACATAGTAGCTCAGGACTGCTCTCTAGCTATTGTTATGATGGTCCAGTTGCCTGATTACAACTGGGAAGGAACCATATTCAAGGACCCCACCCCCGCATTTCCAAAATCTTGCTCTGAAGCCAAGGAATGTAAGCATTAACTTCATGACCTCAGCAATCATGCCTTAAACACGTCTCCCTCAAGCATCACGTTGCCTGGTTTGACACGGAACAGAGGAGGTTTACAAGATGACAGTGAGGGCTGGAAAATGTAGTCACAATGAAATATTAATTAGGCCGGGATGTTTTCTTGAGGTCAGAGAGGACTGAAGGCAGATTTAATTGAAGTGTATAAAGTTATGAGGGACGTGGATGGGTTAAATAGGAAGGGAGCACCTACTTTCTGAGCAGAGAGATCAATAGCTTGGATGCATTGATTGAAGGTAATAAGATTACAGGGATGTTGTGAGAGAATGTTTTTCCCCAAAGAATCGAGGAGGTCTGGAACTCACTGCCGGAAAGGTGCCGAAGAAAATAAACCTCATCATATTTTTAAAAGTTATTGGATGGGCCCTGGAAGTGCTGCTTCCGATGAAGTAACAGGCCAAAAGCTGGAAATCTGGATAGTTCAGATCAAAGCCTCCCTGTACATGGACAACATCACTGTCTTCTGCTCGGATTCAGCATCTGCGAGCTGTTTGAGATGGCATCACGGTCAGGGACGACCACAGGAAGAGCAAAGAGGATGCAGAGCTGAGAAGAAGAGGAGTGTGAGAGACTTGAAAAGCAGCTGTTGAAAAGTTCGAGGCTTGTTAGCTTCAGAACAAAAGGGCGTCAGGCTTTAGTGGAGCGGCCATTTTAGATTTGCCATAGTGAGAGTGTTTGAGTTTCAGGGGCAGTGTCCTTGAGTAATAATTGCTGAGGCTTTGGCTTGTGGTGCTTCGGTGAGTAGGCTGAGTAGAGGCATAGGTAAGAACAGGTAAGATCTTTAAACTTTGCTCTTCAGACATGGTGAAGTTGGGATGGCAATTTGGACTGTGTTATTAACATAGATTAGTGCAGCACAGGATGGGGCCCATTGGCCCACAGTGTTTGTGCCGAACATGATGCCAAGTTAAACTGATCTCATCTACCTGTACATGATCCATAGCCCTCTATTTCTAGTACTTCCGTGTGCCCATCTAAAGGCATTTAATGCGCCACTATCGTATCTGCGTCCACCACCACTTAGACCACTTGGGGCGGCACGGCGGCGCAGCGGTAGAGTTGCCGCCTTACAGCACCAGAGACCCGAGTTTGATCCTGACTACGGGTGCTGTCTGTACGGAGTTTGGACATTCTCCCTGCGACCGCGTGGGCTTTCTCTGGGTGCTCCAGTTTCCCTTCACACTCCAAAGACCTACAGGTTTGAAGGTCAATTGGCTTTTGTAAAATTGCAAGTTGTCCCAAGTGTGTATGTTACTGTGAGTGTACAGGGCGATTGCTGGTTGACGCGGACTCGCTGGGCCAAAGGGCCTGTTTCTGTGCTGTATCTCTAAAGGCTAAATATCATTTGATGGGAATGTATTATAGCTCCCACCCCCACCTCCCCACCCCCACCCCCACCCCCCCCCCCCCCACCCCCACCTCCCCAGCTCCCAAACCACATATCCAGAATTTGGATAGACAAGGACTGATTAAGAATAGTCAACATGGTTGTGTGGGTGAGAAATCACATCTCACAAATCTGCTAGAGTGTTTAGTAGAGGTAATCACAAGTATAGATGAGGGTAGGGCAGCAGACCTTATCTACGTGGCCTTTATGCAAGGCCTTTGACAAAGTCCTCCATGGGGAGGTTATCTGGAAGGTTAGATCACATGGGATCCAGGGAGAGGTAGCTATTTAGATACATCATTGAGCAAAATACAAAATGCAGGACAGGCAGTATCGGTGGACGGAATGGACAAACGGCCTTTCGGGTCAGGAATCTAATTCAGACATATGAAGAAGGGTCCCGACTCGAAACACCAAGCACCCAGACCTGCCTTGGGCGGCTGTGAGAAGGGGCCTCCCCATTAGATTCACCCTGCATGCTCAGACCCTCACTCCCAATGCATGCTGCCCCCAGGGTGGCTGTGATGTGGACGAGATGACGCCCCATCTCTTCATGGACCGTGCATTTACAAAGTGGGTCTGGAAAAGAATGCAAGAGTTCTTGTCAAACTCCACCCTGAGCAGGACCCTCTGATCAATGGAGCATCCCCAGGAGTGCACATTGAGACAAATATCAAGTCAGCTCAGTGAAAGACACACATTGGTCTGCCTGTATCTATCTTATTGTCCTTCCGGTGCAAGGAGATGTCTGTAAACAGGTGTTACTAACTGGCACCTTCCAAGCTGCAGGAACGCATGCTGAGCGGAGGTTGGTGCAGACACCATAGAGGCTTTGCAGGAAAAGACTGCAGTGCGAGGTCCTGCTGCCACCAGGCATTAAGGGGTTAAGGACACAAAGTGTTGGAGTAACTCGGCGGGTCAGGCAGCATCTATGGAGAACATAGATTGATGACATTTAGAGTCGGGACACTTCTTCCGACCAAATTGTCGGAAGAAGGGTCCTGATTTGAAACGTCACTTCTCCATGTTCTTCATAGATGCTGCCTGGCCCGCTGAGTTACTCCAGTACTTTGCGTCCATTTGTGCAAACCTGCATTTGCAGTTCCTTGTTTCTACATCAAGTGGTTAAGTCGTTTGAAAGCCTCTCAAACACGTGTGATTTTTATCTTCAAGGAAGCCATACAATTGGTAATGGCTACACGAAATCTGCCAACACCACAAATGTACTGCATATACCAGATAACACTGTGAATATATGGACTGAAAGACCATGAATGTAAAGATAGCTATGCATTGATTTTTTTTAACAGTATTTGGTATATATTTTTAATAATAACGTTTATTTGGAAATTTAAAAAAGCTCTTATTCAGCTGGTAATAAAGAACTTCAGATGCTGATTTAAGCCAAAGATAGATGCCAAATCACAAAATACTGGCGTAAAATCCAGACGTTCTCAGCTGGCTTGTACACAGAGGGCTAAATAGCTCCCTTACTTCCACAAATCTCTCCATTGCTACGATCTGATTCTTCCTGTTTGTGCCCAATCTCTGTTTTGGCCCAATCTCATTTTTACCCATGGGGTTTCAAAAAAAATTAATTTAATTTTATTATCTATGACATGAGCGAATTTCAGAAACATATGTGGAACAATTGTAGTCTGATATAAGCGTGGAGATCCCATATAATATACATGAACCCTCTGATTGTATCCATACTTCTTTGTCCAGTCTCCTTAACCAGTTCAGCTTTGCTTTCATTTGCCCCTCCCTTGACCTCTCCCATTGGTTCCAGATCTCTTTTCCTTTGCCTTACCGAGTGGTTTATTTTAAGCAAAGTGCTTGCCTTTATACAATGGCTTTCATAACCTCAGCACATCCCAAAGTACTTTACAACCAATTGCATACATTTTGAACTGTGGCAACTGTTGTAACGCAGGAAATGCGGTGGCAATGTTGCCCACAGCAACGTCCCACAAACCGTAATGAATACAACACGGCCCAGTAGTATGTTTGTATGATGTGGTCTATTGGCTAGGGCACACCTCCTTCCCCAAAAAGTGCTGTGGGATCCACCTGCAAAGTTAGGTCAGTGACCCTTCTGAAAGATCAAAGTAAACTGACACTTTCTGCTTTGGAATAAATGCTTGAGTAACATTATGGGTGTGAAAATATTGGCCTGGGTGAAAATTTCAACGTCTTCCTAGTTGAAGTTGTGGTGAGAAATTGTTGCAGGAGGCTTATTTTAGTTTAATTTAGTTTAGTTTAGCTTAGTTTAGTTCAGTTTAGTGTTTACAGACACAGCGTGGAAACAGGTCCTTCAGCCCACCGAGTCTGTGTCAGCCAACTAGTTGTACACTGGTACCCTGTGCACTAGTTCTATGTACACTAGTTCACCTGTACACTAGTTCTATGTTATCCCAGTTTTGTATCCTACCCACTAGAGGCAATTTACAGGAGTCAACGAGCCAATTAACCTACAAACCGGGACACGTTTGGAGTGTGGGAGGAAACCAGAGGAAACCCACATGATCACAGGGAGAACGTGCAAACTCCGTACAGACAGCACCCGGGTCTACGGCGCCATACGATAGCAACTCTACATCTGCGCCGCTGTGCTGCCCCCTAAGTCAGCGAGAGATATTAAGTCAGAAACAAGGGTTCTGAACTTGAACAAAGGTAACTTTGAAGGTATGAGATGTGAATTGGCCAAGATAGACTGGCAGGTGATTCTTAAAGGGTTGACGGTGGATGTGCAATGGAAGGTATTTAAAGACTGCATGGATGAAGTACAAAAGTTGTTCATACCAGTTTGGCAAAAGAATAAATCGGGGAAGGTGGTGCATCCATGGATAACAAGGGAAATCAGGGATAGTATAAAAACAAAAGATGAGGCATACAAATTTGCCAGAAAAAGCAGCCTACCGGAGGACTGGGAGAAATTCAGAATCCAGCAGAGGAGGACAAAGGGCTTAATTAGGAAAGGGAAAATAGATTATGAAAGGAAACTGGCAGGGAACATAAAAACTGACTGCAAAAGTTTTTATAGATATGTAAAGAGAAAGAGACTAGTTAAAACAAATGTTGGTCCCTTGCAGTCAGAAACAGGTGAATTGATCATGGGGAACAAGGACATGGCAGACCAATTGAATAACTACTTTGGTTCTGTCTTCACTAAGGAAGACATAAATAATCTGCCGGAAATAGCAGTGGAACGGGGGTCAAATAAGATGGAGGAACTGACTGAAATCCAGGTTAGCCGGGAGGTGGTGTTGGGTAAATTGAACGGATTGAAGGCCGATAAATCCCCAGGGCCAGATAGTCTGCATCCCAGAGTACTCAAGGAGGTAGCCACAGAAATAGTGGATGCATTAGTGATAATTTTTCAAAATTCCTTAGATTCTGGAGTAGTTCCTGAGGATTGGAGAGTAGCTAATGTAACCCCACTTTTTAAAAAAGGAGGGAGAGAGAAAGCGGGGAATTACAGACCAGTTAGTCTAACATCGGTAGTGGGGAAACTGCTAGAGTCAGTTATTAAAGATGGGATAGCAGCGCATTTGGAAAGTGGTGAAATCATTGGACAAAGTCAGCATGGATTTACGAAAGGTAAATCATGTCTGACAAATCTGATAGAATTTTTCGAGGATGTAACTAGTAGAGTGGATAAGGGAGAACCAGTGGATGTGTTATATCTAGACTTTCAGAAGGCTTTCGACAAGGTCCCGCATAAGAGATTAGAATACAAACTTAAAGCACACGGTATTGGGGGTTCAGTATTGATGTGGGGTGCCGCAAGGCTCAGTGCTGGGACCCCAGCTATTTACAATATATATTAATGATTTGGACGAGGGAATTCAATGCAACATCTCCAAATTTGCAGATGATACCAAGCTGGGGGGTATAGTTAGGTGTGAGGAGGATGCTTGGAGGCTGCAGGGTGATTTGGATAGGCTGAGTGAATGGGCAGATGCATGGCAGATGCAGTACAATGTGGATAAATGTGAGGTTATCCACTTTGGTGGCAAAAACATGAGGGTAGACTATTATCTGAATGGTGGCAGATTAGGTAAGGGGGAGATGCAACGAGACCTGGGTGTCATGGTACACCAGTCATTGAAAGTAGGCATGCAGGTGCAGCAGGCAGTGAAGAAAGCAAATGGTATGTTAGCATTCATAGCGAAAGGATTTGAGTATAGGAGCAGGGAGGTTCTACTGCAGTTGTACAGGGTTTTGGTGAGGCCACACCTGGAGTACTGCGTACAGTTTTGGTCTCCAAATCTGAGGAAAGACATCCTTGCCATAGAGGGGGTACAGAGAAGATTCACCAGACTGATTCCTGGGATGTCAGGACTTTCATATGAGGAAAGATTGGATAGACTCGGTTTGTACTCGATGGAATTTAGAAGATTGATAAAAATTTAGAAGAAAAATAGGTGCAGGAGTAGGCCATTCGGCCCTTCGAGCCTGCACCGCCATTCAATATGATCATGGCTGATCATCCAACTCAGCATCCCGTACCTGCCTTCTCTCCATACCCCCTGATCCCTTTAGCCACAAGTGCCACATCTAACGCCCTCTTAAATATAGCCAATGAACTGGCCTCAACTACCTTCTGTGGCAGAGAATTCCAGAGACTCACCACTCTCTGTGTAAAGAATGTTTTCCTCATCTCGGTCCTAAAGGAATTCCCCCTTATCCTTAGACTGTGACCCCTTGTTCTGGACTCCCCCAACATCGGGAACAATCTTCCAGCATCTAGCTTGTCCAACCCCTTAAGAATTTTGTAAGTTTCTATAAGATCCCCCCTCAATCTTCTAAATTCCATCGAGTACAAACCGAGTCTATCCAATCTTTCCTCATATGAAAGTCCTGACATCCCAGGAATCAGTCTGGTGAATCTTCTCTGTACCCCCTCTATGGCAAGGATGTCTTTCCTCAGATTTGGAGACCAAAACTGTACGCAGTACTCCAGGTGTGGCCTCACCAAAACCCTGTACAACTGCAGTAGAACCTCCCTGCTCCTATACTCAAATCCTTTCGCTATGAATGCTAACATACCATTTGATTTCTTCACTGCCTAACAAGGTAGGCTATCCTCTTGCATGTGTCTAATGTCCATTTTAGCTTCTTTCAAGCAGGTTGGACATTTCACGGAGACCATAAGATAAAACTGTTCCACTCGGGCAGTGGCTGTGACTGCGGTTTCCAGAAAATGGAAGATTAAGCAGCAAGCATATTTCCCCATCTAGATTCCTCCATCTTGTCACACATTGCGGACTATTATTCAATGGTGCCAGGGACTAATGCAGGGCATAAATACATCTCCCTTAAACCTGGTCATTCATGGGATTAACTTTAGTTTGGAGATGCAAGGCAGAAACAAGCCCTTGAGACACCGAGTCCAAGCCAACCACCGATCACTCATTCACACTAGTACTATGTCATCCCACTTTCTTATTGATTCCCACGCACTAGGGGCAATTTTACACAGGCTAGGTTCTCGTTGTTCTGAAGTAAACTCAAAGGCTAATGGTCATGTAATCTGGTCTGGTCACATCAAGCAGAGGGCAAAGGTGTCCATAATCCTTATTGTTAATATCAATGAGGGAGAGATATTCACTAACTTTATCTCGACAATGAATGGAAAAGGGAAGCAGTTCGCATTGTCCAATATATTCCTGTTGCCTACCACCTAATTGGGTCTTTTTCAGTTTAGTTTAGAGATATGGTGCGGAAACAGGCCTTTCGGCCCACCGAGTCCGCGCCAACCGGCGATCCCCGCATATTAACACTCTCCTCCACCCACTGGAGACCATTTTTACATTTACAAAACCAATTTACCGACATACCCGTATGTCTTTGGAGTGTGGGAGGAAACCGAAGATCTCGTAGAAAACCCACGCGGTCACGGGAAGAACGTACAAACTCCGTGCAGACAGCACCCGTAGTCAGGATTGAACCCGGATCACCGGTGCTGCAAGCGCAGCAACTCTACCACGGTGCCACTGTGCTGCCCTAATTCTTAAGGAAATGAATTCTCACTATTGTGTGTAAATAGAAATCTTTTGGTGACTACAACCCATCCTGGCAGTGTTGTTCCATTGTAAGTTCTGCTCAGTAATTTCATCCATGGAGGCTCTCTGAGCTGGTATAAACTTCTAACTTGATCAATTCAGGAATACTGTACCTTTCTAACTTTCAATTTAATTTAGTTTAGAGATACAGCAGGCCCTTTGGCCCACCGAGTCCACACTGACCATCGATCACTTGTTCACACTAGTCCTACGTTATTCCTTTTTCTCATCTACTCCCTACACATTAGGTGCAAATTTACAGAGGCCGATGATCCACCAAACCCGCACATCTTTGGGAAGTGGGACGAAACCGGAGCACCCGCAGGAAACCCAGGTGTTCGTAGGGCGAAGGTGCAAACTCAACACAGACAGTAGCTCCACCAGTCTTGGTGTGATGAGGTTTCTGTGTCCCATTCATTTCAAGTCAAGTGGAGGTTGGTCTAGGTCAGATAATACTTTCACTTTATGGCTTCAGAGCACATTATCCACTAACTTCAATCCACAAGGACAATTGGGGTTAGGCTAAGACATTGCCTTGTCAGTAGTGCTCAGATCCGTAATAGGGAGGAAACTAAAAGTCTACTTCTATGCCACTGTCCTTTGCATATATATGTAAAAGTGAGAGAGGAAATATAATGTGTAGGAAAGAACTGCCATTGCTGGTTTAAATCGAAGATAGACATAAAAAACTGGAGTAACTCAGCAGGACAGGCAGGATCTCTGGAGCGAAGGAATGGGTGACGTTTCAGGTCGAGACCCTTCTTCAGACTCTTCAGATTCTTCAGACCGTGAGAGGAAATATAATATTTCCATATAAGTGATTCTGAACTGCTCTCCCAAGTTTCATAGTTATGTGAGTGTCTATTAAAATAAAGCAGAGAGAAAATATATTCTTGGAATCTCATAATCAAATTATAGTTTCAGTCTTCTCTGGTCTTAATAACCAAAGGAGGATGAAAGGACTTTAATATTGCATTAAAAAATTTTATGGATAAATGCCCATACCCTTTGGACCTTATCGTTCCCTGTGATCTATGGCAAATATTGTATTGTAAAGTCGAGCAGCCTGGTTGATACAAGCAATGGAACGTCCTATACATTTGCTGAATGGTCTTTGTCAACCATCTGGAGATCAAGGATGATTTGCTTCCACTTTAGTTCCACAAGGTCCTGTGCAGGAATGGCAGGCTCTGTCGCCGGGGTCAACAGTGGAGGTTGGTGGTGGACGGGATGGCTGGATTGTTGTGCATCTCCCTCCTGCTGTGCTCTAGCCTCCACATCAAAGAGCCCCACACCTTTTGGTGTTTTCTTGGATGGCTCTCCATCCTTTTGAAATGACCTGGACATGGGATTGTGTTGGAAGGAACTGTAGATGCTGGGTTAAACTGTAGATAGAGTGACTCAGCAGGTCAAGCAGCATCTCTGGAGAGAACGGATGGGTGCCATTTTAGGTCGTGTCTGAAGAAGGGTCCTGACCTGAAACGCCACTCATCCTTTTTCTCCAGAGATGCTGCTGGACCAGCTAAGTTAGTCCAGCATTTTGTGTCCATGGGATTCCCAGGTATTGGTGAGAGCATTACATTTTTTTCAGTGGGACTGAAGATTTTCTTGAAGTGCTTTCTCTACCCTCCAGTGAATCACTTGCTGTGTTGGAGTTTGAAAGCTTATTTTACGAGTTTCGTGCTGGCATGCAGGTGATATGGTCTACTCACTGGAGTTGCCTCAACGTCTCTAGAGCCTCAGAGCCAGTGATGTTGGTTGGAGAAAGCGGCTGACAATGGTAGGTGAAGTGTATTTGGAAGATCTTGCAGAGACAGTATTGGTGATATATCTCCAGCGCTTTGAGGTGCCTCCTCCAGAAAGTCCATCTCCAATACACATGGAGGATGGGGATCACTGTTGCCCGGTGGACCATCAGTTTGGTGCCCGGTTTAAGATCTTAATCTATGATTACTCCTTTTTTCAGGCAGCCAAAGGAAAATGGCTGTGCAATGGAGGCAGTGGCAGATACCTGCCCTCACAGGGAGGTGGCTCCTGAGACGTGGGAAGTTATCCTTGCTAACCATGCTTTGATCATGGATCGTGACCATCAGAAGGAAGTAATGTGCAGCGGGGACATTGCTGAAGAACATTTACCTTCTAGATTTATTGCCTGTGTGCATTCTCCCATGCTTCAATGAAAGCAGTAACGAAGATTTTGATCTGCATCACCTGCCTATTGCAATATGATGACTGCGATTCGCTGTGGAGCAGACGTTGAACAGTTTCCTGGTCAGCTAATAAATTAACTCCGCACTGACGGGAGTAATGGGAGGTGCAGTACAATGAGGAAGATTGAGCAGCACAGCGGTCAACCTCATTTGACCGTCTTCTGCATTGGGATTGGGCCCCTGGTGGATCCATTGGTAAGGATCATGCTTTGCATGCAAAGGCCAAGGTACGTGAAAAATAACTATCAAAAAGGCAGGAGGGTGAAGAACAACAGGAGACCCTGCAGTCAGCTGACAGCCATCATGTGCAATGGATTTTTCAGCGCTGTGTTGGACATCTGTGGCCCAAATGCACATGGACCCATCTATTTAAGAGTCATGAATGGAGGGAGGCTTAGATAGGACAGTAGGGTGGCTAATGTATGATGGAAGGAGCACTTTGCAGATCTCCTCAAGCACATTTCTGCATTAGATACAGGTTTTCCTGGCTCGATTGTACAGTGTGCTACTGGCCACTATCGGCCAACCCAACTTGGCAAGACATTTGAAAGCCCATCCAACAGCTGAAAACCATTTAAGCCTCTGACGAAGGCATAATTCCAGCTAAATCATGGCAAAGGTATATTTCTGGTGTGGATCCATATGCCCAATTCCCTTAACTGGGAAGCGGAGAGCTAGCCAGGCAATTTCCGAGACACTGTAAGCATGACCATTTTCAAAAGGGATGTTTGATCATGGTAATTAGAGTGGGACAACCCTGCCTTTTCCACAGGGAAGTCTTTTCAAGGACCCTCCTCCAAACATCTCTTTCCACTGGCTGAATAGCTCCTCCCAGTTTCAATGCTATTCCTCCCATCAAAATACTCACTGCCTGACACACCCAAGCAAAATATAGGAATCAGCCTCAAACACTGGAACTGCCTTATTTGACTTCATAAATGTGTTCTATATTATTCCAACAAAGTTACAATAAGTTCTGTGTATTCAACAATTTTATTCAGAGATCAGATGTTATCATTTCTTTGAAAAATCCATATATTATCATCCCTGAATGACAGATGACCAATAAGAGTTTTATTTACTTTATTGTGCAGGGGGTTTGATATCCTTGGCAATATAGTTAAATTTGTTTTATTTCAGATTTATTAATATTGCCTGGCGCTTAGTAAATTTTAAGTTATTAAAAATAAACTGGTGAATGTTTATGTAATGCAATTATACATTTTTCTCTCCCAGACGGAAATATTTCTTCAGTTTAATAATGACAAGCTCAGTTATTTCCCATTACATGCTACAAAATTTAAGCACAGGGGATATTTCCTGAAATTAATTTCACATATTGTAATAAACACCTATTGTATGAGATAATATAGCTAACAGGATCACAATTTTTCTAATGTTTGTAATGTTCAATTAGTTAAAAATATGCTAATTTTATGTAAAAAATCAGAGTAAATGGAATGCATGCGATAAAAAGAGATTTGTTCATCGCGTTTCATCCATATTCTCTGAAATATTAAACTTAATGCTTTTGCTGAACACTGTTCTTTAACATTATTCTCTCCTATAAACAGGGACATGACTTTGTGGCTCTATGGTAGAAAAGGCATCCAACACTTTATGTTCCATCAATTTCCATCAGTTATACCCCTTGCCTTTGAGATGGATGGATAGGCTAGGTTTTGTTCAGATTCAGATTTTATATTCATATTCAAATTCAGATGTTAGATTTCATATTCAGATTTCATATTCAGATTCAGGTTTCAGAATTCAGGTTCAGATTCAGATTCAGATCGGTTTATTGTCATATAGAGTAGGGTGCAATGAAATTCCCTGTTCACATGAAGCTCACAGAGTAAACATACACTCAGAAATGATAAATACAAGAACAAATACGAGGATGCAAAACAGGAGAATGGTGCAAGATCAGTGCCAGCAAAATAGTGCAAAAATATTAAAGTAGAATAATGAAATAACCATTGTTGTAGATTTAAGAGTAAAAGTATGTGGCAATAGCTCCAGGAACGGATGTGAAAGAGGTGATTGGTTCAGGAGTCAAATGGCAGTGGGGAAGAAGCACTTCTTAAGTCTGAACGTCCAAGCTATCCAACTCCTGTGTATTGTCCCAGAAGGTAGAAGAGAGAAAGAGGGATAACTATTGGAGGCATCGGAGACAATATTTCCAGTCTTCCTGATGCAACGTGAAGGTGGATTAATGGAAGGAAGTGATAAGCCTGTGTTCTCCACTTTCTATAGGATCGGGCAGTCAAGAACAGAGCAGTCACCACGCCAGGCTGAGATGCTTTCCATCAGAATACCTTCTCTAGTGCATCTGCAGATGTCCGAGTGATTCCTCGTGGACATACCAAATCTTCTCAGATGCCTAAAGAAAGTAAATACGCTAGTGTGCTTTCTTGATCACCACATCAATGTGAAGGGACCAGTTTAGGTTGCTGGTGATATGAATGCCTAATAACTCGAAGCTGTCACCCATCACTACAGCAGCTCCATTGATTAGGACAGGGCTGCATTCACTCTCTCGTTTCCTGAAGTCAACTTCTAATTCTTTTGTATTGCTGACATTATGGGCTGGGCTAGAAACAAGGAACTGCAGATTGTGAAACTGATTTTCCCAAAAGGGCACAAAGTGCTGGAGTAACTCAGCAGGTCAGGCAGCATTTCTGGAGAACATGGATAGGTGATGTCTGAAGAAGGCTCCTGGCCCAAAACATCACCGATCTGTGATCTCCAGAGATGCTGCCTGACCCACTGATTTATTACAGCACTTTGTGTCCTTTTATGGTCAGGACTGCTCTTCTGATACCATGACTCAAGGTTCACCATCCTCATTGTTGTTGATCCAACCGACTACAGCAGTATATTCGGTGAACTTAATGATCATGTTGGCTTTGGACTTGACCACAGTCACAATCTTATCCACTGCCGTAGCTTCCCCAGGCAGGCCATTCAAGATATGGACTACCCTCTGAGTGAAAAAGTTGCCTCTACGGTTCCTCCTAAATTCCATGTGTATTGTCCCAATAAACGTTAACTTTATTGCTAATGTCCAAACCCTTTTGTGAAAATGCAGAGCCTGATCTCATCATGAGAGAATCATAGCGACAGGCCTTTCGGCCCATCTCGTCCATACTGACCATCATTCCTATCTACACTCATCCTGTTTGTTTGGAGTAGACCCATATCCATCAACTCCTTTCTTATCCAAGCACCTGTCAATTGAAATACTCACTTATATAGTCATAGAAACATAGAAAATAGGTGCAGGAGGAAACCATTCGGCCCTTCGAGCCAGCACCGCCATTCATTGTGATCATGGCTAATCGTCCCCAATCAATAACCCGTACCTGCCTTCTCCCCATATCCCTTGATTCCACTAGCCCCTAGAGCTCTATCTAACTGCTGGGAATAATTGGACTTTCTGCTTGTTCAAATATCACTATTTTATGGGGAAATAAAATATAATTCTTTGCCTATTCATTTTTTTAAATTCTGATTCACCTAATGCAGCCATGACTTTTGGTTAAAAATAAATGTATTCTGGGCCCGAGTTCTTTCAATTGAATTCACTGGGTCTTTAGAATTACTCTCAGTAATCTAGAACAAATGAAGATTTGCCTGATTTTTATTTTATTTTTGGGAATCTTCAGTGTTACAGTGCAGAGATTTATCAGAGAATGGCAGGGTTAGGCATGACTGATGGAATTCCCTAAGGAATTAGAGCCTGCTGAATTTCACTGTGAAAACTCACATGGGAAGTAATGTGGGATTGAACACTCCCCGGGGGAAGGAGGGCTCCGAGCGAGTCAGCATCTTCAGAACATTCCAGAAAATTGCTGAAAGGAAAAAAAACTCACAAACAGAAAAGTCCTGTTTGTCTCAATGTAGCATAATATAAAGGCATAAACTACCTGAAAATGCAACCCACGTTAAAATGTTCGCACCATTCTTCCCAACTAGCTCGCCTTTGAATCAATGAATTTCCTATATTGAAAACAATCCTTTTAATTTGGTGACCCATGAGTTGGACATACATTACAAAGTCCTCTCTTGCACGAATGTGATGAAGGTAGATGGTCATATTTTCAAAGACTGTATTTGGGGCAGCGTTAGAGTCGCTGTCTCACATCACCAGAGGCCAGGGTTCGATCCTGACTACTGGTGCTGTCTGTACGGAGTTTGTACATTCTCCCAGTGACCTGCATGGGATTTTTCCGGGTGCTCCGGTTTCCACGGACTCTCCAAAGACGTAGGCTGATTTGTTTGTGGGGCTTAAAAAAAAAAAGTAATTTCCTTAGTGCGGAGGATAGTACGGGGATCGAGGCCTTGGCGGGCCGAAGGGCGTGTTCCCTCGCTGCATCTCTAAACTAAACTAAACTTAACTATAGGGTTGTAGCACCGGCTCAGATGTTTTAATCGTATCCACAGCATTGCTGCTAAAATATCTTATTCCAGCAGGTGATCTCAGAGTCCTATCCACTGCCAATCATCAAACTAAACATTTCGAAAGTTATCAGTCCCATGCCAAAATGCATCAAAATGTACACGTTATTTTCAGCGCTACCACTCGCTTCTTATTGGGTTAAATCCACACTCCTTCCCACGGCACCGGGACTGACGGCTGTTTCAGGATAATGTCGTTTTCCTCTGCAGAAGATGAAATTGTTTTTTTCCATTGATTGAATAAAAACACAACAAAAATCTATCAACGACACCAATAAAAACATAATTATCCCGTGATTAGAAGGATATTGTGTTTGTAAGGGGATTATTGTGTTTTTTTCCCCTGAAAGGATTCATGCGGTTAAATATTACATCCATCCTACAAGTTCATTAAGCATTATATTATATATAATTCTGTTATTTGCAATCTTCTGTTATGAAATCGTTGAATGTCACACCTCTGCATTGTAATTTTTCTCTATGTAGTTCGATCGAGGCAAGCACTCGAAGTTAGGACTCGTTTATCAACCTTCTCCACGGCGACACCCTTACTCACCATCTGGTTTATTTTCTACCTTCCTTAGTGTGTGTGTGAGTGTTGTCAAGCTTTTCACATCCAGAAATGCGGGCGAATTAAACCACCCAGTTTAAAAAAAAAAAAATGTGTTGGAAGGAACGGCAGATGCTGATTTAAACCGGAGACAGATACAAAATGCTGGAGCAACTCAGCATCCAGAGATGCTGCCTGCCTGCCACGCTGGGTTAATCCAGCATTCTGTGTCTATCTTCAGTTTAAAACAAGATAACGTGTCAGCCCTTTTAACGGGAATACATTCCAATCAATTTGGAGCGAAGATTTCCATTCCCCTCCAAGTCGGTTCCTGCACCATAGTTCGTTCCAACCAAATAACCAAACGAATAAATCGTTCCATGTTTAAGGAGGAACTGGAGATGCTGGGAAATGGAAAGTAGACAAAAAATGCTGGAGAAACTCAGCGGGTGAGGCAGCATCTATGGAGCGAGGGAAATATTTGTATTTCCATATTTCCGAAGAAATATTTCCTTCGCTCCATAGATGCTGCCTCACCCGCTGAGTTTCTCCAGCATTTTTTGTCTACAATCGTTTTATATGTTATTAATTGTTGAATTTCTCCCCCAGTGGGGAGCTGTGTAGTGACATATCAACCACAATTTCATTCAAAGGTCCAATAAAACAGTTTTAATCCCCCCTATATACTTAGTGAAAACTTCCGGGCAAAACACATCGCGAATACCCACCCTCTATGATAGTGTAGCACAGTCTTCAATTTAAATCTTTAAAGTGATTCCGCTTCATTTAGATCGATTTGCTCGGTGCCTTGGTTAAAATTACTAATTGCGAGACAATCTTATTAAGAAATTCGTCAAATTCATAATGTATTAGAAGGTAGCTGCTTTTAAACCGACTTTGGTGCATCAAAGTGAATGTGGGTGCCCAAAAGACCCTTTCCCACGGGACTGCGTCGTGGACAAAGTGAGACTTCCAGTGGAATTTTGCTAATTCCTTAGTTGGTGGACAACGACTGCGGGGTTATTTGGAAACGATATGAGTTTTCCCCCATTACCTTGCAGTCAAAACTCCCGAGCAGTGTTCCATCCCTGAACCGTGAGAGGGCCGTTATGCTTCTATGTTTCGCTTTTATGTGTATCTATTTGTTATGACTTTAAAGGAAACCTCTTTTAGAATTTAATTTGAAGTCTTCCCTTGGGTGTGTTTCTTGGGTGTTCCTGTTTCGCTTTTCTCTCTCTTCTGATTTAGTTTTGTATCCCTGTGCGACATGTTGCAGAGTTAACACTCGCCAGTCCATGCGTCCAGCCCACGCTAGCCGGTTGCATTGACGGCAGTGAAACTCACTAGTTGCTACCTAAACAACATAAAACACTGCAGCCGTTCAGTTTCGCTCATGGAACAACTCAGCCGGTAGACATTTATAATCCCGATGTTTTTCTCTTTACAAATGTGCTATTATCATGTCTTAATTGGAAATAATTTTAAAAAAATGCAAACAATTCAGTGGAAAATGCACTTAACATTTGCAAAAATTATTCCTAGGCGTGACTTAAAGGTAAATAGTTGGGTGAGATGAATTTTAAATAGGCGCCCGGTTTATAATTTCACCCACGGACAGAATTGCTTTTAATTGCTCATCATAAATGTTTCACTGCGATCAGACAGGGCGGCACTTTGCCTCGGGAGAGGGCCTCTGGTTATTTATTTATTTATTGTTTTGCCCTCTCTTTTCTTCCTCAAAACTTGTCAGAAGTCAGTTGGAGGGAGAGAGAAAGAGAGAGGGAACGGAAGGCTCTGGGAGTGCGGCGCGTTTGTTTCTTCGCTGCCTCCCAGACCCGGCTCTCCCGAGCAGGCGGCAGGATGTGGTGCACAGCGAAACCCACGGGGCCTGGGTGCATTGGGGAAGGGCAGAGGGGGGAAAAGGGCGCGCTACCAAAGCAGAGCACCACTTCATTACACTACTCAATGCGGGGAGAGGTCGCTGCAAATAACTCCGCCGCGCTCTGTAATGGGGGCCAGCATTCATTTGCATTTTCGTGTTGGCCGTTTAATTTCCCTTCCCTGTAAAACATTGGAACAGTGGGGAACGGAAGAGGCTCTCTCTACGTCGGGAAGTCTTGAAATCAGCGCTTGGCTTTAAAACGTCAAATTGATCCGAAGTTGAATGAGTCTTTCCTGAAATATCGGTAGCTTTTTTTAATGAAATGAACAATTAATTAAAATATTTCCAAATCATTGCCCGATGATCAGAATCAGAAATCAGAATCAGAATGCCTTTTATTGTCACTATACACGTGTACAGTGAGATTAAAAACTGCTCCTACTCCATTAATTTATATCAGAGATATAAATTAATGCTTTAACCTTAAAATAGCTGTGTACCACTACCATGGGGGACACGACTTGTGGCTTTCAGAATTAGATAAAATGTCAACAGCGTATGAGATCACTCCTTTAAAACATATATATTAAACTATTGCTCAAATGGAGAACGGATACCTAAGCCTGTATCTGCGCGATAAGTGGAATCCCAGAATGAAATTTGCTTTCAAAAATAGTCGATGAAGGTTATTTGCCAGAAGCCAGTTACCTCCCGCCGCCCGCAGTGTTGCAACTAGCAACCCTCTTCAGTGGCCAGGCCGGAGTTTCTGTGCATCCCTCAGTAATCCTCCTCAGTGTTTACCAGGCACAAGCACCTGAATGTTTTACTTAAACCGAAGAAATAGCGTGGCGCCGTTTCAACACGTGCACTTTCAACAATGGTGCATTATTTTTGATCCGGTTTAAAACGTGTTTTCCCCCGAAACCCTGGCTTTGCAAAAAAAAAAACACACACAAAGATTAACACAAGATCAATAACGTGTTTTATCTTTTATTTTTCTCTCGGGTAAAACCGTGGTTGAATAATGCCACAGCAAAGCAAGATTACAGCGATCAGAATGAGATGGTTCCGAAATCAGCGCCTACTTGTATACAGCGATCTAAGAAAGTTACTGTGTTTTATATATATATATATACATTCAGCGCGTACAGTCTTGCAAATTGTAATGTACAACCTCCGGAATTAACAATGTAGAAATCCTCCATCTTTTATGGAGTCAAATGTGACACTGCTCGCAATTCATCTCCTTCTTCTGCTCCGGGCGCTCCTAAAGCTGAAATGAATGCTTTCAGAGCAGAATGAATGAAGGTGGAAAGCGCCACAAAGCAGACGCTGCTTCCTGGCCGGGTTCTCCGGTGCTTTAACGCAGGGACGGCTACTTATATGGGTGTCAGGTCCCCACAAACGCTTAACCTGCCAGACAAACACAAACCCACCTACTTCTTGGTCAAAAACGTGCAAAAAGTCAAAGACTCGCTCTAACGCCGTGGCTTCAACGCCGCACTGCAAAGCTTTCACCAGCGGCCAAGCTCTTTCTACTAAGCCTCGACGTTCAGGAAGTACAAAGAATAATGTTATGCCCGATTTCCAACACTTTGCATGATGAATACGTTGCAGTTTTTTTTTTGCGGTTCTGAAGCAGTTTTTTTTTTATCCAAACACACTGGAATGAATGCAGCATGTCTTTGCAATCAGTCTTTACAGGCCGGGGGAGTTTAATCTGACTCACAGTGGATCCTCTTTAACTTTAGTTGACAATTATTTATACTTGAGTAACTCGCTAGGAAATATTCAGCAAAATCACAAATAAAAGTTCCCACTGGACCACGTGTATTTAAGACTTTAAAAAAAAAAAGATGCCAACCGTCCGATAAAAATGAACGTCAGGAAGAATATTAATATTTCACTGAGAACCATTCATGTATTTAAAGGTGCGATTCGTCGACGATATCAATGCGAGCACGAAAACACGCCAGGGGTTTTGTGAAAATGGAGACTTAAAGTAGCATTTGGTTTATGCGAAAAGTTAATAGGTAAATTGTGTTTTCAATGTGGGGTGCCACTTAACTTTAGGTTTGTATTAAACAGACATCCTCATTAAAAAATGATTCTTACCAAAATACGTCGAGGTACAATCTGGATTTGAAATTAGGCAGCTAGTCAAAGTTTGGATTGGGGTTTAAAGATTGCAATGGGATTTATTCAAATGCAATTAATACCAAATGTTATTATGGTTGATTCCAAGGCAGATTCCAGGCCTACCGTGAGGTAAAGGAATTTTTCAAAACCCCACAATGCAGAATTATTTCTTTTGAAAAAAACGAATAGAATAGTTCGGTGGTTATCATCTAACAAGGGGAACATGGTTGACAAAATTAACCGGACACACCAACCAAAGGCCGCATGGACACAACAAACAACATTCATTTGTTATAACCGTCTGCACTATGTTCAAATGTGAAGTCTCTACTGCATTTCTGCACTATTGCAGATTAACCGACTGACTGCTATTTTGGTCGTTTTTATGATTCCTGGAAAGTTTAAAAAAAACACAAGCTCTGACAAGTGACCTGGGCTAACATGTCTAAAATGGTCGGAATCCACAAAAATAACTTTTACGTCGATCGTTTAAAAATGTTCGAGCTCTTTAAAATGCTGACGATGACCAGTTTCCTTCTTGACTAGATTCTGCTTCTGATCAAGTCTTAGCCTAAAAAATAATCGAGACGAATATGAAGTATTCAAATGTTACCAATGTTCAAATCTAATATAAATTGCACCCATCTATATTAGCCAAGCTGTAGATGATGAAACTGTGGACAGCGTGGAAGTGCATTTAATGCTTACCCAACAGTCTATATTCTGCAGTTATACTACAGTCCAACTTGCCAATTGGGGGGCCGTTATTGTCGTTTCATTTGTGAATCTTCACTAAAATGTGAATTGATCGGAAACGAAAGGAGATTTTTCGCTTCAAACCTTCTTGGTGCAGTTAAAAAAAAATAATAATCCGAGAACAGAACTTCAAATAAAATGGGAACTCTATTCGCCAGATGTTTGCTATTATCTTACGCCATTAGTGAGTGCTACAGATGCGCTAAATAAGTCGATAAAAAATAAAGATTATATTGCATAAGGTTGCTGACATTTTATCGCACGAAAAGATCAGTATTCGAAATTTCCTTCGCATTGCGAGGACATGACACCATTTGTTCGCTCTCTGATGCAGGCTGCTTTGGTTACAAATTTCTGCTGCCAGGTCTAAACGTGAAATAAGTATCTGAAACGATCTAAATCCAGGTCGCTGGTCAGAAATGCAGAACTGGGCAGCAATGGCAGAGTCGATGCAGCCATTTTTAAATGGGACAACTTAGCAGGATTTAAGAAGCAAAACATATGTGAACACTTTCATAAATTATTCCCGTGAACTTTGGATGACCATCCGAAGAAAAACGAACACATCCCCAATAAATATTATAGATACAATTGCTGGGATTGTGTTTCATTTAAATCTGTTTATGTTAGGCGCGCTTTTTTTTTTAAACGCGTTCTCAACACCATATACTCTGAGACTTCTAACAACTTCTAAGATAATATCAGTTGTGACTTACAGGGAAATGTTATATTTTGCAGCTGCTTTAGACAACTGTAGGGGTAACAGTTTCGGACGATTCTGTCCCCCCAAAATGTAAAAGGTAATAATGATCTGAAGAAAGATGCGTCTATTTTTCCACATTTATCTCCGAGGTTTAAGCATCAATTTCCCCAACCCCCGTCCCAATTAATTATTACAGTTTAACATGCACAATGCGCTGCGTTAATAAATAACAATTTGATGAGATTATGAAACCTGGCGCGTTTGAGCCTCCCTGACTGTGCCATGTGCTCTTTTGTTCTGCTTTGCACAGAAGCGTTGCAATTGAGACGACCACTGCTTTCGGGCTGACTCAGCTGAGAAAGACCGCTGGCTGGTGTGTGTGTATGTGTGTGTGTGTGTGTGCGTGTGTGTGCAAGACTCCATCGATGACCACTCCTCTGCTGGCTTCTCTCCTTGCATTTGAACAGTCCCGCTTTTTTTTTTTTTAAATTCACCCCTCGCCGTCACTTTTCCCAACCTGCGTGGCTGCCCGGTTTTATTTCTTCATTCAAACCACCGCCGTTTTCGTTCCACTGTCCCTTCTTGCGCTCCTCGTCTCCTCGTCTCCCTTTTCAAAAGAGTTTGCAGCCGATAGGGAAATCCCCGGCGGGTCGCTGCCATCCCACGTCGTCCTCGATCCATTTTTTCCACTTCATATTCTCCTGCAAATCCTCCTTTGAATTCCAAACTCGTTTCTCATTCTTTAAACTTTGTTCATAGATGATCTCCGCCGTCTTTTTGGTATAAATGTTGAGTTGGGGATGGGGGGGGGGGGGAGGGGAGGGGAGGGTGGGTGGGTGTGGGGAGGGGCGATCGACTGTGATCGCCACACTTCAGCAGAACGCATGTTGCAGAGTTATGACCAACACGTGGAATTTCCATGTTGAGGCGAAACCTGGTTGTCCTGGGACCCCTGAAAAAATAATTCAATCCCTTTGCAACAATAAAAAAAAAACGCAGCTATCTCACACACACGCCGCGGATGCCTGAAGAACGGCAGGGACTCTCAGACACAGAAAGAAACAGAGAGGAGGGGGTTAAAAGTGTGCAGCGGAGACTCCCCTTGCTTGCTGCACGGTTCCGATTTCAGAAAGCTCCACTGACACAGGGAATCCCCCTCCCTCCCTCTCCGCCTGTGTGTTGCAAACTCTAGTCTAGTCCAGCCCCAGACTCTGGCCGCTGGCTTTTATTACCCGGCGCTGCAGAGAAGCGGGAGAGGCAAAACTAAACCTGGAGGAGAGGGGTGGGAGGTGAAAGGCGCTGTAACTCAGGAGGGGAACCTCGGACGGGAGAGAAGGAGGGAGGAGGGGGCAGGGGTAGATGGAGAGAGAGAGAGGGAGGAGGGGGCAGGGGTAGATGGAGAGAGAGGGGGAGGAGGGGGCAGGGGTAGATGGAGAGGGAGAGAGAGGGAGAGAAGGAGGGAGGGGGCAGGGGTAGATGGAGAGAGGGAGAGAGAGAGAGGGAGAGAGGGAGGGGGGGAGAGATAAGTGAAGGGGCATTGAATGGGGACTGATTGCCGCGCTCGCTGCCGGCTCCCAGCAGCGCCAATCTCCCTCCTCGCCCTCGCCGGCTCTGCCATTCACCCAGAGAACCGGCATCATCGGGCCCGTCCGGCCAATCGCAACGGAGCCAATTCATTTTAATCAGATCGGATTCTCATGGTAAAAACCCTGTGACAGCGGCTCAACGTATTCAATTGCAATTTACAGGCTGCTCTCCCTCCAGCCCTTATGTTATTAACTCTTCGCTTCCCTTCTTTCGGTTTCCCAGTCAACATGTGTTGAGCTAGCAATTGCAAAGTGATTCGGATATGACAGTCGTGTTTGACCTGCCCATTCCACACTAAGCGACCGGTTGGACTTTAAAGCTTTGGCGCTTCTTAATGATTCGTGGCTATTATATCAGTATGATAATTTTTTTTTTTATTGGGGAAGAATAGCATCTGGTTAAAGGCTGCATTATGCAGTTTCCTCTGCAAATCAAACGGTGACAAAACAATTACCATTAATATTAATAATATTTTGTGCAGAACATTGGGCTTCACGTTTGTTATTGAATCCAATTGAATGAGGGACTGGTAAAGCAAATGCTGGAAACCAGAAATGAAATTTCAAGAATACCACATTGCATAGCAAGTTTAGTTTAGTTTAGTTTATTATTGTCACATGTACTGAGGTACAAAGGAAAAGAAGACTACGGTTTAACGCCATTAGTGGGAGAGTGGGAGAGTCTAGGACCAGAGGGCAACAGCCTCAGAATAAAAGGACGTACCTTTAGAATGGAGATGAAGAGGAATTTCTTTAGCCACAGGATGGTGAATCTGGAATTCATTGCCACTGGAGGCTGTGTAGGTTAAGACAATGGGTGTTTTTAAAGTGGAGATTATAGGTTCTTCATCAGTAAGGACATCAAAGGTTATGGGGAGAAGGCAGGAGAATGGGGTTGAGAGGGAAAGATAGATCAGCCATGATCGAATGGCCGACTAGACTCGATAATGGCCGAATTCTGCTCCTTAGGCTTATGGTCTTTTGTTGTGATAAACAACTCAATAAGTGTGTAAATAAATCAGCATTACATTATTGGCATTTGTTTATGTTATGCAAGCCTAGCACTGGGGCAATTGCATGGTTAAACAATGAGAAGGTGCAATGAGCAACTTGTTTGAACCCTAGATTTAGAACAAGTGAGACGAGGGAATGGCGATATATATTTTCAAGTCAGGATGTATTAGACTTGAAGCGAAACCTTCAGCAAAGATGTCCCCCTACCTCCAGTCTCAAAAGGACAACCTTTTTGAGATTCTGACAGAGGGCATTCGACACAAAAAATTAATTCTGTTTCTCTTTCCACATTTATTGCCTGTCACGCTGAGTGTTTCCAGTATTTTCTGTGTTTGCCAATGAAAACGGAGCTTTTGGCACAACTGCTTAAGTTGCTGACATGTAACTTGAACATCTGTCTTTATCTAACTTGGAGAGAAGGGTACTTCCATTGAGCCAAAGTACACGCCTTGACTAGGATATACAAACAAGAAATACTGGAAATACTCCGTTGGTCAGGTAGCATCTGTAGAGAAAGAAACAAAGTTAGTATTTCCACCTGATGAGCTTTTATTGGAATCCCAATTGTGTTGACTGATATTGATGTGCGTGTAAAAAACAAGGTGCTGGAGGAACTCGACAACTCCATATAACCATATAACCATATAGCAATTACAGCATGGGAACAGGCCATCTCGGTCCTTCAAGTCCATGCCGAACAACTTTTTTCCCTTAGTCCCACCTGCCTGCACTCATACCATAACCCTCCATACCCTTCTCATCCATATGCCT
Organism: Raja brachyura; assembly: GCA_963514005.1. Next base: position 34,685,577 of record OY740803.1, read on the forward strand.
ATACAATTTATTTTTAAATGATACCAACAAACCTGCCGCCACCACTCAGGCAGAATCTGCGGGGTGAAATGGACAGATTGTAGCAGCGCCTGCTAGCGCACGCATATATCGAACCCGGCGTTCGGAAGCCGCGGTCACGTGACTCGGGAGGGGCTGCTTGTTTCGAGCGGTTTTTGGGCAGACGTGTCTGAAGAACCTGTGTACTGGATATCGAACTTTTGAATAAAGATCTGTTTAAAACTCCAGTAGTCGTTTCTCAGACCACTAAAAGATGATGTTTCGGGTTGGGACCCTTCTTCATTCAGGCTGTTTTTCTGCTTCTTCTGGTGAACGAAGAAATGCAGTCACGCACTTTCCCCTTCACAGAGGAGAGAACTCATCCAGATCCTTACAGTTTAGGTAAGACTGTTCACAGAGCACCAAGGATGGATTTAATATTCAACTAATCACCTTGATAGCTAAATGTATTTCTGCTGGAAGATTTCAGAAAGTGAATGCAGGCTACAAATACAGGCTTACATTACATTATATAAATGCCAATAATTTAATGCCGTATTAATTATACTCTTTATAAAATATAAAACATTTGAATTTATTGTTTAATACAATTGTGTTAACTATTAACTATTAAATAGGTGTAACTCAGCGGATCAGGCAGCATCTCTGGAGAACATGGATAGGCGACGCTTCAGGTCGGGACCCTTCTTCAGACCTGGTGTGCCTACCATTCTTGTGTCTAGGAGGTTTTTTTTCTCTGGGTAGAAAAGTTTCTAGTGTAGATGGGACATGTTGGACATTGTGGGCAAGTTGGGCCGAAGGGCCTGTTTCCATGCTGTAAGACTCTTTGACTCTATGAGTGAGCCTGTCAGTTCACACCAGCTTTTTACCGGAGCTGAAAGCCCACTCAGGACCTGGATTACAGTCACCTGAAAACATTTCACATAGAACCCCTTATATCCAGCAGATGGAGTGGCTTTCAACGATTAAGCCTGAGCTGGCTGTGAGTCCAAATTCCAAGGATGAATAGCCACTGTTTAATTCACTGTGCCACCACCTAGTCAGCTTTAGTTTAAAGATACAGGTATTAGGTAACACTAACCATGTATATCCTCATGTGGTTTGACAGGACAGTAAAATATGGATTGTTCAACAGCAGCACCGAGCTAATTATTAAGCAATGGATCCAATTAATTTTTGTCAGGCGGCAATTTCTGAGTTTGTAACGTGTCGGACTTACCTGTATTTTTGTCAGTCCTGACTTTAATTTAACACAGGGATCATTCGAAGGAGAATGAATTGTTATTGTCATTGCATAATAATGGTAATGAAAAGAGATAATCCTCCGTATTGATGCAACAATAAGAAGACTGACAAACATATTTTAAACTACAGCATTCTGCGCTTCCAATTTAGTTTGCTTTATTCTGAAAGCAGATTTGCTGAACATTACGTGTTCAATGTGTCCGTGGAGGAGGTAATTGTGTTTTCACTTATCGTAGCAACAATATCCTTTAATACAGCCTGACATACGGTATTGCTCTGCATGGGTTCCTTTTGCAGCATTCTTATAATCAGCATTTGATTTTAAAAGATGAAGATAAATGCTAAAGTTATAATCCCATAATTAAAGGTACCCACTAGGTACTGAAATCAAAGTTTAAATTCAGTCTTATTTCCCCTTCACGATATATTTGGCAATAATCCTTATTTAGCAGAGTTTATTATTTGTTTGTAAATGATAAATAAAAGCCCACATTTGTACAATCGAATACTGCTATTTATGTAATTAAATCATAATTAGGTTATTTGGGCTCATTCTTTCTCCCAGTTGGAAGATGCATATTCCAAAGAACAATCCCTTTGAAATGTAAGTTAGGAATGCTGATATTAGTCCAAGACCTCAGATCTGCCAGGGCTGTCAAGGGAATGATTCTTGGAAGGGGAAATAAAACAATCAGCCACAAACAAAGAAGTCATCTCTTGAAGTGGTGTTCAGGTCCAATTCAATGTGCACAATGAATCAGCCTGTCTGGTAATAACTCTCCAGTATCGTTATAACCTCACGGCATCCTTGCCAACTTACACTGCACTGATCCAACCCTTCCTTGGCTTGTTCCATCCGTACAGTCGCTTGATAAATGTAACTATAATCAGGAGTATTATAATGGTGCCTGGATCTAAATGTGGTCAAAATAAACAAGTAATTTGTTGCATAAAATTCTTTAATCATTTTGAGAAGGCAAAATTATGTTCCTCAGGCAGAGCAATTTTTTTTAAATTAGTAACTATTCATCAACATTCTTTTTGCATGATAAGTAGCAAAATGTATTTTGTGATTGAGATGAAGATAATTAGATGCAATTTCATATCCTATGAAGAAACTGAAATGTTGTATCTATAAGATTAGGTTTAAGTAGTTCTACACTGAAGTAACAGGTTTTGAATGAATTGCAAAGGCAGTTATTTCCCCGTGTTTAGTATTTGGTGTAATTGTGTCTGTGATGTGCTGTAAAGTAATGCAGAACACAAAACTTTAGGAAGAATCTGTTCCATAATGATGTTTTCTTGAAATTCAGAAATGGTATTAAAATATTTGTTCAAAAATCTAATTACAGTTTTCTTTTCCAGTAGAGGGATTTCAGTCATGTACAGTACATGCATAAATATTCAGGAATGCATAAGGAATAATGAACCATTTTAAAAAAAAATCTCAGAGATCTGAGATGCTCATTATAATAGGTTCATAAAAGGTTCCATAATCAATTGCACCAAATTGTCAAAAAAATATTGCAGACAGAGAATTTGTATAACAGAGGATAGGTTGGATGTTAAAATGTTTTAAAATGTTCCGTCTTTCTAAACCAACTGAAGTTCAGAAATATATTGCACATTTTTGTTTAAGATCAGACTTTAATGCAATAAGGATGATTTCAAGGTTTTTTGAGTGAATATATTTTGTTAACATTGCCTCAGATTTCAAAATTGAAAAGAATGTGATATCTTTAAAATGAAACAAGCCTAATGAAATTATTGGAGTCACACGAGACTGCAGATGCTGGAATATTGAGCAAAAAACAAAGTGCTGGAGGAACTCAGTTCATAAGGAATAAGAGTAGTATTAGGCCATTCGACCTATCAAGTTACGCCATTTGATCATGGCTGATCACATTCTCCATTCTCCGTTCTCCTGTCTTCTCCCCATAACCTCTGACATCTGTACTAATCAAGTTGGCCATTTGGCATCCATGGAGGGAAAGGGCAGACAATGTTTTGGGTCAGGACACTCCTTCAGCCTGATGGGATAATGGGGAGGAAGCTGGAAAAGGGAGATGGGGATGGGGCAAAGCCTGGCAAGTGATAGGTGGATACAAGGAACTTCAGATGCTGGTTTACAAAAAAGACACAAAGTGCTGGAGTAACTTAGCGGTCAGACATCATCTCTGGAAAATATGGATAGGTGACTATGGATGGGTCAGGACACTTCAGACTGATTGCAATGGGGGAGAAAGCTGGAAGAGAGGTGAGGGCAGGAAGAGGTTTGGCAAGTGATGGGTGGATACAGGTGAGGGGGAGGTTTGATTGGCCAATACAGACGAGGGTGGCATAAATGGCAGATTGGTGGTGATAGTGACAAACGCTTCAGGTGAAAAGGAAAGAGGAGGAGGAGTGAAACGTAAAGCTGGAGGGAGGGATGTGGGCGGAAGAGAAAGGGAAATATGGGACTCAGACATGGTAGAATAGCTGGTGGAGGAGCGGTAGAGTGTGGGGTGATTTCTGTGGTGGGCACGGTGGAAGAAATGTGTGCGCACTTGGGGGTGGGTGGGGGGGGGGGGGGGGTTGTTAGTAGGCCCTTCACTTGTATCCACCTATCACTTGCCCCACTCCCCCCATCTCCATCAGTCTGAAGAAGTGTCCTGAGCGTGATGACCCAATCCTCCACAGACGGTGCCTGAACTGTCGAGTTCCTCAAGCACTTTGTGCCGTAATAGAACTGTTACTTTGCAAAGTAGTTTTGTGCATTATAGACACAAAGTACCGGGGTAACTCAGCGGGATCTGGCAGCATCTCTAGAGAAAAAATGATGGGTGGGGTTTCAGGTCGGGACTCTTCTTCAGACCTGAAACGTCACCCATCCTATTTCTCCAGGGTTGCTGCCTGGCCCGCTGAGTTACTCCAGCACTTTGTGTCTACTTTCGGCATATACCAACATCTGCAGTTCCATTCTACACATTCTTCTGCATTATGTATGTATCAGCCTTACTGCATTCTTAGGATTTTATTTCAGTGGGAGAAACATTTGCCTCCCCCAAATTAGGCAGCAAATATAGTGAAAAAATAATGATCCTAATGCATCAACAGTAATCAAACTGAATATTTTTTTTATGTATACAGACATATAATCTTTTGTGTCTATCTTCGACATATAATTCATCGCTGGGGTAGTAAAATAAAATAAAAATAATTAAAATAATTCCATACTAGTTTGAATAGATTTATTTGACCTAAGTTTAAAAAAAAACTGTTTTGTTCTTTCATGTGGTATAGTTAATGTTTTCAATGAATAATAGTGTGTTTATGAAATTAACTGCTTCCTAGATTATTTAAAAATAGGACAGAAGATATTGAAGCCCAGGTAATAGCATTTTTTATTCGACAAGGGACCAAGTTAGCCTTAGAATGAGAAATCTAATCTCATTGTACGGTTTCCCATATATATCTTATATAATGCCTCTACTTCCTGAGAAGATTAAGGAGATTCAGTTTGGCAAAGAGGATTCTCCTGAACTTCTCCAGTTGTCAGCATATTGACTGGTCGCATCATGGCCTGGTTCGGCAACTTGAACGTCCAGGAGCGGAAAAGACTGCAGAAAGTTGTGACCACTGCCCAGTCCATCACCGGCTCTGACCTCTCCACCATCGAAGGGATTTATCGGAGTCGCTGCCTCAAAAAGGTAGCCAACATCATCAGAGACCCACACCATGACTGATTCCTGGGATGTCAGGACTGTCTTATGAACAAAGACTGCATAGACTCGGTTTATACTCTCTAGAATTTAGGAGATTGAGAGGCGATCTTATAGAAGCTTACAACATTCTTAAGGGGTCGGACAGGCTAGATGCAGGAAGATTGTTGCCGATGTTGGGGAGGTCCAGGACAAGGGGTCACAGCTTAAGGATAAGGGGGAAATCCTTTAGGACCGAGATGAGAAGGACTTTTTTCACACAGAGAGTGTTGGGTCTCTGGAACTCTCTGCCACAGAGGGTAGTTGAGGCCAGTTCATTGGCTATATTTAAGAGGGAGTTAGATGTGGCCCTTGTGGCTAAGGGGATCAGAGGGTATGGAGAGAAGGCAGGTACGGGATACTGAGTTGGATGATCAGCCATGATCATATTGAATGGTGGTGCAGGCTCGAAGGGCCGAATGGCCTACTCCTGCACCTAATTTCTATGTTTCTATGTTTCTATATAGTTCCTTGTTTAAGTATGTATGTGTATATAGATATATATATATATATATATATGTGTGTGTGTGTGTGTGTGTGTGTGTGTGTGTTCTTGTGGATATGTGTATATATACACACACTGAACTTTTTTTTTCTCTCATTTATCATTTTGTTTACAGTATTTACATATTCTGTTGTGCTGAAGCAAGCAAGAATTTCATTGTTCTATCTGGGACATATGACAATAAAACATTCTTGACTCTTGACACATATATACAGTTAAAGAGAGAGAGAACACGAGAGAGGCAGGGGAGAGAGAGGTAGAAAGAAAGAGCAGAATAAACTATCTTATAGGAACACAGAACTGTAGTTGTTGGTTAATACACAAAATGACACAAAGTGCCGGGAGTAATAGTGTGAAAACGCACACCTCCAGTTCTTTCCAGCTATTATCAGGCAACTAAATCATCCTACCACAATTAGAGACAGTTCTGAACTACTGTCTACCTCATAGATGACCCTCAGGCTGTCATTGATCGGACTGTACTGGCTTTACCTTGCACTAAATGTTATTCCCTTATCACACTGTAAATTCCTCAATTGAAATCACGTCTTGTCTTTCCGCTGACTGGATAGCACACGGCAAAATGCTTTTCACTGTACCTCGGTGCATGTGACAATGAACTAAACTGAACTAACTCAGCAGGACAGGCAGCATCTCTGGAGAAGAGACCCATCTTCAGACATTGTTGGGAGGTGGGGGAGAGAAGGAAGCTGGAAAAGGGGACAGGCAGATCAAAGCATGGTGAGGAAGTTTTATGATAGGCAGACGGTTGGAACAAAGGCTGGAGATAAGAATGGAAGGTGTGAGACAGGTTTGAGGAGTTGCAGATTGCGAAGCCAGGACGGGGGAAGTAGCATGAAAAGGGGAAGGGGGTAAATAGGTGGGAGTCCAGGTGGGGCACAGGATGGGGAAGGGGGGGATCAAAGTGGTGTGTGGATGAGAAAGGGGACGAGGAGTCTGGTGGCTGGGCAGTGAGACATTACCTAAAATCATGATAAGCCAGTGTTCATACCGTTGCGGAATACGAGGTGCTGTTCCTCCAGTTTACGTGTGGCCTCACAGTGCCAATGAAGGTGACTCAGGACAGAAAGGTCAGTATGGAAATACTGAAGGGCCTGTTTGTGCTCTGTATCCCTAAAGGAAACTAAACTAAAACCTAATGAAGCTCGATGCCGGCTCGAGCAACTGCTTTTACTTTCCAACAAGGAACATTCCAGTTTTCCAGACTCAACACAGGGTTTCAGATAATCAGCCTTTGCAGCCATGTATCTCATATTTCCAGCTTCAGGCTTTTTCTCTCTCCTTCACTGGTAATTCCAGATTTCATTCACCTTCCCCTCGAGCACCTGCTGTTGACACACCTTTTATTACTCTCCAGCCTTTTCCCAGCCCCTCTCAGCTAATGTCACCACTATCCGAGTCACCCAAACCCTCCTCAAATCCACACTCTTTTCCGTTTGTTCTCCCCGCCCTTTCTCCTTTCCCTGCAACTCAAACCTGTTTCATCACAGCAGCTTTCCAACTTGAAGCGTTAACTTTGTTTTTCTTCGCCCACAGATGCGGCCTGATCTGCCGAATACTTCCGGTGCTCTCTGTTTCAATTTCAAATTCGTAATGTCTTTTGCTCTTTGGAAATGTTAATGGCATGTCCTGCTGTATTTAAAGGAATACTGCCATCTGATATCCTCAGCAACTCAGTTCATTCCTGACGCCATCAAGGTCCCAGAAGTGAATCTGCACTCATTTATTACAATCGCTCCACTCTTGTAAACCTCTACTCCAACAGCAGCACTAAACGTTATTCCCTTTACCCTGTATCTGTACACTGTGGACGGTTCGATTCTAACCATGTACAGTCTTTTCGCTGACTGGATAGCACGCAATAAAAAACCTTTCACTGTACCTCATTGTACGTGACATTAAACTAAACTGAAACTAAGCCTCTGTTGCCGTCTGTGTGACGTTTACAGTTTGTCTCTGTCACTGCATGTCTTTTCTCGAAGTGCTTCTGTTTCATCCCACATCCCAAGAAATCTATATTGATAGGTTTAGTAGTCGCCTGTGCATGGCTGAGCATTCGGGGCGGTTGATAGGAGAACGGAGAGAATAAAATTGGATTAGTGTAAATGTGTGCTTGATCACCAGTATGGACTCAGTGGGCTGAAGGGCCTGTTTCCATGCTGTTTGACTGTATAACCCTGTGAATATTTGAAAGCTTTCCATGATAAGGCTGCAGTCAGCTTTCTTTTACCAGTCACAGACCTGTACGTGGGTTAGGAAACGATAGGGTTCAAGCTGCACTTCAGAAAAGTGAGCACATCTTCTTCTTGCGCATGGCGTGCACGGCCTAAATTTGTACGGCAACTTGTTCTATTTGATCTTATTTCATTGTGCACGCCAGGTTGATTGCATTAGTTGGAACAGGGCGGACCACGTGAAGGTTGCAATCTCCCACCCCAGTGAGCACATGATGTGGTGCCACAAAACTGCAGTACTGAGAGTGCGCTGAATCTTGAGTCAAACCAGTGAATACCCCAGTGAACTTGCTCGTCTCCTTTGTCGAAGAAAGGAACAGCAGATGCTGGTTTACAAAAATAGAACACAAAGTGTTGGGGGTAACTTGGCGGGTCAGGCAGCATCTGTGGAGGAATGGATAGGTGACGTTTAGAGTTGGGACCCTTCTTCAGGTTGATTGTAGTAGGGGGGAGAAAGCTGGAAAAGAGCGGTGGGGCGGAACAAAGTCTGGCAAGTGATAGGTGGATACAGGCAAGGTTGATTGGAAGATGGGTGGAGTAAGTGACAAAGCCAGGCGATAAAAAGGCGACAAAAAGGCGTCCATTCCCTCCACACATGCAACCTGACCCGCTTTGTTATTCCAGCAACTTGTGTTTTGTCCAAGTAGGGACGTACGGTGGTGCAGCGGTACAGTTGCTCCTGTAGACAGCGCTCGTAGTCAGGATCGAGCACTGGTCTCTGGTGCTGTAGGGCAACAAGTCTACCCCTGCGCCACCGTGCCGCCCCTGTCTTTTCACTGATTGGATAGCACGTAACAAAAACCATTCCACCGTATCTGGAGCACCTGGAGAAAACCTATGTCACAGGGGGGACGTACAAACTCCGTACAGATATGGCCGCAAACTGAGTTGTCACCTGGCAGAAGATGCTTGCTGCCCCAGGGCAGACGGCAAACCCACCCTCCAATCTCCCAAACGCTGGTTTGTATTTACCGGCTGTACATAAGGTGGGAATCTGTAACCAGTGGAGCACCTGACTGACATATGATGAAAGAATGGATCGACGGGGCTTGTATTCATTGGAATTAAGAAGGATGAGAGTGGATCTTACAGAAACATACAAAATTATTAATGGATTGGATGGGCTAGATGCAGGAAAAATGGTCCTGATGTTGGGGGAGGCCAGAACCGGAGGTCACAGTTTAAGAATAAGGGATAGGCCATTTTGGACTGAGATGAGGAAAAACGCTTTTCAGCCAGAGAGTTGTGAATCTGTGGAATTCTCTGCCACTGAAGGCAATGGAGGCCAATTCACTGCATGTATTCAAGAGAGAGCTGGGTGTTGCTCTCAGGGCTAACTGAAGCGAGGGATATGGGGAGAAAGCAGGAACAGGATACTGATTGGGGATGATCAGCCGTGATCACATTGAATGGCGGTGCTGGCTCGAAGTGCCGAATGGCCTACTCCTGCACCTATTTTCCGTGTTTCTACGACCTACACTCTTGTACTCTCTCTACAGATGCTACCCGACCTCCTGAATGTTTGCAGCTTCCTCCGTAATCTGTAAATTTCTTGGGGATGCTGACATCAATTGTGCGAAGTCATTGTTACTTTTCTTCAAATGGACTAACGATGCAGTTCGGCAGTAAAGCAGCTAGTGATGCCCTAAGCAATGCGCGTACTTGCTGGGCCATCTCAGCCTCTGGACTATTAAAGCTGAGTGTTCATCGATCTGTCCAAAGGACATTTCAGCCACCAAAACAAAACGCATTGTGTTTTATGACCAGTAAACTGGGGAGTAAACCTGTGTCATGTTTCCCAATCCCTTCTTTAAACATAAAGGATCATCTAAAGCTGTGATAGCTGCTGTGATTTTTGGCTTTCATTTTGTATTTTTGGAGTATCAACAAAATTACATTGAACGCTGAAAGGGTAATCAACAATAACCCCCTTTTGTTTCTGCAAGAACAGCAAATAAATTGTTGCACCGTTTCCACTTTTCACTGTTGCGCTGACTGATGAAGCTAAGCGTTTGCGGTCAGGGATGTTCCTTGATTATCCTGTGGAAAGTACTTGCCTTCTTCAATGTGGCTGATTCCAAATGTGCAACCATTTCTAAAGTGAGGAAATGCTCGACTAGTCGTGCAGCATCTGTGGAAAGGGAAGCAAAAGTTGACATTGCAGGTCATTGATTTTACGTCAGATATGCAAAAGGTTAAAAGTCAATCAAGTTTTAAAGATGTAGGGAGATGAGAAAACAAGAGGCACAAAGTGCTGGAGCCACTCAGCAGATCAGGCAGCATCTCTGGAGACAAAGGATAGGTGATGTTCAAGTCAGGACCCGAAACGTCACCTATCCTTTACCTCCAGAGATGATACCGGACCTGTTGAATTAGTCCAGCACTTTGTGTCTATCACTGGTATAAAGTAATACCAGCAGTTCTTTCTTTCCACATTAAGATATCTTTGAGTCTGAACAATGGTCCTGATCTGAACTGTTATCTATCCATTCCCTCCATAGACGCTGCCTGACCCGTTGAGTTACTCTAGCACTTTGTGTCAATCTTTGGTATATAACAGCATTTGCAGTTCTTTGTTTCTACATCAAGACTTATTTGAGACTGAACAATGGTCCCAAACATTCCATAGATGCTGCCTAACTCGCTGAGTTACTTCAGCATTGTGTGTTTTGCTTGAGAGAACAAAATGGAAGGTCAAGTACAGGATTGTCCAGAATCTCGCCATTACTAACTGTGTTACATAGCTTTACCAATGTACTGATGTTTTCCCTGGAAACTCTGGAATTAATTTCCCAGGCAAGGTGAAATATGGTTACAAGACGGTTTCAAAGCTATTGACTGGGGATGAATTCCTGGGCCTCAGTGACAAAAGGGTCTGATATGTGATGACATTGCACAGTGCCAGATCAGATTTGTATGTTCTGAGCTGGATGTAATTATATTGAGCAGAATGTTCGACAAGAGCCAAACAACCAGTTGAATCACCAGTATGTGACTCGCCGAACAACCGCGCCGCCATCGACAAGGACGACAACCGAAGACCGGAACGCGCACCGGTAGGCTCGCTTTACCCCACAGGCCTCGAAGGGGACTGCAGAGAAGCCAGGCAGCGAGGTCTGTCATAGGCCCTTCGGCCCACCGAGCCGCGCCGACCGGCGATAAACACTATCCTACTCACTAGGAACAATTCACAATTTTACCAAAGCCAATTATCATACAAACCTGTATGTCTTTGGATTGTAGGAGGAAACTGAAGCACCCGGAGAAAACCCACGAGGTCACGGCGAGTACGTACAAACTCCGCACCCGCAGTCAGGATCGAACCCGGGTCTTTGGTGTTGCAAAGCAATAACTCTACCTCTACGCCACTGTGCTGCGCTTTATGTAAATAGAAGCTGTGGATGCATTCCACAGAGCAGAGTACATTTGAAAGGGACGTTTAAATCATGAAGAATTTTGATAGTGACGAGAGAGAAATTGAAGGATTCATATGAAGACTCAATGATTTAAAGTCACTGGAAAAGGAAATAAAGTGACATTCAATGGGATGAATGTTTACAATTTGGAATGTGCTAATTGATAGGATGATGTTCATAGGTTTCATTTTAAGTTTAAAGAAAATTGAATCAATTCTTAAAGGAGAAAAACAATTGCAGTGTTATGTGGAAAGACTGGCCAAAGGGACTAACAGGATTACATTTTGAACGAGTCATTGGTGACTCAGCAGGCTGAGTGGATTGCTTCTTGGTTGATCAATCCCATAACTACTCAGAACAACCTTTAGTTTCTTTCGAAAATATTAAAAGTGATCTTCCTGCCAACAAGTGGTTTGACTTGAATCTTTTTTGAGGTGAGTTTTGCACATAATTGCATATTTCTCGGTAGCATCAATAAGGAAACACGTATCAATGAACTGGATTGCTGGCATTTATAAACCCTTTAATGAGGAACAAAATTCAGTTCAGGGCAGACTGCAGGTAAAAGCAAAGATAGACACAAAGTGCTGGAGTAACTCAGTGGGTCAGGCAGCATCTCTGGAGAAATAGGATGGGTGATGTTTTTTAGGTCAGTCTAAAGAAGGGTCCCGACCCAAAACGTCACCCATCCAATTTCTCCAGAGATGCTGCCCGACTCACTGAGTTACTCCAGCACTTTGTGTCTTTCTTTGGTAATAACCAGCATCTGCAGTTCTTTGTTTCTACATGAAGGTTAAAGCAGTCTTCCTGGCACATTAGCTCTGGTGGCTTCTCATCATCTACTGCATGTGGCAAACGCAGCATTCTGGCTTATTAAACATTCAAATTTGAGCATTCAATAGACAATAGGTGCAGGAGTAGGCCATTCGGCCCTTCGAGCCAGCACTGCCATTCAATGCGATCATGGCTGATTATCCACAATCAGTCCCCCGTTCCTGCCTTCTCTCCATACCCCTTAACTTAGCAGGTTTTTAGACCTCAAATCCAAATGAGAAGCACGTGTGCCTCATAGAATCAATTTGGATGAACGAGCTCAATAGACAAACTTGGAAAGATGATGAATGTAGATGAGTGCATTTTATACATTTTGTATTTAAGGGTCCAGGAAAGCAAGAGGTGAATTCTTCCAAATCTCTGTGCATCAGCTAGTAATGGCAAGTTAGCTTCCCAACTCGCAGTGATTGACTGCCGTTGTGCATCAAGCTATACTGATGGAACTGAAAATGAGAACGGATGCTGTATCTATCTTAGCTACCTTATAACATCTCATGAATAGATGTAAATCCCTCTGGGGGTGGGGGTGGAACTTAGGACAAAGGGGGACCGGTGCCACAGAGAGTGAGGAGGACCTCCGAGAACCACGGGGGATCCGGCGGGGAGCTGCCGCGAATGTGGGGGCCGCCTGGGGCCATGTGCGGCGCAGGCCTAGTTTGCTGTTGCGAGGAGATAAGGCTGTTCGATTATCTTTATGTAATAATGTCAGCTCCAGAAACGTGGCGACTCTTTGTGTACTGCCTGGGTGAGGTCTGCTGTGTGATTTTACCGGGTTAGTGTGCAAAACAAAGCACTTCACGGTACCTAGGCAAATGTGACAATAAAATATCATTGAATCAGTGAGAAATAGTTTGAAAATAAGGCGTTAAGGTGAAGGTGAGGAGTAATTACTTCTCTCATAGGGTCATGAATCTTTGGTCTACTCTATCCTGGAGAGCTGTGGTGGTTGAAACACGGAATATGTTCAAATCTGAGCTACATTTTTACTCTATAGTAAGAAGAATATGTAAAACACAAACACACACACACACACACACACACAGACAGACACACACACACACACACAAATTTTGGATGTAGCTGAACGAATATGCTATTAAATAAAATTTTACAGCTGCCAGAAACTTAATTTTAATACGTTCTCATATACTGAAAAGTATCTTCATGCCAGTTATTAGCTCTGTATTTTGTGTGTGTGTTTTTTTAATTTAATTTTTATCCCCGTTCCTCTTTGTGAGAGATCCTTGAATGGAACTCTGTACTTGCAGTGTTCAATGCAGGTTTAGTTTACATCGTGACCCAGTGGAGCATCAACACTCACACCTACTGTTTATAAATCAATAAAAATAATTGGATATGGCAATAGAGTCAACTCATATTTGAGGAACTTACCTTCCTTAGGACTTGCAGTTCAGAGATATAACTTGGAAACAAACTTTTCAACCCATCGAGTTGACGCCGATCATCGGTCACCCGTTCACACCAGTTCTATGTTATTGCACTTTCTCATCCGCTGCCTACACACGAGAGACAATTTAGAGAGACCAATTAAACTACTTACCAACAAGTCTCTGGGATGTGGGAGGAAACTGGAGCACCCAGAGGAAACTCAAGTGGTCAGAGGGAGAACATGCAAACACCACACAGACAGCACCCGAGGTCAGGATTGATCCTGGGACTCCAGAGCTGAGAGGCAGCTGCTCTACCTGCTGCGCCACTGTGCCACCAACCCACTGTGCCACCCAGTCCCACTGTGCCACCATCCCATTATGCCACCCAGTCCCCCTGTGCCACCCAGTCCCACTGTGCCACCGTCCCATTATGCCACCCAGTCCCACTGTGCCACCCAGTCCCACTGTGCCACCCAGTCCCACTGTGCCACCGTCCCATTATGCCACCCAGTCCCACTGTGCCACCCAGTCCCACTGTGCCACCCAGTCCCACTGTGCCACCCAGTCCCACTGTGCCACCGTCCCACTGTGCCACCCAGTCCCACTGTGCCACCGTCCCACTGTGCCACCCAATCCCACTGTGCCACCCAATCCCACTGTGCCACTCAGTCCCACTGTGCCACCCAGTCCCACTGTGCCACCCAGTCCCACTGTCCCACCCAGTCCCACTGTGCCACCGTCCCACTGTGCCACCCAGTCCCACTGTGCCACCCAGTCCCACTGTGCTACCGCCCCACTGTGCCAGCCAGTCCCACTGTGCCACCCAGTCCCACTGTGCCACCCAGTCCCACTGTGCCACCGTCCCACTGTGTCACCAAATCCCACTGTGCCACCCAATCCCACTGTGCCACCCAATCCCACTGTGCCACCCAGTCCCACTGTGCCACCCAGTCCCACTGTGCTACCCAGTCCCACTGTGCCACCAAATCCCACTGTGCCACCCAATCCCACTGTGCCACCCAATCCCACTGTGCCACCCAATCCCACCGTGCCACCCAATCCCACTGTGCCACCCAATCCCACTGTGCCACCCAATCCCACCGTGCCACCCAATCCCACAGTGCCACCCAATCCCACTGTGCCACCCAATCCCACCGTGCCACCCAATCCCACTGTGCCACCCAGTCCCACTGTGCCACCCAGTCCCACTGTGCCACCCAATCCCAGTGTGCCACCCAATCCCACTGTGCCACCCAGTCCCACTGTGATACCCAGTCCCACTGTGCCACCCAATCACACTGTGCCACCCAATCCCACTGTGCCACCCAGTCCCACTGTGCCACCCAGTCCCACTGTGCCACCGTCCCACTGTGCCACCCAGTCCCACTGTGCCACCGTCCCACTGTGCCACCCAATCCCACTGTGCCACCCAGTCCCACTGTGCCACCCAGTCCCACTGTGCCACTGTCCCACTGTGCCACCCAATCCCACTGTGCCACCCAGTCCCACTGTGCCACCGTCCCACTGTGCCACCCAGTCCCACTGTGCCACCCAGTCCCACTGTGCCACCCAGTCCCACTGTGCCACCGTCCCACTGTGCCACCCAATCCCACTGTGCCACCCAATCCCACTGTGCCACCCAGTCCCACTGTGCCACCCAGTCCCACTGTGCCACCCAGTCCCACTGTGCCACTGTCCCATTGTGCCACCGTCCCACTGTTCCACCTAGTCCCACTGTGCCACCCCGTCCCACTGTGCCACCCAGTCCCACTGTCCCACCCAGTCCCACTGTGCCAAGCTTAAGGAAGAAAACTGACAAATTAGAATAAATATTAGATACATTATTGTCAAATCCTGGAATTGTTATATTTCCTCATCTTTTGAGTTTTGAGTAAAAAAATTACAAATAGAAACATTTTTAGGAGAGCGTTTATTTATTGTTAAAGATTTAATGCAATTTAAAAAATTGCCACAATAGAAATCAAAAATTCCTGTCAAAGCATTGTGGACAAAATAACTTTATAGCTATCTGATATTCATATACTGTATGACAAAGGTCTTGGTGTGTACTTACTAATGTTAGAATATGTACTGGAATAAAACTGGCATTACAGATTTAATGCGATTTAGAAATAGTGCATCATTTCCACCTGCAAGTTGAGCTCTTTGATGGACTCAGTATGGTTGGAGCTCAAAGATAGACACAAAAAGCAGGAATAGCTCAGCTGGTCAGGCAGCATCTCTGGAGTAAAGGATTAGGCGACGGTTTGGGTCGAGACCCTTCTTCAGACTAAGAGTCAGGGGAGAGGGAAACTAGAGGTATGAAAAGGTACAAGATTTGAAAAGGTTTGAAAAGTTTTGATAAAGGTTTGATAAAGGTTTGAAAAGAACAAATCAAAACCAGCACCGATGATTGAGGGAAGGTGGAGCCCACAATGGTCCATTGTTGGCTGTGGAAAAAGTGATAACGAGGGGACATGACCTCGGTGCCTTGAGATTGAACACACCTGGGCCTGTGTACAGTGTGTAATTTATGCACAACAGCAACTGTGACAATAATTTCCAGATCAGTTTGTGATCTTTGGGGAATTGGCCCTGGTATTTCCAGTCCAATTAGCTCATCTAATGCTTATCTGATGTCAGAGGCACTCATGGTGACATTATCCCACACACACCAGCCATTCCTCTCCTTACTGACAAGCGTTGGGTGTTAAATTACAACTATATGCTGTGATTCCCACTCACGGTGAAGCAAGGAGCAAGTCAGTTGGCACGGTATATATAGAGTAGACTCTCAATATTACGGACCAGAGGAGGGGAACGTTATTGCCAATTGTCCACTATAACAGAGTGTTATATGTGGCATTCATGATGTAGAGGTCCAGTAATAAAATGTAGGCTGAGCAAGGTGCACTGACCGAGGTGCCGTTTTTTCAGCTGAAACATTAAACCAAAGCCTCATCGGCCCTAAGCTACAACGACACAAGGTCTCAATACAGCGATACGATGGTGTTGGCAGGCGCAGCCGAAGAAGCATCGTGGGTCGGCAGTGGGGTCGATAGGCATGGCCGAGGATGGCATCGGCAGACCTGGCTCTGGTGGCGTGGGTTCCAGATGCTGCCGGCTGCCTTTTTGAGGCAGTGTCTCCCTTCGTAGGTGGGGAGGTCAGTACTGGTGAAGGACTGGGCAGTGTTCATCACTTGGGTGTTCGAGTTGCCGAACCAGGCTGTGATGCAACCAGTCAATATGACCTCTACTGTACACATGTAGAAGTTCAAGGGAGCATTTGTCAACATGCCGAATGTCCTCGATCTTCTAAGGAGGTAGAGGCTTAGATCGCCTCAATCTTCTAGGGAAGATGGGCTTCCTTTATGACAGCAATAATATGCTGGTTCCAGGACAGGTCTTGTGGGAGATAGGTGGACAGCTTTAATGTTTCAATCATATCCTTACCCTAAAACATGTCACCCAATAGTTGTGGTAACCATGTAGCCACTGTTCCAAAATGATTCCAAAACTCAGGATGACACGTTGATGTAGTGGTAGAGATAGCGCCAGAGACCTGAGTTCAATCTTGACTACGGTGCTTGTCTGTACGGAGTCTGTATGTTCTCCCCGTGACCTGTGTGGGTTTTCTCTGAGATCTTCAGTTTCCTCCCACGCTTCAAAGACCCACAGGTTTGTAGGTTAATTGGCTTGGTATGAATGTAAAATTGTCCCTAGTGTGTGTTGGGCAGTGTTAATGTGCGGGGATCGCTGGCCGGTCTGGACCCGGTGGGCCGAAGGACCAGCTGTATCTCTAAATTAAACTAAAAATAAATAAACTCGGTATATTCATAGTGTAAATGTTAGATCATCTAATAAATGACTCTAGACCAGAATGTGTTAAAGTCAATATATTGAAATTACTTAAAAAAAATAATGTGGACATCTGTAGGTTGCATGTGAAAGAACGGGATCATTTTTGTTTAGGTGTGGTACTCTTGTCTATCAATCCGCGTGTCACATTCAGGTAAATCTCAATGGAAGTCACTACCTATTGATCTGCATCGACTTGATGTGGCAAAGATCCAGCTATAGATTACTAAACTCAAATGTATAGAATGTTTTTAAAATGGCCTGCATAAATTTACACTGATTTTAAGTGCTGACACAAGCTCTTTGAATATTACATGGCGTGCACTGTGTTCCTAAGCAGTAATCAATATACATGTGTACTGTCTTGTCAAATAAAGTTTGCATAGCTGATTAAAAGATGACACCAAAAATCAAACGCGCCCATTCTCCAGTCTAATTACTTCGTTGCAACCTTCCTCAGTATTTGCTTGCACCTTAAATGCATATTTAAAAACAAATATTTTCAATTCCTTTTATTCAGTACTTCATTGTTTATATGCTATGGTTACCAGTAGAACCAGGATTTTGCCATAAATGCCATAAGTGCCTTTTCATGCCTTTTTTGATGATTTCACCAGGATAATGCCTTTTTCAAGATTGAGTGCCTAAATCAGCCTTTTTTTTTGCCGTTCTGCTAAAAGGTTGTGCTGTTTTCTCCAGTTGTACCGTGATTACAATAACGTTTTCTATGTTAACACGTTAATATTAATGGTATTATTAACGTATTAACATAGTATAAATTACAAGAACATTTCCACCACTGGGGAGAAACCGGGGAGCCACCATCGGTTGTTCATTCATTCATGCTGCTGCCTACTGGTTCAGTATTCTCCAAAATCTATTTATGTTTCCAACTTTGCAAACTACCACTTCCCTTGAGAAACGTGGCAAAACATTAGTGAATAACTTGCAGGTTTTCAACAAAGTAAAGGGCCTGTCCTACTTTCACGACCTAATTCACGACCTTTTTTACTCGTGGACAATTTTCATCAGGCTAGAAAAACGCCTCGACCTACTTGATGCCACACGTACCTACGACTAGCATCACCACCTACCTACAACCTACCTACGACCTCCTACGACCTCGTGACAACCATACTGCGAGTGTGAGTCAAGGGCAAACTCGGCAGAGGTCATGAATTAGGTCATGAAAGTGGGACAGGCCCTTTAACTGGCGATGTAGGTAAAGACATACAAGGAAAATGTGGAAGAGTGATTTTAGCTAACAAAGATCTTGAAGAAATGCAAAACATAGCTAAAGTTCTTAAAGGTAGTTGTAATGCACAAGCTATCAACATGAATATGAGTCTGTAGCTTGTTTCGGGTATGCACCAGTGACCTCAGCTGAGGTAGAAAGAAAGTTTTCACAACTGAAGCATATTCTGTCTGACAGACATCATAGTTTAACACCAGATAATTTGAAAAAAGATGTAATTATGTGCAACCAGGCAACTTTGGTCATTTAATGTAGTATACCTTTATATTATCATTTATAACCATATTTTGGTAGTGGAAATACATGCCTTTTTGTGCCTTTCTTTTGTCAATAATGCCTTTTTCATGCCTTTTTTTGTAATTTTATTTAATTTTTTAATTTTTGCCTGCCTATTTCAGAGTTTTTTAGTGCCTAAACATCCTGGCTTTAGTTATCAGTGACAGACTTATTCAATAAAACGTGCACAGTTCAGAGAGTAAAGGCAAGTTTGCTCCATATATAATGAGAGAAAGTGGATTGTAACTAAATTAGGCAGAACAAGTTGCCTAATTCTGGAATTGCCTTTTCCATCATATTAGGCTATTTGAAGCATCCAGTGATGTATAGATGCTAGACAATCAAAATGTATTTAGAATCGTGGTTTAATATGAGAAATGTTGACAGGGGTTGTGAATGCAGTGGAGAGTAGAAGAAAATGAGAGAAGTAAGAGTAATGGAGGGTTACAGAAAAAAATCTATCTATCTATCTATCTATCTATCTATCTATCTATCTATCTATCTATCTATCTATCTATCTATCTATCTATCTATCTATCTATCTATCATATATATTTATATATATATGCATATGATTACAATTTCTCAAGAGTGTAATTAACCCAAATGTGACAAAGTTTAAGTGAAGACCATCTGCAATTGATATATTGAATATTCAAAATAATGTATTAATTTATCTGCTGGACATTTTTCTGGGATTATTTTCAAAAGTAAAAATAAGTAATATTTAAAAGTTTCAACGTATAAAAAACTGCATTCTTGTGACATCACTGACCCCAAAATACCAATGATGCTGGTTTGTTTGAATGGGATCAAAAGATATGAAGGAAGCACCCTGCGGCTGTTTAATACGATTGAGATGAAAGTAGCACCTGAGGTGATGTTGCAGCTTTATTCCTCAGAGAAAATGTCACCACACTGCGACTATTTGGAGTGTCCTGTCTCAATCAATGCCTGCCAAAGCAGCTGCCACTGGGGATGAAAGTAGCAAATAAAAGATACAACAGTACATCAAACTTATTTTTTAGATATTGTTCATAAAGGTACCATTGCTATATCTAACAATGTTTTTGAAAAGATAACAGTGCATGGTAAATGAAATCATATGAATTCCTTCAACCAGTGCTGTAATCACTCCCACCCGCTATGCTGACTGTCGGGATTATTAGAGCTACTTGAATTCTAAATATCATTAATTGTTTCTGTATCTTGATTCTAATATTGGAGAATAAGTAGGAAAATCAATTAATATGCAATGAATAGAAATTGAAAATCAAATGATTTAGTTAATATTAAATCTATGTGGGTATAATAGTTGTCTTAAGTGGGACGTGTCATTATGTGGGATGAATGTATTATATTAGAGCCTGTCGGTTAGATCCCAACACCTGTCGGCATCAATGGCTTTTTAGGTTGTTTTTCTGTTGATGCATCAGGTCTCGTGATCCACAAAATTCTCAGAAAGAAATAGACTAAAGTATACTCTCATGAACCATATATACTGTACAGGCCACAATGTGGGTTTATATGAGATTTTACTGCTGTCACCACTTTAACGACTTGATCTGATGCCTGATTTGGTCCTCATGAAGCAGGTGGAAGTCCAATCAGCCCACCACCAAACACTGAGCATTAGCAAAGATGTAAACCCTCTGGGTTGGGTGAGAAAGTGGCACAATCTCTATTCTCTTGAAAAAGTATCCTTTGATGCAATCTGATGTAGTCACCTGCCATTGTGATGGATGGACGGCTTAGTTTTAGGTTTAGATTCAGGTTTATTATAGTCACATGGACCGAGGTACAGCTGAAGCACTGGCCCCAGGGAATGGCAGCACCAGCAGGGAGGCCGAAGGGAAGCTTTCATCCCCTCACTGGGGCCACCCACACCAAGATGGTGAAGCTTGCAATCAGGGCCTCAAGATCCAGGCAGCTTGTGGCTTGCCTACCATTTTCCTACTATGGCAGCAAAAGTAAGCTGCCTTCTAACATACCTTCCACAGTGAGTCACCAGTAAGCGGAATAGTGGGGCAGCGCTCGAGTTGCTGCCTGACAGCGCTTGTAGCCAGAACCCCGGGTTCGATCCCAACCACGGGTGCAGACTGTACGGAGTTTATACGTTCTCCCCGTGACTGCGTGGTTTTTCTCCGACATCTCCCACACTCCAAAGACGTACAGGTTTGTAGGCTAATTGGCTTGGTATAAGTGTCAATTATTCCCAGCACGCGTAGGATAGTGTTAATGTGCTGGGATCGCTGGTTGGTGCGGACTCGGTAGGCCGGGATCTGTAAACTAAACTAAATTTAAAATTAGCTGTGTAAACAAGCTGTTGCATTGACAACGGCATATGGAAAACAATCACGAAGATGATTATTCAATTTATGTAGCATAATTTCATTACCTTGACTTGGAGTGTTTATTTTCTGATTACTTTTATTTTTGTATGTTACCCACGCAGTCATCGAGACAAAAGAAATGGAGATTTGATGCCTTAGTTACCAACATCACAATGATAGAGCAAAACACAGAGTGCTGGAGAAACTCAGTGGGTCAGGCAGCAGCTGTGGAGGGAAATGGACAGACGATGTACAGGGTTGGAACCCTTCTTGAGATGGGTCACAAAATGGCAGCATCTTCCCATGGCAGTGAATGTGCGTACATTAACAGTTCGGTCTGACGAATGGCTCCAACAGAAAATGTCATCCTCCATTTCTCTTTGCAGATGCTGCCTGGCCAGCTGAGTTCCTCCAGCCCGTTTGTTTTTGGTATTGGTTTGTTACTGTTCGTGTGCTTTGAGATAAAGTTAAAATAAGCGTTTGTTTTGTCAGCTGCAGGTGTCAGCGCATTGCGGAGAGTGTAGGACGCTTGTGGATTATGGAGATGTCGGCGACCTTAAATCTGGAAAAAATTAGATTTGTCTTAATTGACAAACCAGAATTATTCACTAGAATATGGTCTCCGTTTATAGATTATTTGAAGGGGTAGAATGGGCCGGCGCAGAAGCCTGACTGAAGCTTGAACCCAGGACTAGATGAATAGTTATGTTCTCTGACCTACGGACCTATCTCCTGAGTTGTATTATTGATAGTTTAATTTATTTGTCTAATTTTCTTTTTTTTCTCTCTATATTTTTTCTAAAAAAAAAAATTACAGTCAATGTTAATATGTAACCGATAAATGAGGACCCCAGCTACATTGATAGCAGGGTCCCAGGAAACCTGGATATTTAATATGTAACCAGACTGATTCCTGGGATGCCAGGACTGTCTTATGAAGAAAGACTGGATAGACTCGGTTTATACTCTCTAGAATTTAGGAGATTGAGAGGGGATCTTATATAAACTTACAAAATTATTAAGGGGTTGGACAGGCTAGATGCCGGAAGATTCTTCCCGATGTTGGGGAAGTCCAGGACAAGGGGTCACAGCTTAAGGATAAGGGGGAAATCCTTTAAGACCGAGATGAGAAAGACTTTTTTCACACAGAGAGTGGTGAGTCTCTGGAACTCTCTGCCACAGAGGGTAGTTAAGGCCAGTTTATTGGCTATATTTAAGAGGGAGTTAGATGTGGCCCTTGAGGCTAAGGGGATCAGAGGGTATGGAGAGAAGGCAGGTATGGGATACTGAGTGGGATGATCAGCCATGATCATATTGAATGGCGGTGCAGGCTTGAAGGGCCGAATGGCCTACTCCTGCTTCTATGTTTCTATGTAACCATTTAACAAAGTTCGTAGTGGTTTGGACTATGATATGTACATGTCTCTAATAAAAATTTATATTAAAAAAAAAAGAACGCTTGGCACGGAAGGAGAACTGTCTGGAGAAGCGGTTGATTGAGTGTAGGTACTTAAAATACTGATTGGGTCTGTCTGTAGTGGGAGACCTGGAAACAGAGCTGTAAGCCACGAGGTACAAGATGGCAGCGCGGGAAGGTGCTGTGGAAACACGTGCGGCTGTGGTAGCGAGTCCGGGTCAGAACACGGTCGCAGAGCAAGAGAACAGAAGGAATCACAGTGGGGGAGTAGCGAGAGAGGGTCCCACAAAACACCCATTGGAGAGAGGATAGGAGAACTTCTTCACAGCGGGCATACCTAGAGATTTTGCAGTGTGAGCATTAAAATGTGGATACGAGGAACTGCAGATGCTGGTTAACCAAAAAAAGAGACACAAAGTGCTGGATTAAAACAGCAGGCCAAGCAACATCTCTGGAGAAGATGGATTGGTGACATTTTGGGTTGGGAGTCTTCTTCGGAACTTTGTGAGAAAAATAGTGCAGTTCGAGCAGAATTTGGCTGCCCAGTCACGAGTGTATAGTCAGCACAGGAAGGGGCTGAGAAGGGATCGTTACGGGGCTCTGGCATTGAGAATTATTGTGGAGGATGAATTGTCGGCAATCTTCACTAAAGCTATTCACAAACCTGGGATATTTGGCAACATATCACTGCAATGACGAGGGTCTGACTACAAGAATGATTTTGCTCTGAGGGCCTGTGAATAAATTTTTCCTAATATCAACAATGAATATCAAAGTCCAAAGAAACCCCATCTCAAAGCAGTTAAGATATTTTCCAAGATAAACTTTCAATAGTTGCATTGCTAAATATTCATCTGGAAACAGTTAGTGCAGTGGTGTTGTAACGACACAAAAGGAACCACCTACTTCTTTCACAGACTGCTTCCACTCCCTATCAATCAGCACATCACAAATCACAAATTGGCCGCTGTTTAGTCTCTGAATTCACAATGAATATTGTTATAATTCTCAAAACAATTGTCCTGTTTGTGAAGCCAGCAAAGTGTGTCAGCTAGGTTTTATCATGAGTTATTAACTTTATGCAGTAAATCTCCAATAACCAGCTGTCTTACTATTCCTCGTGTCTTTTCTCCCCCATCCCCACTACAATAAGTCTGAAGAAGGGTTCCAACCCAAAATGTCACCTATCAGTTTTTCGGGGAGGAGATTACCTAGAATTGGAGAATTCAATGTCCATACGGCTGGGTTTGTAAACTAATCCCATACGGGATTTTGCTCCCCTGTCCTCAGCATGCTGGATTAATGGAGTTTTAAAATTGTATTTTCTGTGTTGAACATTTACTTTTGGGAAAAAATGTTTTGTGGGTCATTTGGATACAATAGAGTGACGTAAACCACATTAAAATCAAATTAATAATTCAATAAAATCCCAGTCTGAAGAAGGGTCTCGACCCGAAACGTCACCTATTTCTTTTGCTCCATAGATGCTCCATGAGTTTCTCCAGCATTTTTGTCTACCTTAAAAAACTTAAAGTCAATTTGATCAGCATACTACAAATGTTTAGAGTCATCCAGTGTGGAAACAGGCACTTCGACCCAACATGCCCACACCGACCAACATGTTCCATCTACACCAGCCCCCACCTACCTATGTTTGGCCCATATCCCTCTTAACCTATCTTATCCACGTATCGGTCTAAATGTTTCTTAAAATACGCTTAAATAAAACTAGGCAGGATCTGTATGTTGCAGAAAGAAATTGGGAGACAAGCCCAGTTTTGGTCACTACTTTTACCACTTAATGTTTTGCTGGTTCATAAATTCACAAGTGATAGGAGCAGAATTAGGCCATATGGCCCACCAAGTCTGTTCCGCCATTCAATCACGGCTGACCTATCATTCCCTCCCAGCCCTATTCTCCTGCCCTCTCCCCATAACTCCTGACACCCATACTAATCAGGAATGTATCTATCTCTGCCATAAAAAATATCCATGGACTTGGCCTCCATGGCATTCTGTGGCAAAGAACTCCACAGATGCACCACCCTCTGACTAAAGAAATTCCTCCATATCTCCTTCCTTTAATTCTAAGGCTATGACCTCTGGTCCTAGATTCTCCCATGAGTGGAAACATCCTCTCCACATCCAGTCTATCCAGGACTTTCACTATTTTGGAATGCATCACTTGATATTCCAAAGACGTACAGGTTTGCAGATCAATTGGCTTGGTTATAAATGTAAAATTGTCCCCAGTGTGTGTAGTGTTAATGTGCACGGATAACTGGTCGGTACAGACTCGGTGGGCCGAAGGGCCTGTTTCCACCCTGTATGTCTAAAACAAAAAACAAAAAAACACAACAATTCCGGAGATCTTCCTTCACAGGCCATGTTGGATCGACCTTGTATTGATTATCAGTGTTCACTGTAAAGAGGTACTTTTCACCTTTGAAGACGAGTGCAGGAAGCCTGCAGAGCTGGTCAGCTGCCAGAAACCTTGGCTATTTCCCCGGGGGCATTAAACCGGTTCGGTTCCCAGACTGTGTACGTCTCGGCGACTGTCTGCAGTGTGCTCCAGAGTTTGGCTCTGATGGTATTTCTTTGACACAAGGCATCTTCAACATTCTTCAACAGATTTATCAGCAAATCTGCCCTGACCTGTTTCAACAAGCAGTCTGGCAACAAATGTTTGTGCAGCACTGCGTTTGAGAATTTTGTCTAAACCAGTGTATTTTGTATGAGCCCCTTGGGGTATGAATGTGTCCATAAGAAGATGCAGGAGTCAATCACCAGCCTCTGTTGCACTCCATCCACTATTGTTTCCTTCCAATATCATGGCGAGAGGAAAATCAAGTCCGCTTCTTTCCCTCGCTCACTGTCCAGCCACTGTTTCAGTAACTATAACAACATTACTCAATCCCATATTTAAACCTCTTGCTAACACTTGCTATCTGGGGTCTTGAGAAAAACCATATCACACAGCTAAGGCATTGAAGATTAGGTAGGTCTTGTAGAGTCACGAACATTAAGAGGATTAAAAACTAATAGTTTTCATCCAAAGTATATTGGAATTCACTGCCTGAAAGGGTGGAGGAGGTAATAAATGTGGTCACTTTTTTTAAAGTACCTGTGATACAGGTATCTTTAGAGGCAGGGTGACACAATGGTGCAGCGGTAGAGTTGTTGCCAGAGTTACGGTGCCAGAGACCAAGGTTCGATCCTGATTACGGCTGCTGTCTGTACGGAGTTGTACGTTCTCCCTGTGACCGCGTGGGTTTTCTCCGGGTCATCCAGTTTCCTCCGTCTTCCAAGGTTTGCAGGTTAATTTGGCTTCAGTAAATTGCCCCTAATGTGTAGGATGCGAATCTGGGATAACATAGAACCAGTGTAGGGGTGACCGTTGTTCGGTGTGAACTCAGTGGGCGAAGGGGCCTGTTTCCACGTTGCATCTCTAAACTAATCTAAACTAAATAATCATTCATGGAGCAAACTATAAGAACGAGGACAGAGCTGGAGAATGGAAAGAACGAAATAGTGCCTCAGGCAATAGAATAGCACAGCACAGGAACAGGACCTCAAACCCACTGCATCAGTGCAAACCATGATACGTCTAAATTAATTCCCCCTTCCTGCACGTGATCCATATCCCTGTTTGTTCATGTCTAAATGACTTTGCTAAACTTTGCTATCCCACTCCACCACCTCCCCTGGCAGCACAATTCAAGGCACAATTTAGCAGTGTGTAAAAAAAAAGCTTTGTAGGAATCCTTTAAAAGCAATTCCCCATTCACCTTAAATCTATGTTCTCTTGTATCTGGCATTTCCATCTCTGAAAAGATTTTGACAATCTACTCCATCTCTGCCTCTCATAATTTCATAAATTTTATCAGTTCATCCCTCAACCTCTAAAATTTCAGAGCAAACAATTCAAGTTTGACCATCCTCTCCTTATATCTAATACACATCCCAGTGAACATCTTCGGCACTCTCTCCAAAATCTCCCCAAATTCATCCTGAGGCTGTGGCCTCTGGTCCTAGTCTCTCCCACCAGTGGAAACATCCTCTCCACATTCAGGCCTTTCACTTTTCGGTAAGTTTCAATGAGGTCCCCCCTTATCCTTCCCAACTCCAGCAGGTACAGGCCAAGTGAGGTCATACGTTAACCCAATCATTGCTGGGATCATTCTCTCCTACTGTATGATTGTCCCGGCCATACAACCAACTATGCTGTCCACCATGCATCTTCGGCTCTGGTCTCTTTATTCTTCCTGACTCACCCCAAAGATACACTGTCCGTAAACCCTCATGCCACCTCACCTCTTTTTTTTGTCCTTCAAGGTCCTCCGTGAAACTCATTCTGTCTGCAAGAACACAAAAGCAATTCAGACGAGAAATAAGAAAAATCAGGATGGGGCTGGGGCCACGAAGGGATTCATTGGTAATGACGGCAAGATGGCCGGAATATTAAATAATATTATTGGAAGAATAAATCAAAATTGGAAGCAAGGCATTTAAGGCGGGGGTGCTGGAAATAATTGATAAACTAATCAAAGTTTAAAAAGTATTTTGTCTGAATGGATTACATCTGCACTTATTATAAGAATTTAGGCAAGAGTCTGCAAAACCACTATGACATACATGTATAGCAAAATAGAAAATGGAATAATATCAGAGTACTCTTGGTGATCCAATTATAATATTTTAAAAAGAAATAGAATAAGTCTGGAAAACTATCGACCAATTTCCTCAATGTCGTTTGTGGGTAAGATAATGGAACCCTTAAAGATATTTTAAAGTTTAGTTTAGAGATACAACGGGGAAACAGGCTCCTCAGCCCACCGAGTCCGCGCCGACCAGCGATCCCCGTACACTAACAGTATCCTACACACTAGGGACAATGTACAATCTTTAACGAAGCCAATCAACCTACAAACCTGTACGTCTTTGGAGTGTGAGAGAATACCGGAGCACCCAAGCAAGTCCACACGGTCACTGGGAAAACATGCAAACTCCATACAGACAGCACCCGTAGTCAGGATCAAACCCAGGTCTCTGGCGCTGTAAAGTAGCAACTCTGCCACTGACTCGCATGTTTAAAAAAAGTTGCAACTCAAGATACAATGGTCTGCATGGATTTCAAAAGGAGATGATCATGCATGACTAACTTTGTTGATTGAAGAGGTAACAGAATGTTTAATTAAGAATAACAAGCTAGATGCAACATTGTTTTTTTTATATGCCTTTGATAAGGTGCTATGGATAGGGTCATAACACACAGGTGGAATGCAGAACAACCTGGCTATAAAACAGACAGCAGAGAGCTGTAGTTATACTAGCTTCCTAGACTGGCAAACAATAGGAAGGGGTGTTCCACAAGGCTGTGGGCAGGGCTGTTGTTCACTCCTTCCATCGGTCATTTGGACTTGTGAATTACAAGTGCAATTTGCAATGTGCACATGGCTCCAAACTGGTACAGATGGAGTTGCTGGAGCAGGGGATGGATGGTGTTGCCCTGAAAATGACAATGAAGGCATTTCCTCAATACCACTTGTGAGCGAGCATGGATATGTGAGTTTTGGAGTTGTATTGCATTGATCTGTGTGCACATTTAAAGGGACAATTGGAACTGGGGGAGATGGCTCTTCACATGAAGTCATTCACCTGCTTTTTGCATCTGGTCAACATTCTTTAGTTTTGACACTGGGGCCAACTTGGATTCTCCAATTAATTGCATGAAAGAACCTGATGAAGGATCTCAACCAGAAACATTACCTATTTCTTTTCTCCAGCGATGCTGCCTGATCCGCTGAGTTACTCCGTCATTATGTGTCTAGCTTCAGTGTAAACCAGCATCTGTGGTTCCTTCTTGCACACTTTTTCCCACCGTTTAGTTTAGTTTAGTGGTACGGCATGAAAACAGATCCTGCGGCCCGCGTCGACCATCGATCACCCCATGCACTGGTTCTATCCTATCCTACACATTAGGGACAATTTATAGGAGCCAATTAACCTACAAACCCCTGCGCATTTGGGCTGCGGGAGGAAACCGGAGCACCCGGAGAAAACCCACGCAGTGACTGGGAGAACGTGCAAACTCCATACAGACAGCACCTGGTGATCTCTGGTGCTACAAAGCATCAACTCTACCGCTGCGCCACAGTGCCACCCATTGGTGCTCGAGCTGAGCTCTGATACCTTCCTGCATCCCTGTGGGTGGAAAATGGCTCTTTCCCTCTCTCCACATCACTCTCCCGTCCAGAAGCTGAGAAAGAGGGAACGTTCCCTGAGAGAGTTCATCATCTCCTGCCACTATGCTCTCCCAATTGCGTGGTAACTTCCAATCTCATTTTCACTCGCATGCCACCATTCCCCTTAACAGATGTAGCATTCTCTATCTTCAACTGGAACTAGTTACACCAACACTTACCAGTATGAAACAGTGGCACAATTAGTCTGAAGAAGGGTCTTGACCCGAAACATCACCCATTGCTTCTCTCCATAGATGCTGCCTGTCCTGTTGAGTTAGTCCAGCTTTTTGTGTTTATCTTCAGTTTAAACCAGCATCTGCAGTTCCTCCTTGCACAATTAGTTCTGGCTGGTCACCAACACTACGGTACGGAGGTCTGAGCATGAACTTCCAATATGACTACACCAGCTCCACCAGGCTAATTGCACATTGCAATTTCCATTGTTAATCGTTCTCCCCCCCCCCCCTCCCCCCCCCCTCCCTCCCCACTCCCTGATGAACCCATTGAGAAGGATTGAGCAAGACTGGGTGACACAGTTGCAAAGCTAGTACAAGCTACTCTCTCATTGCTCCTCCAGCAACCTAGGTTCAATCCTGACCTCCAGTGCTATCTCTGCCACAAATATATTGTTGGGTTAATTGGTCACTGTAAATTGTCTTTCATGAAGGTGAGTGGTCAGATCTGGGCGAAGTTGATGGGAATGTGGGGAGAATGAAATGTGATTAGTGTAGAAATAGTATGACTAGAAATCGACCTGGCATGGGCCGAAGGGTCTGTTTCTGTGCTGTGTAACTTTATCCTTCTCTCTGACTCTAGTGCTGAGTTTAGTGCTGTTTTCTCTGGAAAAGAGAAGAGGAGAGGTAACGTGATAGAGGTCTATAAGCATTTTTTTTTGGATATACAAAGATAAAATGTTTTACTGCTCGAGGCTCCAGAAATGTGATATATTCACTGCAAGGATTTTTTGGAGGAAGTTCTTTAGAAGGATAGTGATTGTATAGAATTTGAAGATAGACTGAAAATGCTGGAATAACTCAGCGGGATAGGCAACATTTCTGGAGAGAAGGAATGGGTGACGTTTCGGGTCCAGACCCTTCTTCAGACTGGATTCACTAACTCAGGCAGAGGCGAAGTGACCAGCATATATGCATTTAAAGAAAATGCAAATTTCCCCCCTGCTATATGAACGCAGGGGGGAAATGTATCAGATACATTGTATCAGATGTAATTGTAATCAGATGTAATTGATACATTGTAATCAGAAATGTATCAGATACAAGGGGTCACAGCTTAAGGATTAGGGGGAAATCCTTTAGCACCGAGATGAGAAGGACTTTTTTCTCACAGAGAGTGGTGGGTCTCTGGAGCTCTCTGCCACAGAGGGTAGTTGAGGCCAGTTCATTGGCTATATTTAAGAGGGAGTTAGATGTGGCCCTTATGGCAAAGGGGATCAGAGGGTATGGAGAGAAGGCAGGTACGGATACTGAGTTGGATGATCAGCCACGATCATATTGAATGGCGGTGCAGGCTCGAAGGGCCGAATGGCCTACTCCTGCACCTAATTTCTATGTTTCTATGTTTCTATTGTGTAGAAAGGAACTGCAGATGCTGGTATCTACCGCAGATAGACACAAAGTGCTGGAGTAACTCAACAGGTCAGGCAGCATCTCTGGAGAAAAAGGATGGGTGACGTTTCAGGTCGGAACCCTTCTGACGGATACATTCCTGGCCTTCTATGACTCAGGAGAATAATTACTGGGCGGCATGGTGATCTGAATAGCCTATTTCTGTATTTAAAATATTTTAACCACAGTTTAATTATCGAGGCTAATCGTTTATGAACAGCTGTGTTCTTTGAAATACTGTTTGGATTGAATTTTGAAAGGATTATTGTGCAACAATTCTTACTCATTTAAAAATACCTACTTATTTGAGAAGTCTGGATCTTCCCATGTTACTTCTTTGCTTTAAATGTGAGAATCATTTGCTCTTCTGGATAGCTATACAACTGCTCGACTGCCAAAAGAGTGCACCCCAAAAATGAACATGTTAAGAAATATAACAAAGGAATTTGATGGAATTTTTTAAAATCTAACATCTCACTGGAGGAAATTAAACTTTATGTGTGCTCATTTGTAATGAATCAATATCACTATAGAAACATGGACCTTCCTAATCATACGGAACTGAAAAAGTAGAATGTTTTGTGGATCTGACGTTAAATTCTACTCCATGGTCAAGTATAAATAATACTGTTATTCACTTAATTGTGTTTAAGGACTGAATTGGGGCAGCCGTAATTATGTACCCTGGGAGATCAGTTTCAGTTCAGGTCCTGACCCATAGCTAGCGTGATCTCTGCATGACTATAAACATAAACGGGGCATTACTTAACTTACCCTCGTTCTTCAGTGCAAGGTTATATTTAATAATTGGTTGCAGTATTTGTTCAACGCAATAGATGCTCAAACCATAGCAAGTAAGTGCTACCAGTTTTTTTTCCTAACTGAGCTGACCCCAAGTTCTTTCCTAATGTCTTCATTACTCTTGGTATTCTACTGGTTTCCCCACCTACTTTGCAGCTAGCGTTCGGTAATTGTCACAGCTGAACTCAGCCATGTGAGTGAAAGTGCCAGGTAGACTTGTAATCCAAGTGCATGACCTGCCACTTGGGAGCAATGCGTTCATCAGGATAATTTCCTGGGGCACCTCCGTTAATTCAGCTTTGATTTGAATCAAAATCAAAAATCTGTAGCCTATTTACATTCTTCCTTATCCACAGTCTACTGTTATGACTCACTCTGGATATTCCTAATCAAATAAAATCTATGTTGCACAGTGTGTCAACTATAGTTCCTACCAGACTTCTATGTTGCAAACCAAATCTCGTTGTACTTATGTGTAATGACAATACAATATATTATTATTATTATTATTATGTTCAATTTCAGAAGCACTTGGTATGATGACAAGAATTTTCTCAAACATCTTCTCTATTTTTGTTTATTTGTGGACCTCACTAGGAAGACCAACATTTAACTAATTGCCCGTCAAACGGAATAGGTTGTTTGCCCATCTAAATTTAGTTTAGTTTTGTTCCATTTAGAGATACAGCGAGGAAACAGGCTTTTCGGACGACGCTGACCAGCGATCCCTGCACACCCACACTATCCTACACACACTAGGGACAATTTAATTTTTTATCGAAGTCAATTAACCTATAAACCTGTACGTTTTTAGAATGTGGGAGGAAACCAGAGCATCCAGAGAAAACCCACACAGGTCATGGGGAGAATGTACAAACACCGCACAAACAACACCTGTGGTCAGGATCGAACCCGGGTCTTGGGCGTTGTAAGGCAGCAACTCTACCGCAGCGCCGACCATTAAATGATTAAATCATTTAACTATTTTTCTTTTCATTAAAAATTGTGATTATTGCTCAATGTTGATACTAATAATTTTTTTTCATATTGAATATTTGTGGAAAACAATTTAAAGGCCACGTCCTCGTGCTCATCGTGCTTTGACAAATGATGAGCGTGAGGTCATGGGGCAGAAGTTGACTTTGGGCAGCAATTATTGCCTGAGAGTTTTGAACTGATTGAAAGATACAGCATGGAAACAGGTCTTTCGGCCCATCGAGACCATGCCGACCATCGAAGACCCATTCACACCAGTTCAATGATATCTGTACATTCGCATACATTCCCTAAACACTAGGGACAATTCTAAGGTTCAGTTTAGTTTATTGTCATGTGTACAGTGAAAACAGAGGTTAACTATTGCACATTCTTGGGATGTGAGAGCAAACAGGAGCACCCAGAGGAAACCCACGAGGTCACAGGGAAAACGTGCAAACTCCACTCAGAGAGCAGATCGACCATGGGTCTCTGGTGCTGTGAGGCATTAGCTCTACCAGCTGCGCCACTGTTCGGAAAAGGAAAAGAATGGATCCATTTTGGGTGGAAAAAAAGATGAGATAAGAGATGGAAGACTGTTCCCCTTAAAACAGTGACATGTCTAAACACAGCAGCCTGGACTACCTTTAGATGATCTGGGATGTGTTATATGTATTTCCAGCATTGTTTTGGTTTGTTTCAGATTTCTGGCAGATCCTGTGTTCTGTATCTCACAGTTCCAACACATTTTTTTGCATCTTTCCTCACCCTCACCGCAGGCAGCAAAATCAATTTTGTTTAGGAAGGAATGCAGATGCTGGTTTACACCAAAGAGAGACACATAATGCTCGGCAGCAACTCTGCAGGTCAGGCAGCGTAGGTGACGTTCCGATTCGAGAAACGTCTTCACACTTGAGAGTCGGGGAAAGGGAGATGAGAGTTAGAGAAGGTAAATAGAACAAATGAATGAAAGATATGCAAAAAAGTAACGATGGCCAAGGAGAGGTAGAGCCCACAATGGTCCATTGTTGGCAGTGGTAACTAGTTATACAATTTAATACCATACAATACAATAATACTTTATTAGCCGTATGTTTTGCAACATACGATGAATTTCATTTGCCAAGTCTGTCATACAAACAAAAAGCAACAGAACACACAAATACATTTTAACATAAATATCCACCACAGTGACCCCTCCACATTCCTCACTGTGATGGAAGGCGAAAAAAAGTTCAACCTCTTCCCTTCTTTTTCCTTCCGCGGTCGGGGGCCTCAAGCCTTTCGTTATACAGACAGTGAAACACACCAGGACAACAGTGGAACAAATATGACGACTAGGGTGGGGGAGGGATGGAGAGAGAGGGGGGATGCAAAGATTACTTGAAGTTAGAGAAATCAATATTCATACCGCTGGGTTGTAATCTGCCCAAACGAAATGTTGTTTCCAGGACAATTCTGGTCTGCACCCTATGACAGACATTCCGTCTTCACCCCACTCCCTCTCTGCAACTGAGAACACACTAATTCACTCTTTATTTAATGGTTCATTTATTTGTCACATGTGCTACTGCAGAGTGAAATTATTTTTGCATATTTACAAATGCATGCGCAGCTAGGTTTTGACGCCATTTCCACAACTCTACAGTCCAGTCCGCCCGTGCGCTTGGTCTACTGGAGCGGTTCCCGATCCAGGCAAGCCCCAGGCTCCTGCAGGGCCTCCTCCATTGCCTTCGACCGGATCGGCCCGCGAACCAACATCCCTCTCCTCACCCGGCCATCGATGTGTCCTGGGTGTGCCTCCTGCAGATGACCTTGAAGGCTCTCCCACCGCCCCTTGCTCCTCGCTTGCAACATCTCCCTCCAGTGAGAGTGGCTCACTCCCGGTATACTCTCCACGTATGCTGCCTGACCTGCTGAGTGTTTCTGGTACCTTGTGTTTCTGTTTTAACTTTTCCTTGGAAGCGGTGAAAAAAAACTGCGGATCCAGATATCTCGTGTTCACCACTGCCTGTGGTGGTAATTATACTATGTGACCGTTTGACACCCGGTGTTTTGCCAGCCACATTGCTGTGTCTGTTCCACAAGGCAGAGATGGCCACAACTGCGAACTTGCCTGTAGGCAGCAGCAGCTAAGCCTCGACCCTGCCCTGCCTACAGTTCACACTGCTGGTCCGCTGATAGCCTCACCGTCAGCAGTCTTCAGCTCCAAAATGTCTCTGATTAATGAGGAAGTAGTCAAAATCATTTAAATAATGATAAATAATTAAAAATATGAATAAAACATTTATTTAAAAAAACTAAAAACGATACATTAATCTCAAACCACACTCAACTTAAAAGCTGTAATTTGTAATGCACAAAAAAAAATCTACAAGAAACCAACGTATATACTACAGAAGAGCACAACACAGGAACAGGTCCTTTGGTCCACAATGTCCATGCCAAACAAAGTTAAACTAATCTGCTCTGCCTACACTTCATCCATATCTTCTTGTTCTTGTTCCTATCCAAATGCTTTTTTAATACCTCTGTTGTATCTATCCCCACCAGTACCCCTGGTAGCATGTTGCAGGCACCCACTACTCCCTGTGTAGAAAACATTCCCTGTACATCTCCTCTAAAGTTTGCTCCTCTCACCTTAAACCTATGCCCTCTAGTCTTTGGCATTTCCCATCCTTGGTAAGTTAGAGAAATCAATATTCAACATTAAGGCTCTAACTGTCCACCCTGTTGAGGACGTAGCCCAGAGCATCATGCAAACCAAACTCCCTCCATGGAATCCATCTACACTGCCTTGGCAAGGCCACCAGCAGAACCAAGGAGCAGTCTCACCCCGTTCACTCCCTCTTCTCATCTCTCCAATCAAGTAAAAGTGTGAAAACGCACATCTCCAGATTCAGGGACAGTTCTTCCCAGCTGCTATCAGGCAACTGAACTGTCCTGACCTCCCATCTATCTCATTGGAGCTATCTTTAGTCGGACTTCATCTTGCACCTAATGTTATAACCATTATCCTACATCTATACACTGTGACTGGCTTGATTGTAAGCAAGTATATACTTTTCATTTACTTGCTTTTCACTGTACCTCGGTACATGTGACAATAATAATAAACTAAACTAAACTAAATTAAACCGTCTATGCCTCTCACAATTCTATCTTGATTTATTTCTTCAGTCAAGGGCAATGGCCCATTCAAATGAATGGAGGTATTCTGATGTAAAGCTGAGGGGCCAGATATGAAGTGCATCTGGTCCCTCAGCTCAGAACCTCACTGTTGTTTCACTCAGTTCTGTGTCCAGCACAGATTGGGAGGTCAGGTATACCTGCAACTCAACTCCAGCAAAGGTGCACATGTCCGGCAAATGCTGTGTACGCAGTGAAGCCATCTTACACTTCTTTATGAAATTAGTGGCTAACTTTAATGCCAATGAACAGCAGGTAAACAAACTGCTCACTTCCAAAAATGAGTTAAAATCTAACTGGGCTGAACGGATTTATGGGTGGAGGGTGTGTGGAACGAGCTGCCAGAGGAAGTGGTTGAAGCAGATACTAGAACAACATTGAAAAGACATTTGGACAGATGTATGGATAGGAAAGATTTAGATATGGTCCAAATGTGAGCTGGCGGGTCCAGCATAAATGGGGCATCTTGGCCTGCATAGACAAATTGGGCCGAAAGGCCTGTATAACCCTGTATAACTCTGCGACTCCATCAAGTTTACTTTTTTCTGTTTCCTTCTAAATCCTTCGGTATAGAGTCAGAAGGAACTGCAGATGCTGGTTTACACCGAAGAGAGACAAAAAAGCTGGAGTAACTCAGCGGGACAGGCAGCATCTCTGGAAAGAAGGAATGGGTGATGTTTCGGGTCGCGACCCTTCTTCAGACCTGTCTTCTTGGGTCTGAAGAATGGTCTCGACCCGAAACATCACCCATTCCTTCCCTCCAGAGATGCAGCCTGTCCCACTGAGTTTCTCCAGCTTTTTGTGTCTATCCTCTGGTATAGACATGGGGAGTTTATGCCCAAATTCTCTGAAGGTGGCAACTGTGGCATAATACAGGTTTAATGCTGGTTCTCCAAATGCTGCTGTACGCAGGTAAAAGAACACACGCCAGCCAGAACCACCCCACTGTATACTGCGGATGTACGTCTTAAATTACAAGGCACCTTAGTTTGGAACAAAATGAAGAGGCCTCGATTTTCTGCGGCATCTTGCATTAAGCTGTTAGAGGTTTCATTAATCTCCTGTCAATACACTAATGTTTTCTACTTGTGCTATGGTAAGGAATTGGTCAGCTCTGCGTTCTATCGCCCAATCAATTAAAAGCTGAAAGCATGGAACAGTTCCTTGGATACAAATAATTTTATCTTTTTAAGCAATCTGATGCAATTTTCTCTGGCAGGGTAATAGAGAGTGTGTCTGTGTGGGGTTGGGGGGACAGTACTGTACAGAAACGGGCAATTCGGTCCATAATGTTCATGCTGATTCATAATCTTCATTACATGATTCTAAGTTGAACTGATAACGTCTGCCAGTACGTGATCCATATAGCTTCCTATTCCCTGCACTTCCATGAACCTATCTAAAAGCCTCATTAACACCACAAACGTATCTCCCTCCACCATCACCCCTAGCAATGCATTCCAGGCCACCACAAAAATACTTGCCCCACGCATCTCCATTAAACTTTCCCCCTCTCACCTTTTAGCCGTGCCCGATAATGTGTGACATTTCCATCCTGGGAATTTGTTCTGTCGGTCTACCCTCTCGATGCCTCTCATCATTTTATATACTACTATCAAGTCTCACCGTATTCTCAAACATCACAAGGACAACAATCCAAGTCTCGATTGTAACGATGCATTGTCTTTCTGCTGACTGGTTAGCGCACAACAAAGGCTTTTCACGGTACCTCGGTACACGTGACAATAAACTACTAAACTAAATTAAACAAAGTCTACCCAACCTCTCATTGGAGCAGAAATCCTTTAAAGGAGGCAGTATTCTGGTAAACCTCCTCTGTACCCTCTCTAAAGCCCCACATCCTTATGTAATGGGGTGACCAGAACTGCATGCAGAACTCCCAAACTTAATGCATAACTATGCTTTAGAGAGGCTGAGACACAGCAAAATGTAATTAGTATCTGACTTTTGGGGAAAATGTACCATCACGCCAGCTCCTTGTGGTGTGGTCAAAGCTGCAGATGTGCGGGGAGGAACTGCAGATGCTGGTTCAAACCAAAGATAGACACAAAATGCTGGAGGAACTCAGCGGGACTGGCATCAGACCTTCATCAGAAGAAGGGTCTCGACCCGAAACGTCACCCATTCCTTCTGTCCAGAAATGCTGCCTGTCCCGCTGAGTTACTCCAGCATTTTGTGTCTATCTTCGGTTTAACCCAGCACCTGCGGTTCCTTCCCGCACATGGCTGAAGCTGAAGCAGCTATTGAAAGAAAAGCCGTCGGCCCACAAAATGGAATTGTGGAAATGACCACACGTTTCCAATAGCTGTGTAAAGCACCACAGGGAGTAAATCTACATCAGGAGAATGGGACATTCTGCTCGTGAAAGATCCATTACCTGAAATAAGCTGTTCTTAGCTGAGCAAATGTTTGCTGAGTCCTTGCTGGTGAAGATGAAATATACCAGCCCAATCGCTCAGGTGCCATTTTAAAGACACATCCATAGTGTCATCAGTTAAAATTGTGTAAGTATGCAAGCAAAGAATTTCACAGTGACTTGCCACATGTGACAATAAAGTATTCATTAATGCATTGAAAAGTCTGAAGACCCGAAACGTCACCTATTCCTTTTCTCTCGAGATGCCACCTGGCCCGCTGAGTTAAGGGCCTGGTCAACTTTCACGATCTTTTTTACTCATGGACATTTTTCATCAGGCTAGAAAAACACCCCGGCCTACTTGATGCCTACGACTAGCATCACAGCCTGCTACGACCTACCTACAACCTCGTGGCGACCATGCTGCGAGTATGAGTCAAGGGCAAACTCGGCAGAGGTCGTGAATTAGGTCGTGAAAGTGTGACAGGCCCTTGACTCCGGCATTTAGTGTCTATCTTCGGTTTAAACCACGTCTGCAGTTTCTACACAGCGAAAGTACCTGTTGGTATCACACCATAGGCAGCAGCTGTAACCCTTAAGATGTTTTAGCAAATAAAACAGCATGCTTCACTAAAGCAATACATTTTACAGTTCTGTTGCGATAATGATCATGTGTAAGCCACAGCAAAAAACACTTGTACCACAAGAAAAAAATGATTCGCAAACCACTGTTCTTGTATCGGAAAAGCAAGGGGAAGCTACTGTGCATGAGAGACCATGAAAGGTTGATAATGTAACCCCCCCCCCCCCCCCCCCCACAACTAATGGAGAAAGATTCAACTTGAATGCAGAAGCACTTACATCTGTTATTTGCACTTTATTAATTTATTAAGTCATGGGTGTATTTATGTATAGAATTGTAGTCAATGCCTTCTATGTTCTGTTGTGCTATGCAAAGAAAGATTTTCATTCTCCTGTCAGGGACACATGACAATAAACTCTTTTGACTTTGACTTTGACAAAGTGTTTAGTTTAGGTTAGTTTAGTTTAGTTCAGAGATACAGCACGGAAACAGGTCCTGCCCACTGAGTCTGTGCCAACCAGCGATCACCGCATACACTAGCACTATCCTCCTACACACTCTTACAATTTACAACTCTTACCAAAGACCTGTATGTTTTTGGAGTGTGGGACGAAACTGGAGCTCCCGGAGAAAACCCATGCAGGTCACAAGGAGAACTCTGTACAAGTAGCACCTGCAGTCAGGATCGAACCCGGGTCTCTGGTGCTGTAAGGCAGCAACTCTACCATTGCACCACCATGCTGCCTCAGCAAGTGCTGGAGTAACTCAGCGGGTCAGGCAGCATCCCTGGGAAACATGGATAGGTGATGTTTCGGGTCGAGATCCTTCTTAAGACATCATGCAAGGTTAAGCTTCCCACCACATACCAAGTCAAGTCAAGTTGATTTGTCACATGCGCATACAAGATGTGCAGTGAAATGAAAAGTTGAGTTTCTATTAGTTTAGATTCTATTAGTTTGGAGATATAATATGGAAACAGGCTCTTCGGCCCGCCGAATCCACACCAACCAGGGATCCCCGCACATTAACCCGATCGCACACTAACGCTATCCTACACACACTAGGGACAATTTACACTTATACCAAGCCAATTAAATTAGATACCTGTACGTCTTTCGAGTGTGGGGGGAAACCGAAGATCTTGGAAAAAACCCACGCAGTCACGAGGAGAGCATACAAACTCGGGATCGAACCCGGGTCTCCCGCCCTGTAAGGTAGCAACTATACCGCTGCGTCACCATACCGCCCAAAACACCTGCCCAAAAACAGAATGATATCCATTAGTCACAAGATGCAAAAAATAAAAATCAGATCTGATGATGCAAAAATCAAATTTTGATAAGTAGAGCAGCATTTCCACCCACACTCAAACTTGTTGGCTAGGACCAAGTAATTAATCAGATTGATTAATTGGCAAATTAATTGATTCATTTCTAGATCTGGTCCAATGCTCAGAGGTTGCTGTCTATCAGATTCCCACTGAAGCTTTTGATGATCTAGGTGTAGGATTTGTGGAAATTGATTCATTTCTGTTAACGGTTAAAGTTCATCGTCTCATCATCCTCTCCAAACTGGCCACCAAGCTCAGGGAACTGGGTCTCTGCAGATCCCTCTGTAACTGAATCCTTGACCTCCTCATCAACAGAACACAGTCAATACGGATTGGCATCAAGACTTCCTCCTCGATAACCATCAGCAAAGGGGCATCTCAATGCTGTGTGATCAGTCCCCTGCCATACTCTCTCGATACCCACTGCCCAGTCCATCATAGGTACTGACCCCCCCCCCCCCCACCCCCACCGTAATAAAACTGTTATTTTGCAAAGCATATTTTTGCATTAAAGACACAAAGTGCCAGAGTAACTCAGTGGGCCAGGCAGCGTCTCCGGAGAGAAGGAATGGGTGACGTTTCGGGTCGAGACTCTTCTCCACAGTTCTCCTGCTAAACTTACCCTGTCCGTGTACCTGTCTAAATGTTTCTAAAGCATTGCGATAGTGCCTGCCTCACTACCTCCTCTGGCAGCTTGTTCCATACACCCACCACCCCCCAGGTTCCCACTAAATCCTTCCCCACCTCAACCTGGAGGAATTAATACTCAACATTTGGTCAGGTACATAGATAGGATAAGTTTAGAGGGTTATGGGCCAAATGCAGGCAGGTGGGACTGGTGTAGGTGAGGCATATTGGGCACGTTGGGCCAAAGGGCATGTTTCTACACTGGACGACTATGACTCTATGGTGATGATGGGGGA
This sequence comes from Raja brachyura, assembly GCA_963514005.1. The sequence continues at coordinate 34,726,168 of OY740803.1, forward strand.
TAAAGGTGGAGCTGGAAGCCTAGTCACCATAGCAATCTGTCCTACTAAATGGTGACCATTCTTGCCGAGCATCTGCATGGTGACCCCTACAAGTGGTCTGGTTATTTCCCACTTAATGGGAGTGAAGGAGTTAAATTACGTTCTTTAACTACATTTTTGCGCAAGGTCCTTTCCATAAATTACTTTGACAATTTGTTTTCTTATTGCGGTGTTCTTTTCTGTCACTTCTTGGCAGATCAATCCCATTTTTTAAAAAAAGTATCCTTGATTCTGGGCAGGGAAGTCTTTACTTTGAGATGCCTCACAGTGCCAGACATGTAACCTACACTAGATGGATCACCATTTACTAAAATTCTAGAAATTGTGTCAGATTAATTGATTGCTGACAATTTTTCACTTTCATTTTGTCATCGTCATTCGGGGTGGTGCTGTATTGCCACAGTATTGGGCATGGAAATGTTCGAAGAACGCAAGAAATAGGAGTAGGCTTCTCACACTCAGCGTGGTCCCTGCCATTCAGTACGATTATCGCCGATTCCCAAACAAACCCCACAATCTCTGACTCCCTCACCAATCTACCACCCTCAGCCTTGAACATCCTGAGCATCCACAGTTCTCACGCTGGGCGATTTCAAAGATTTACACCCTTATGAGTAAAGGCAGGTTTGTGGGTTAATTGGCTTCAGTAGAATTGTCCCTGGTATGTAGGATAGAATTAGTGTAGGGTTGATCGATGGTCCGAATGGCCTGTTCTCATGCTGCATCTCTAAACTAAACCAGTCTGAAGAAGGGTCTCTCGGCCCAAAACGTCACCCATTCCTTCTCTCCAGAGATGCTACCTGTCCAGCTGAGTTACTCCAGCTTTTTGTGTCTATGTTTGATCTAAACTAAATGACTTGCATTTCGAACTCTGTCATATAATTGAGACCGGATGGGCACGCAGTCAATGTTTGCTCCATCTTCCTTTGTGAAGTTTATTTTACAGATTCTCGGGTTGTTGCTTTCAGGTGAAATCAAGGCCAACTTTAAGTTCCTTTAAATAGACAATAGGTGCAGGAGTAGGCCATTCGGCCCTTCGAGTCAGCACCGCCATTCAATGTGATCATTGCTGATCATCCCCAATCAGTACCCCGTTCCTGCCTTCTCCCCATGTTCCCTGACTCCGCTATTTTTAAGAGCCCTATCTAACTCTCTCTTCAGGGTTTACCAATTATTCCTGTTCAAGTAATCAGTGGCTGATTTATTTGTTAAAGATTTTTGGTTGTTTTGTCACTGGTCAGTTTATCCTTCCTTGCAAATTAAAACTCCAGTGGAATAGGGGGGGCACGGTGGTGCAGCGGTGGAGTTACTGCCTTGCAGTGCCTGAGACCCAGGTTTGATCCTGGCTAAGGGTGCTGTCTGTTGGGATTTGTACGCTCTCCCCGTGACCATGTGGATTTTCTCCGAGATCTTTGGTTTCCACCCACTCTCCAAAGACGTACAGTTTTGTAGGTTAATTGGCTCGATATAAGTGTAAATTGTCCCTAGTGGATGGCTGTTTGTCAGGTTGGAAGCCAGTGGGGTGCCTCAGGGATCTGTGTTGGGTCCACTGTTGTTTGTCATGCACATCAATGATCTAGATGACGGGGTGGAAAATTGGATAAGTAAGTATGCAGATGATACTAAGATAGGTGGTGCTGTGGATAATGAAGTAGATTTTCAAAGTCTACAGAGAGATTTGGGCCATTTGGGCTGAAAGATGGCAGATGGAGTTTAATGCTGATAAGTGTGAGGTGCTACATCTTGGCAGGACAAATCAAAATAGGATGTACATGGGAAATGGTAGGGAATTGAGGAATGCTGTGGAGCAGAGGGATCTAGGAATAACTGTGCAAAGTTCCCTGAAGATGGAATCCCATGTTGATAGGGTGGTAAATAAAGCTTTTGGTGCGCTGGCCTTTATAAATCAGAGCATTGAATATAGGAGTAGAGAAGTAATGTTAAAATTGTACAAGGCATTGGTAAGACCAATTCTGGAGTATGGTGTACAATTTTGGTCGCCTAATTATAGGAATGTTGCCTGGGTTCCAGCAACTAAGTTACAGAGAAAAGTTGAACAAATTCGGTCTTTATTCTTTGGAGCGCAGAAGGTTAAGGGGGGACTTGATTGAGGTCTTTAAAATGATTAAAGGAATAGACAGAGTTGACGTGGATAAGCTTTTCCCATTGAGGGTAGGGAAGATTCAAACAAGAGGGCATGACATGAGAATTAAGGGACAGAAGTTTAGGGGTAACATGAGGGGGAACTTCTTTACTCAGAGAGTGGTGGCTGTGTGGAATGATCTTCCTGCAGAAGTGGTGGAGGCACGATCAATTTTAACATTTAAAAGTAAAGTGGATAGGTATATGGACGGGAAGGGAATGGAGGGGTATGGTCTGAGTGCAGGTAGATGGGACTAGGGGAAAATGAATGGTCGGCACGGACTGGAAGGGCCGAGAAGGCCTGTTTCCGTGCTGTAATTGTTATATGTTATATGTTATATATAGTGTTTAGGATAGTGTTAGTGTGTGGGCCAAAGGGCCTGTTTCCACTCTGTATCTCTGAAAAAAACTAAATCGACCAAGCATTGACACTAACAGGAAATTGAAAGCTGTATTGTAAACAATGTTTTAGCAGAGTTAAAAATAAAGCTTGTAAGCATTACAATTCTTCAATTCCAATGCCATATTTTTTTATATAGAAACAAATCTTATCTGTATAGATAACTGTCTATAAAGATCATTTCTGGGTAGTCCCTAGGGTAGCCATTATAGGAAGGCTTTTCCATACTTCAATGCTTTTATTGCCTTGATTTATACCTATAGTCTCAAATGTTATTGCTATTTAGTATTTCTGCATAGAATATTAATAATATTTTTAACCTTTTCAAAACAGAATGCCCTTTGCCAATGGCAAAATATATTTTGAACCATTTAATGTCAAAATAGTAATTTCCTCTTAAGTTTTTAATAATAGCCTTGTAAAACAAAGCTAGACAACAGTGCCGAACTGTTGGAAGCATCATTATTCCAAATCCATGTAAGTGTTACTCTCATTTATTTTACATGTTTACCATAATAATGAACTCCCTCAGTTTGCAAACAGTTAAAAAAAAAACCTTCCTAGTAGATAGTACAATGCTGATCAATAGGCCAAGTATGTTGTCATCCCAGCCATGTGGTAACAAAGGGTAGAGTCCAGTTATTCAAGGTTGGAGCGAGCAGTTAGGGCTGAAGGGTTGGGGCAGGGGGGGGTGGGGTGGGGGAGAGATGGAGGAATCACGCAAGGACTGGGAGCATACAGATGAAATCATACTCAAAGTGCAAAAGAAGGCCAGTTTATCCCTCGGGCTCCTTCATTCTACTTAAACAGAGCCATCACTTGAATTTTTTTTTGTTCCGCATTCCAACTTGTTATATTCTTCCTGAGCTCGGGTAAGTCAAACATAATGGAGTGCTGGATTTAAAGTGAGAAACTCAAAACATGTCCAGTGACAATAATGGCTGTGTTTAGTTTTCCATATGATCCAGATGCCCGCTTGCCTCGTGTGCTTACATTCCCATCTCGGAATCAGCACACAACGGGTTCAAGTGAAGCTGCGTCGTTTGCGCTTTATTGTTCAGGATCCTGACTGTTTACGGATGACATATTAAACAGGGGTCCGTGGTGGCATCTCCCTATGGTTCCGTTGAAATCTGTGCCGCTATTCCAAGGAAATCAGGGACTCCTTTTGGTGTTTTGTCCTGAGCACATTTCATAATGTAGTCTCTGTATTGGCAGGGTAAATACAGGAAATGAAAAATTAATTTGTTAAGTGAAGCAACTTGCAGTATCTTTGAGAAATGACAAGATCCGAGAATCAATCCATGTCCCTTTTCCTTAAGTTTAATTTTATTATTGTCATGTGCATTGTAATACAGTGAAAATCATAATGCAGAACATAGAACACAGAACAGAACAAGCACAAGAACAGGCCCTTCGGCCCACCATGTCCATGCCGAACATAATGTCAAGGCCATCGCTTATCTACCTGCACAGAACCCATATCCCCTAATTCCCTGCATATCCACATGCCTATGCAAAAGTCTTTTAATGCCACCACCAGTTCCGACAGTGTGTTCCAGGCACTCACCCCTCTGTGTTAAAAAACTTGCCCAGCACATCTCCTTTAAACTTTGCCCCTCTCACCTTAATGCTATGCCCGCTACTATTCTGCACGCTATCTAATCAAATCAGATAATACTAGACATAAATACAATCAAACAAAATGCAATTACAATAGGTAGAACGGAGGAAAAGATACAGAGTGCCGAATATAGTTCACATTATTATGCCACAGTTTTAGAGACATTAGTTTAGTTTAGAGATATAGCGCGGAAACAGGCCCTTTGGCTCACTGAGTCCATGTCGACCAGAGATCCCTGCACACTAACATTATCCTACACACACCAGGGACGATTTACAATTTTAACCTGCCAATTAGCCTACAAACCTGTATGTCTTTGGAGTGTGGGAGGAAACCGGAGATCCCTGATAAAACCCACACAGGTCATGGAGAGAATGTACAAACTCCGTACAGACAGCACCCGTAGTGAGGATCGAACCCGAGTCTCAGGCGCGGTAAGTCAGCAACTCTATCGCTGCTCCACCGTGCTGCCCTAAATTACTTGGTCATTTTATCATGTTCACAAGATCACACTCTAAATTGTAGGCTTGCACCGTGATTATGATTTATTCTACATTAATCGTTGAATAAGACACCAATTACATGTTGAATTATTCTCTGGTAAGCGACGTTGGTACCAGCCAATGGTGAAGACTAGACAACGACTGCAAGTGCATTATTATTTTACTAGCTTTCCACTTCTTTTGATTCATGATTGCTATTACCTCCTCGAGCTCGGCCAAGGTATAACTACAAAGATAATATGACACCGTGGGTAGCCAATAAATGCCATAATTGCCCCAGATCAAGAGAGCCTGCTTCAGTTTTAGGTTCCCTCAACATCTGGTTAACAATTGACGAAAGCCCATTGTGAGTGTGGCCAGTAACTGTGCGCGGGCAGAACTGGGGGAATGCAAACCCAGAACAGCAGGGTTGTGACATAAAATGCCTTAATCACCATATTAGGTTCCAAGTGTGCAAATTACTTTTGGCTATAGTCACATTTCAAATAAATAGTCCCTGCTTCCTATTGAAATGATGAATGGGAAGCAGAGTCTTATAAATAGTAACATGCCAGTGGCATGATGACAACACAGCCATGTCGAGGTATTTGTCAGCGACAGGAATTGCTACCTCTTATACACAGACAGATGTACTTTATGATATGCCAATGCAAACTATTGAATAACAAGTGCTGTTGAGTAGCAAGTCTTAACTGTAAGTTTCTTTTTGATGTCATGACGCAGATCTGGTTTCACAGTAGCTTAATCATGACATTAATAAGGGGCTTAATTGCCACTGCACAATTCCACATATATCAAAAGCCACATTTTAACAATTGTAACAGTAGTCCATTTGGGTCTATTGTATAATCAGAACACACAGGAGAGTGTATGGTATGCCATTCATTATTGGGACTTCTAATCACCAGCAGGTTATAAGATATTCCTCATTCATTAGGTACATGTTTAAACTGCTGTGTTGCAGACTTAACTCTCAGATTTGGCCAAATTTGGCCAGTAATTGGTTTCATTCCCCATCGCCCACATAAACCACAATCAACCACCCCCCCCCCCCCACCCCCCCACCTCACCCCTTCCCTGGACTACAACCCACTCAGCAACAACTGAAGAAATATTTAGAGAGTAACATTTTCCTTGAGAGAAAGCAAATTGAAAGGCATGTTTTAAAAGTTAAAGCTGTTGTAAAAGCACCGCAGCATCGACACATAATCAGAAACAGGGTGAACAGGGGGAATGCTACACTAGAGAGAGCACAAACAGAGATCAAAACCATTAACATTGTTTTGTTTAAGGTGACTGATTTTATAAATGACGTCTAATCTTTGAGGTGGTTATTCCATTGGAATGTTTGAGGTTTTCGGTGACTAGTCAGTGCCTAATGTACATAATTAATAATGTCATAAATTTGTGTTAATGCTTCTTTTAGTTCAGCTTGGCCTTTGTTGCTTTATCTCAAGGCATTTTTAATTTGGTTCACATGTTTGTCTTTTATCTAAGTGGTTCCCTTAAAGGGTCATTTATATTGCTGACTCATGTCAGGTGAAACTGTAAACTCGGTGCCAACCTTGTTGGTTCAATGAAAATGGCATAGAGTGCTGTTAATGTCCCTCTCCCCAAACGACAAGATGCATTAGAGAGCATCAAGTCTGATTCATCTAAGGAATGGAAGCTTTATGTGACTGAACCTAAGGCTTTAGCTAATGATAGGTGTCCAAATCCTATCACTTCACCACCACCAACACCATCACAACACTCCCCATCGCATCACAAGGTTTAAGGCAATTAGTGATAGGAGCAGAATTAGGCTCAAGAGATTGGCAGTGAAAGGGGTTGTCTGTGAAAAATTGCAGCAAGATCTTGATCAATTGACCCAAGTGGGCTGAGGAATCGCTGATGGAATTTAATGCAGAAAAATGTGAGATGTTGCATTTTGGGAAGTCTAACGTGGGCAGGATCTAAACCGTAAATGGTAGGGCTCTGAGGCTCATAATGTGCCGATTTATCATTAGTATCATTAGCGCTTATAATGCGACTTATCATTAGTACAAAGCACCAGAAAGTGAAATGTTACTTTGTTAAACATAAATAATTTCAGATTTCGATGTGCTGAGGGATTGTGGATGTTGCTGGTAAAGCATCATTTAGTGTGCATCCATATTTGCCTTTGAACTTTGCCACATGATAACAAGCCATTATAGGATTAGCGTAGGTAGGAAGGAACTGCAGGTGCTGGTTTACACCGAAGATAGACACAAAATGTTGGAGTAACTCAGCGGGACAGGCATCATCTCTGGATAGAAGGAATGGGTGACGTTTCGGGTAGAGATCCTTCTTCAGACTGAGAGTGGGTCTGAACTTGTACAGAGGACAGACAAATATCCACTAACACAGGACATTTTTGGATGGAATGGGCATTACAGTAATCCAGTAATGTAATTGGCACCACTACTGATATGACCTTTTTAATTTTATTTCACTTTTGATTGAATAATTAATTAATCAAGTTTAACTTTTTCAGCTTCCACAACTCTGACTTCCATACCATTAATTTGGATTTCTGATTCAGTAACATTATGCTTCTATAACATATGCTTTTATTTCAAAAGTGTATACTTTTCACAGTTCTGCAGAGGACAACCTTTGGTACCATTTTTTTTTTGACAAACCTATCAGTGGATGTTGAAAAATCAACAACTCAAAGGAATTCTGTGGCAATTGTCAATAATGAACAGTCAATAGAACGTTATTGTCACATGTGCCTTGATGCAGTGAAATTCTTTGTTTGCATACAATCCTGCAAAATTCATTCCATGCATAGGCACAGTCATCCGTGAGTACAACAGTGCAACAAGAATTGCAATGTACAAATAGTAGATTTCTTCTGAAGAAAAACACAAAGAGTCACCATGTTTCTGGGGCCATTTGTAGTTTTCAACTATCAGGATACTTAATAAGTCCCACAGAGTCTTGTTAGGAAACTTCGGGGATATAGTCGAAAGTCAACAATGTTTTATTGTCATATGTGTCGAATGTGTCGAATCGGAACAATGACATTCTTACTTCCCGCAGCACAACAGGTTTCTAAACACATAAATAATATGATAAACAAACATAAAAAATGAAGGTCGATAAATTAAAAAAAAACAATCTAGTGCAAAAAACAAAACAAAGCCCAAAGTCCCTAGTGCAAACAAGGCATCGTTCAGAGTTTAGTTGGAGTTCAGTTTGGTGTTCAATAGCCTGATTGTCTTTGGGAAGAAGCTGTTCCTGAACCTGGACGTTACATAGAAACATAGAAACATAGAAATTAGGTGCAGGAGAAGGCCATTCGGCCCTACGAGCCTGCATCGCCATTCAATATGATAATGGCTGATCATCCAACTCGGTATCCCGTACCTGCCTTTTCTCCATACCCTCTGATCCCCTTAGCCACAAGGGCCACATCTAACTCCCTCTTAAATATAGCCAATGAACTGGCCTCAACTACCTCTGTGGCAGAGAGTTCCAGAGACCCACCACCCTCTGAGTGGAAAAAGTCCTTCTCATCTCGGTCCTAAAGGATTTCCCCCTTATCCTTAAGCTGTGACCCCTTGTCCTGAAGCTCCCCAACATCGGGAACAATCTTCCTGCATCTAGCCTGTCCAACCCCTTAAGAATTTTGTAAGTTTCTATAAGATCCCCTCTCAATCTCCTAAATTCTAGAGAGTATAAACCGAGTCTATGCAGTCTTTCTTCATAAGACAGTCCTGACATCCCAGGAATCAGTCTGGTGAACCTTCTCTGCACTCCCTCTATGGCAAGAATGTCCTTCCTCAGATTTGGAGACCAGAACTGTTACAATTTTTGTATTCCTATACTTTCTTCCTGATGGCAGAAGTGAAATGAGAGCAAGGCCAGGGTGGCGCGGGTCCTTGATGATGCTGGATGTCTTCTTAGTTTTTAGCTTTCATTTTTTGTTTTCGTGTTACAGCACGGAAACAGGCCCTTTGGCCCACTGAGTCCGCACTGATCAGCGATCCCTATGCATTAACACTGCCCCTACACAAACTGGAGACAATTTTACATTTGCACCAAGCCAATTAACCTAACAAACATACGTCTTTGGAGTGTGGGAAGATCTCAGAGAAAACCCATGCTGATCACGGGGAGAACGTACAAACTCCGTCCAGACAAGCACCCGTTCTCAGAATTGAGCCCGGCGCTCTGGCGCTCTAAGGCAGTAGCTCTACTGCTACTCTACCATGCTGCCTTCTTGAGGCAGCCCTTCCTATAGTTCCTATATCTATTTCTGCTTCTCCGTTAGGGGGGTCTGTAGAAGTGGAAACCTAGGAGTTGGTCTTCTCAGCCGGACTCAGGCATATGGAATACATTCCTAAAGTTTAGTAATTACACTAAGATGGTGGATTGATAAGAACTTCAGGTAATCACACAGGTGAACAAAAAGTCATGCACAAACCAATGCAGATATAGGAGAGTTTATGAGAATTAAACCAAATAAATGTGAGTTTGCACTATATTAAATGACAATGAAGGATGTTGATTAGCAGTGAAAACTGGGAAGTAAAAAAAAATCTCTAAAAACATGAGCGCACAAGTAATAAAAGGATAAAAATGCTGAACAATTTTTTTTGTGTTTTATTTCTATGATCTTGATATTTCAAAAGAAATAAAAATGTACTTGTAGAAAACACTGTTTATGTCACATTTAGAGTGGACAGTACAAATTTTGTAGTCGCATTATAGAAAAATAATGGTCCACAAAATAATAAAAATGTACTTGGTTGATGCCAGGGAATATAAAATATAGTTTTGCCGAGATTTTCTAGCAGAAAACATTGGAAATTTAGTGGCAGTTTTTAAAGTGGTGAAGAATTGCAATGGGGCAAACAAGAAAGGACAACTTATTGTCTGAAGGAGGGTCCTGACCCAAAAAGCCACCTATCCATGTTCTGCAGAGATGCTGCCTGACCCGCTGAGTTAGTCCAGCAATTTGTGTCTTTTTCTGTAAACCAGCATCTGCAGTTCCTTGTATCAAAAAGACAATTCCTTCTGGTTAAAGAGTGTGTGACTCAATAGTGTCATTTTAAAGTTGCCACTTAAGCAGTGAGTAGATGGACTTTATGGCAAAGAATGGTTTAAGCAGTCATCGTTCAATCAAAGGCAAAGTTTGATAAATAAAAGGTTATTGGAAGGACTGCAGATTTAGAGTTAGCAAGAAATTGGGACAGACATACTGGGCCAAACAAACCCTATTATGATCGAATACACCATGATACTTCATGCATAGTATGTATTGCCAGGATGGCACGGTGGCGCAGAGGTAGAGTTGCTGCCTTTACAGCGCCAGAGACCCGGGTTCGATCCTGACTACAAGTGCTGTCTGTACGGAGTTTGTAAGCTGCTCCAGTTTCCTCCCACACTCCAAAGATGTACAGGTTTGTAGGTTAATTGGCTTCGGCAAAAATTGTAAATTGCCCCTAGTGTGTAGGATAGTGTTAGTGTGCGGGGATGTCTGGTTGGCACGGACTCAGTTGGCTGAAGGGCCTGTTTCCTCGCTGTATCTCTTAAAAAAAATAAACGTATGGCTATAGATAGACACAAAAAGCTGGAGTATTTCAGCGGGTCAGATAGCATCTCTGGAGAAAAGGAATAGGTGACATTTCGGGTCGAGACCTTTCTTCAGACTCAATGGCTGTAGTTCCTTCACTAACACACCATCTTTCTTGATATTACGCCTTTTGGCAATCAAAGATAATATTAGCACAAGAGTCTGCTGTAATTCAACATAAACAATGGTACTGTTGAGTCTGCATGTGTTTTATGAGTATCTCCTTCAAATGAGTGCAGTATTACTCATCAGTCAATTTCATTGCAGAATGCATGTTTGCCTGTGCATTTGCAATATTCATCAAATTAGAATATTACATAACTTCTCAGCTACTAATGAAACTAATTCCAAACGTGTTTCAGTAACTTAGAAAATCATTGCCGACTGGAAAATAAATTACAAGAACATGCATAATGAGTGGTGGGAAACAATTAAGCCAATTTCCAATAACGAGCGTTAATTCACTGATCAGAATTAGCACTGAGATGTAGGTAATTTTCTTTCACGTTGTTCCTTGGATCTTTGTGCTGCAGGTTATTTACTTGCAGTTGTGTCTGGATTTCTTGTGCTTTATCTCAACCCTGCTGTGTAAGCGAGACATGTTTGAGATTACTACGTGCCTCAGTACATCCCAGAACCAACACTGCTGGTAAGCAGCTCTGTGCCCCGCGGGGGTACCAATTTCTCTATGGTCAGTAGTTGAGACTTTAGGTTTTAGGGATACCGGACGGAAACAGGCCCTTCGGCCCACCGAGTCCGCACCTGCCTGTGATCACCCCATACGCTAGCACTATCCTACGCGCTAAGGGCAATTTACAATTTTACCAAAGCCAATTAACCTACAAACTTGCACGTCTTTGGAGTGTGGGAGGAGACCGGAGCACCCGGAGAAAACCCATACGGTCACAGGGAGAACATACGAACTCCGTACAGACAGCAGCCGTAGTCAGTATCGGACCCAGGTCTCTGGCGCTGTAAAGTAGCAACTCTACCACTGACTCACATGTTAAATAAAAGTTGCAACTGAAGATACAATGGTCTGCATGGATTTCAAAAGGAGATGATCATGCATGAGGCAGCAACTGGCGCTATGAGGCAGCAACTCTATCGCTGCGCCACTGTGCCACTCTGGGAAAGGTGGCATAATCATCAGAAACCAGTGGCTTTGGCAACATCCTATGGGCAATGTAAACAGAGCTATAAACATGTCATTCATTGTAGAATGCTTCCTCAGCAAAAATGGTAACCAGCATCCTGTTAACGCTCATCTCCTTATAGTGCATCTAAAAGCATTACTTTCACATCTCTTTAATTGCTAACCGTCATACTCCAATATTAGAATCTTGCCAAACACTTGTTTTACCTCAGTGATTGGAGTTAACTCAAGCCTATTCATTTATTGGGACTTTTTCCACTGTGATTGCATTTGAAATCTACTTCTATAAAGGATCACCACATATGAAACATATTTCCCACTTTTCATCAGAATATTGGCCAATGCTAGAGTTTGAGCTCGATTAATTCTGTATCCAGGGATTAAAAATGAAGCAGAAGATTGATGCTGAGTTGGTATAACTTCCCATGGGGCTCATCGAGGGAAAAGGTATAAACATCTTGCTTTGGATAGAAAACATAGTGATAACTACAGCATCAGTCTGGGCTCTGAGCAATCCATTGTTGGAACTGGAAAATAATCACATGATGGGTTGCAAAGTATTAGAGTCCAAGCTTCCAAAATAATAACAATTAAATGCAAAATGTAATATCGACGCCTTATTTTAACGATGATTTGGGCACCACAGTGACGCAGCGAGAGGCAAACCTGCTGCATTACAGAGATCTGGGTTCGATCCTGACACTGGGTGCTTGTCTGTACGGAGTTTATATGTTCCCCCCGTGGCCTTACTCCGAGATCTTCGGTTTCCTCCCACACTCCAAAGACGTACACAGGTTCGTAGGATAATTGGTTTGGTATAAATGCAAATTTTCCCTAGTGTATAGGATAGTGCTACAGCGCGGGGTTCGCTGGTCAGTACGGATTCGGTGGGCCGAAGGGCCTGTTTCCCCACTGTATCTCTAAACTAAACAGAAAGTGGTAAATTTAACCACAGCCATGATGTACATGAAATAGAAAACATACTTGGAAGAATGATTTGGACAATAAACACATTCATTCATTCATTATTCCCTTCCCCACTGACTTAATCAAGAAAGGGTGCCAGTGGTTATGGGGAGAAGGCAGGAGAATTGGGTTGAGAGGGAAAGCTAGATCAGCCATGATCGAATGGTGGAGTAGACGATGGGCTGAATGGCCGATTCTGCTCCTAAAATTTATGATCTTATTAATAAATGCACACAATACCCAATATTAACCACACACACATATGTACCACCCTTACCCCTTTAGAAGTGCATCGGGTGAATTTTAAAAAGGACCATACAGAATGGTATGGGTTATATTGACTTGCATTCATGGCTTTTCTCCTATGCCCACCAAGGTTACTTGCCTTGTGCTCCTATCCTCTCTTGCATTGCATTTTCCAGGAACTACTATTTAAAACTCTCATCCTGAAGATGATCACTTTCAATGTCCTTTCCTCACTTGATTTCCAGGATCTCATTCAGACCTACAATGCTAACCCTTGAATCCTGCCGTACCTCTGACCACACCCTCTGCTGCACCCCACTCTCCTGATAGGCAGGGGATATTTATGTGGACCATGAATGTGGACAGGATTGATGGTATAGTTTAGTTTAGAGATACAGCATGGAAACGGGTCTTTCAGTCCACCGATTCCACACTGACCTTCGATCTCCCATTCAAACTAGTTTTATATAATCCCACTTTTGCATCCGCTAAGGGTAATTCACTGCGGCCATCCTACATACCTGCACGTCTTTGGGAAGCATGAGGAAGCCGGAGAAACTGGAGGAAACCCACACCCTCACAGAGGGAACGTGCAAACTCCACACAGACAGCACCCGAGTTAAGGGTCGAACCTGGGTCCCTGGCGCAGTGAGGCAGCAGCTCTACCAACTGTGCCACTGTGTACTGTTTAGTTAGGATACAAAACTAAAATCAGAAAGTATCACTTTAAAACAGGGGCTAGATTTAGCCTTTAACTCACCTGATCCAAGAACACACTTGGGTTGATTACGTGTGTCGCAGGCCATCAACTAGTTTGAGCAAATTATTGCAGGATTCATGACTTGGTTGTGAATATGTCAGTCGCATTTATTTTATAACAATAGTTAGCATGAGATCAGATTAGATGATATAATTTCATCACATCCAGTCTTGTAGTTCGTAAAACCGTCCTAACTTTTATTGAAATTAACTAAACAATTGAGTGAAAGTTGAAAAAAACTAGCATCATGTGATGCAGTACACACATCCGGCACAATTTGATAAAGTCTAATCTCCAGACGTCCAAGCCAGCCAGCTGAAGGTGGAGATATGGTCCCGAGCAGACTTCAGTAACATGTAATTGGCAAACTTCCAACATTAGCTCGGCTTCCCAAAAGACAGCCTGAGAGAGGGAAACTGAGCAGGTAACAATGTAACAGGACACAATCACTGCCTCTTAATGAGAGGCACATTTTTGAATGGTAATGGACACCATGTCGTTTTCTGACTTTTACCAGGGTCTTCTGAATTTCCTCATCACCAAGGAGGTGCGGTGACCAAGTGAATGGCCAGCTCCTCTCTGTCCACAAATCAACCAGTTCAGCAAAATCTTTCTTTAAAAAATCTAAAATGGTGCTAAACAACAACCGAGGGTCAGGAAAACGATGACTTCACCAGGATTGCCAGGGTGAGTCACACTTTCACATATATTTTACTCAGTATATAATACTGTACCTCTCCAAAGAAGCCCCAGGCAGAAGAAGGGTCTCGACCCAAACCGTCACCCAATCCTTCCCTCCAGAAATGCTGCCTGTCCCGTTGAGTTACTCTGGCATTTTGTGGCAGAGTCTATCGTCACTGTCAATCCTTGATCTCCCATCCCCATTATCCTCTCTCACCATTCAGTTGCAATGGGATTCCACCTTCCTTTGTATCTTGGTTCCGTCAATATCTAATACCACTCCGACAACTACATTCCTCTTTGGGCCATACTTGAAGATTCCTCTTGTGAAGTTGCATATTTAAAAGTGTCAGACAGTTCAGAAGTCTTCAAATCATTTCAACAGAACATACATTTCCAGAGCAAAAGGGTGGGAGGACTGGGATGGATTTTGGTTTTAAGTTGTAATCAAAGTGCTGGAAAGAAACATTTAAGTCCTTATTACTCTCGACTTCATCAGTCTTCTCTCCCTCATTACATTGAATGCCCTCATCAAATTCACCTCCATTGTCGAGCGGACTTATCATTATTGTCTTCTCAGTTTGTTTGCACTCATGGAAGTCTCTTGCAAAGAGTCGGGGGGATCGAGGACATAGTTTTTAGGTGGGGGGGTGGGGGAAGATTTAATAGGAACGTGAGGGTCTTTTCCATGCAAAGGGTGGTAGGTGTATGGAATGAACTGCCAGAGGATGGAAGTTGAGGCAAGTACGATCGCAACATTTAAGAAACATTTAGACAGGTACATGGATAGGACAGGTTTAGAGGGATATGGACCGAATCAAGGCAGGCGGGACTAGTACAGATGGGACGAGTTGGCCGGTGTGGGCAAGTTGGGCTGAAGGGCCTGTTCCCATGCTATAAAACTCTATGACTCTATATCAGTCAGAGTGGAGGATTGTTGACTTGGGCTCCTGTGATCTGCTCAGTGTCCGCGTTATGTATACCTTGTGCCCACTTTTAGAACATTTGGGTAGTTGAGCATGGACCTCCGTGAGAAGTTATGGGCAAGAAATCCTCGTATCGTTGTCTATGAACACCCAACTTCTCTCTCGTCAAGTCGGGGGACAAAGAGTAGAGAGTAAAAGTGCTGCAATAAAAATGCACCAGTCACCGAACTGATACATGTCAATTGCGAGTTGGATGTCAAAGGCAACAAAGACTTTGGCTTTTAATGGGGGGTTTTGCTGCTTTGGTGGTGGCAGTATTCACAGTTCTTGTTGCAGGAGGTGTTACAATTCTGACCTCCTCCGTGGGATAAAACAGCTTCCTTGCACATCGGATCCATGGAGAGCTGCAGGGGTGTTGTCCTGGGTCAATAAACTGTGTAGGGTGGGTAAGGTTTGTATTTGTGCACTGGGGCAGCTGTAGTTCCTAATTGCTTTTTCCTCCTTTAACTGGAGTGGAATTGCCAGAAGGACCACCTAGAAGAACCGTGTTTTTGCCAGAAGTCCCTCAAGTGTTCAACATACTCGGTAACTTCTTTGTAATGATCCAAGGAGCCAAAAAGCACAATACAAAACATCCCCAAAACTCTGCCTGACTTTTATTTCAATCCAGCTGTGGATTTGTTTAATAGTGTTGGAAATGGCTACTTCCTATCTCCTCCATGCTGTGGTTTGCATTCGGGATGGGGAAGCAGTTGTATTCCTGTGGATGGAGACTAAAGTGCTGTTGAAGCTTTGGGAACGTAACGTGACCTTGATTAACATGCAATAATTGGGCCTTGGGTAGCTTCAGGTGGGAGCAGGCTTAATCATGGGCCACCCAACATCCAGAACAGGAAGAAATTCAGCAGCCAGTTGGCACGCCTACGCCTCTTGTGGATTGTTCCTCATCATGGCTCATTTTCAGCTCTAACGTGAAAATCACCCTGCAAAGCAATAAAATCTATAACAGATTTTCTGATTGGCGGTCAAACAATGGCAGTGGGAAATTACAAAAAAAATTCTGGGAAATTCTGATGGGAAAGAGTTGTGTCGATTATACTTCACGAATGGGGAATACAGAAATATCTGGATTTTGCAGCATGATATATTCACAAAGTGCTGGAGAAACTTGACGGGCCAGGCAGCATCACCGGAGAAAAACGATAGGTGGCGATTCGGGTCGGGACCCTGCCTCAGACACCGCAGGGCACGGAAAGAAGAACTGTCGTGAGAACGCGGTGGCTGGACTGCCGGTACCTGTAATCCGGGTTGGTTCCGAACTGGGAGTTGGAACCTATGTGGCACAAGGAGGAGGCGCAGGCAAGCGCTGAGAAAACACACGTGGCCATGATAGCGAGTCCGGGTTAACACATGGTCACAGAGCTGGGGAGCAGCAGGAATCATGGAGGGGGAGCAGTGAGAGAGAATCCCACAAAACTCCCTTCGGAGAGAGGGGGAGAACTTCGTCAAAGTTGGCAGAACCTGAGGAGATTAGGCAGTGGAGCTGACAAAATGTGTAGGAATGAACTGCAGATGCTGGTTTACACCGAAAATAGATACAAAGTGCTGGGGTTTAGTCAGAAGGTGGTGAATCTGACATTCATTGACTCAGACAGCTGTGGAGGCCAAGTCAATGGACATTTTTAAGGCTGAGATTAACTGATTCTTGGGAACAGTGTCAGTGGTTATGGGGAGAAGGCAGGAGAATGGGGTTGAGAGGGAAAGATCGATCAGCCATGATTGAATGGCGGAGTAGACTTGATGGGCTGAATGGTCTAATCTGCTGCTCAAAGTTAAAATGATCTCATGTAACTCAGCGGGTTACTCAGCATCTCTAAAGAAAAGGGATGGGTGACATTTCGGTTCGGAAGACTTGAGGCTGAAGAAGGGTTCTGAACCGAAACGTCACCCATACTTTTTGTACTATTTGTCTCACCATGTTTGGGATTCCCACACACATGCATGTGTCCAGGCTGCTCTGCAGCAGTGCATTTCCAGCCGTGCTATGAAGTTGCGATCCGGCAGCAGCAGCTGATTCCTGAGGACCTGTGCTCGTAAATCTACCTGTAAAATAGCTGGTGCGGAAACATTGTTTTACTTTTAGTTTTGTGTATCATTGTCACGTGTACTAAGGTACTGTGAAAAACCTTTATTTGCGTGATGTCCAGTCGAAGAAATGACAATACATTACAATCAAGCCGTCCACAGTGCACAGATATAGGATAATACAACATTTAGTGCAGGAGCATAGTTAGTGTAGGACATTTTGCTGTTTCAATATAATTATGGAGAAGGACAGAACTGGGCCTAGGGTTGAGATTTTTGATTGGAGAAAGGCTAACTTTAACGAGATGCGAGATGATTTAAAAGGAGTGAACTGGGACATTTTGTTTTATGGGAAAGATGTAGAGGAGAAATGGAGGACACTTAAAGGGGAAATTTTAAGAGTACAAAATCTTTATGTTCCTGTTCGGTTGAAAGGAACCAATAAAAATTGTAAAGAGCCCTGGTTTTGAAGGGAAATTGGACATCTTGTTCGGAAAAAGAGGGAGATCTACAATAATTATAAGCAGCATGAAGTAAATGTGGTGCTTGAGGAGTATAAGGAATGTAAAAAGAATCTTAAGAAAGAAATTAGAAAAGCTAAAAGAAGATATGAGGTTGCTTTGGCAAGTAAGGTGAAAGTAAATCCAAAGGGTTTCTACAGCTATATTAATAGCAAAAGGATAACAAGGGATAAAATTGGTCCATTGGAGAGACCGAGTGGACAGCTATCTGCAGAGCCAAAAGAGATGGGGGAGATATTGAACAATTTATTTTCTTCGGTATTCACCAAGGAGAAGGATATTGAATTATGTGAGGTAAGGGAAACTAGTAGAGTAGCTATGGATACTATGAGTTTCAAAGTAAAAGAAGTACTGGCACTTTTGAAAAATATAAAAGTGGATAAGTCTCCAGGTCCTGACAAGATATTCCCTAGGACATTGAGGGAAGTTAGTGTAGAAATAGCCGGGGCTATGACAGAAATATTTCAAATGTCATTAGAAACGGGAATAGTCCCCGAGGATTGGCGTACTGCGCATGTTGTTCCATTGTTTAAAAAGGGCTCTAAAAGTAAACCTAGCAATTATAGACCGGTTAGTTTGACTTCAGTGGTGGGCAAATTAATGGAAAAGATACTTAGAGATAATATATATAAGTATCTGGATAAAGAGGGTCTAATTAGGAACAGTCAACATGGATTTATGCCTGGAAGGTCATGTTTGACTAATCTTCTTGAATTTTTTGAAGAGGTTACTAGGGAAATTGACGAGGGTAAAGCAGTGGATGTTGTCTATATGGACTTCAGTAAGGCCTTTGACAAGGTTCCTCATGGAAGGTTGGTTAAGAAGGTTCAACTGTTGGGTATAAATGCAGGAATAGCAAGATGGATTCAACAGTGGCTGAATGGGAGAAGCCAGAGAGTAATGGTGGATGGCTGTTTGTCAGGTTGGAGGCAGGTGACTAGTGGGGTGCCTCAGGGATCTGTGTTGGGTCCTTTGTTGTTTGTCATGTACATCAATGATCTGGATGAAGGGGTGGTAAATTGGATTAGTAAGTATGCAGATGATAGCAAGATAGGGGGTGTTGTGGATAATGAAGAGGATTTCCAAAGTCTACAGAGTGATTTAGGCCAGTTGGAAAAATGGGCTGAAAGATGGCAGATGGAGTTTAATGCTGATAAATGTGAGGTGCTACACCTTGGCAGGACAAATCAAAATAGGACGTACATGGTAAACGGTAGGGAATTGAAGAATACAGTTGAACAGAGGGATCTGGGAATAACCGTGCATAGTTCCTTGAAGGTGGAATCTCATATAGATAGGGTGGTAAAGAAAGCTTTTGGTATGCTAGCCTTTATAAATCAGAGCATTGAGTATGGAAGCTGGGATGTAATGTTAAAATTGTACAAGGCGTTGGTGAGACCAAATCTGGAGTATGGTGTGCAGTTTTGGTCGCCCAATTATAGGAAGGATGTCAACAAAATAGAGAGGGTACAGAGGAGATTTACTAGAATGTTGCCTGGGTTTCAACAGCTAAGTTACAGAGATAGGTTAAATAAGTTAGGTCTTTATTCTCTGGAGCGCAGAAGGTTAAGGGGGGACTTGATAGAGGTCTTTAAAATGATGAGAGGGATAGACAGAGTTAATGTGGACAAGCTTTTCCCTTTGAGAATAGGGAAGATTCAAACACGAGGACATGACTTTAGAATTAAGGGACAGAGGTTTAGGGGTAACATGAGGGGGAACTTCTTTACTCAGAGAGTGGTAGCGGTGTGGAATGAGCTTCCAGTGGAAGTGGTGGCGGCAGGTTCGTTGGTATCATTTAAAAATAAATTGGATAGGCATATGGATGAGAAGGGTATGGAGGGTTATGGTATGAGTGCAGGCAGGTGGGACTAAGGGAAAAAAGTTGTTCGGCACGGACTTGAAGGGCCGAGATGGCCTGTTTCCGTGCTGTAATTGTTATATGGTTATATGGTTAAATAAAGATTTAAGAGAGTGGAGTGATAGCCATGGATGATGGCAGATCCATTTCTGGGACCAGCAAGCAAAGAGTTGCCTCGCTCTGATACCATCTTGGTGAACGGAGAGGAACAGCTGCATGAAATCCAGATGTTAGGATCGTGTGCAACTCCTAACATCTGCAACTGAAACGTGGACTGGACTTGGAATATGGCCCCCAAAACATGGCGCCTCTTTCATGCGGACTCAGTGGACTATTTCTGTACAACTGTTCATCAGGGATGGGGCGGCAATACTCCGCTGGACTGTTTGTAAGATAATAACTTCATTCTGCCTTTTCACGTCGCACATGTGACAATAGACCACCATTGAGAAAAGGTTGTGTAGTTTAGTTTTAGTTTAAAGATACAGCGTGGAAACAGGCCCTTCAGCCCACCGAGTCTGTGCCGACCAGCGATCCCCACACAGTAAACATTATTCTGCACACTAGGGACAATTTACAATCTTTACAGAAGTCAGTTAACCTACAAACCTGTACTTCTTTTGGAGTGTGGGCGGAAACCGGAGATCCCGGGGAGAACCCATTCGGTCACGGGTAGAACGTGCAAACTCCGTACAGACAGCACCCGTCGTCATGATCGAACCTGGGTCTCTGGCACTGCCATGCAGCAACTCTACCGCTGTGCATTTAAAGATAATTTACATTCTTAGAATGAATGCAATTGCATTGAATATATTGATGGTTTTTGAGTGTGCTTTAGATATTTTAGAGTTTTAACATTTTCCTTTTTAATTTCCAAATTGTTTGATTTTTAGTCATTGTTGAATGTTTCTAGATGTCTCTGAAGCCAAAGGAGAAATATGGCTTTGACAGGTGGCAAGGATTTTGTTGTTTTATACAGTGTTTGTTTCAAGATAAGTCAGGAGACTGCCTTATTTATGTCATTGGGCTCGTTTACAACAGTTTCTCTGCAGTAAAGGTTTGGACACATTTTTATTAAGAGATTTCAAACTCTTGGTCATGAATTAGGTAAATGTATTGCTCGTTTGTAGATCAGTGGCGATGATAAATAGTTTTGAGCATGAGCTCAGCAATTAATAAATTAATATTAATAAATCTGGCAATGGAAGATCTGTAAAGTAGATCAAGACTTCAATGGTTCAATTGTGCTTTTATTTTCACATGTGTAAACGCACATTAAAATTATTTTCTTACATACAGTCCAGTACATTATTCCCATACCTAAGTACATCCTCCATTAGCAAATACACAGATGTAGTCTACTGAGTCCGCATTCAAGAGGTGCCATTTTCAAAGTCCAGTCCGCGCTCTAGTTCTTACGAGCGGCTCTCGATCTAGGCGAGCCCCAGACTGCTGTAGGGCCTCCAGCCATCACCTTCCTTGGACACGACATCCCTTTCCTTGCCCGGGGGTGCCTCCAGCAGCCGCTCTTGAGGGCGTGGTACATCAGACCCCGGTTCCCCCTCCTACCGGCCTAGCTCTTCGCCCATCACAGTCCAATGATATTGTAAAGGATAGAACCCCTAGCTTGCATGTTACGAGGGGTAGTGGGTACGGTTGTGTGTCTGAAGTTGCATTGAAGTTGCAAATTCAAAAAGGACAAAAAGATGGTTCAAGAGGCCACAGATGCCAGATTCCATTTACAGTGTGGCCTTCTATTGGAAAGGCCTCTTGCATACGGCTCTGCACAGTCTCCACAGACCGCAAAATGGCCAACTGTTCCTTTCATGATTTGCAAAACATAATGTAAGAATGTTTTTCATTATCCTTTTCTTCCAGGTATTCTTTTGTTATTGAGCTTTCATATTATTTTGAAGATAACCAGAATGGTGGAAGATTTAGAAACAAAGAACTGCAGGTGCTGGTTTATG
This sequence comes from Raja brachyura, assembly GCA_963514005.1. The sequence goes on from OY740803.1 coordinate 34,747,656, forward strand.
CCAAAGAATGACATAAAGCACTGTAGTAACTCAGTGGGTCAGGGCCTGCTGAGTTACTCCAGCAATATGCGTCTATCTATGGCGTCTATCTATAGTTCGCCATCGATTCACTCTTTCCTATCTTTTGTACATTTGGCATATTTGTCTTTTGGACAACGGATCTTTGTCTGCACAAAAAACATGCTGCAAGATTTATTAAAAATGAATTCATTCTATTCAGCGGAGCTGCACTATTGATGTAGATTTAATGTGCTTTGCTACTGAAATTTCCTCCAGTGCATCATTAACTTCTCGATGTTGGTTGTGTATGTGGCCCGCTATGACGTTTCACATAGTTGAATGATGGATGCCACTTAACAACTGATGATCTACCGAGGGCAACGCAAACTCTCTGTGTATCCATTGCTCATCTCGAAGGACCCTCGTGAGTGGCAATGGCTATTGCTGCCGTTGTCGTTAAGGGCATCTGTTTCCAAAAATATTGCCAAAGATAACTGGAGACGCACAACTGGTGATAATTTGAAAAAGGACGCTGGTCTTTCATCGATGAAATGAAATTGCTGCATCGTTCCCAGTGGTCATGGACTTTATTTATAAGTGCCAACTGATTTTTTCTTGTGTTGATCCATGTAAGCCCTGTATATGCGAGCACGGAACAGTAGACAATCTGCATTGGGATGGTTGCCTCAGGCAATGGCTCTCTTGGCATTGAAGCTGGTTATGATTGCATATTCAAGTTTGAATTCTGCAGAATTCATGGCGACAGCTGGAACATTGGTGAGTAATAAAAGTGTTTCTATCGCTTGCATAACTCATACTTTCTTCGCAGATAATTTACAGATTGCAACGCGAAAAACCAATGCTCTAATGCATCATTTATGCGAGAGATGGCAGTAGGCATTTGGTTGTTGCGTATCCGTACTGAGAATAACTAGAGCACTTAACAGTATTATGCGCGAGGAGCCAAGTAATCTCTGGTCAGAATCTGGATGCGGTCCCAGTATTCATTTGAAAACATTCCCAGTAAGCTTTGTTTTCTGATAGAAGTGGGTTGAGGTGCCTGTGATCCTTAAGTCTCTGCTCTTGCCAATGGACATTTCATCAGCTATTCACGGCACCTCTTCACTGATGCTCACTGTCTTACTCTGTTTTCTGTTCCCTGCCAGTATTGAAGCCTCCACCACAGGCTACCTGTCATGGAGCCTGCTTTAACTAGGCCCGCTTTAACCATATCATTTGTACGAGAGGTGTCACATTATCAACACACGGACGTTTTAACTCCCCTTCTCATTCTGACCTTCCCGTCCTGGTCTCCTCCGCTGTCAGAGTGAGGCCACACGCAAACTGGAGGAACAGCACCTCATATTTTGCTTGGGCAGCTCACAATCTAGCAGTATGAATATTGATTTCTCTAATTCAAGTAACCCTTGCATTCTCTCTCTCTGTCGCTCCCCCACCCTAGTCCTCCTGGTTTCATTGTTCGTATTCCTTCGCTATCACCTCTTCCACAGCCAACAATGGACCATAGTCATCGGTGCTGGCTCTGATTTGTTCCGTACCTTTTCATACCTCTAGATTCCCTCTCCCCTGACTCTCAGTCTAAAGAAAGGTCACGACCTGAAACATTACCTATTCCTTTTCTCTGGAGATGCCACCTGACCTACTGAGTTACTCCACCATTTTGTGTCCATCTTCAGTGTGTACCACCATCTGCAGTCCCTTCCTCCACATAAACCGCCTGCCCATTTGAGCTTTGCAATGCCATTAAAAACAACATGAGGCGGTTTACAGCAAGCAGTGCTTACAGGCACAAAGATGTTGTGTATTGCCTACATTATCAATATGATGATGATTTTGCCTTCTTTTCTCGTCCCTTTAGTAGCAGAAATTCCGAAGCTCTCAAACATGAATGAATAAGTTATGACTTCTGAACAATTAACTTTGTTGGATATGGGGGTTCAAAAATGGTGACCTCCCATCATACGGTGGATTTGGGTCAAACAAATGGCGTAATGTCATTTAAAAATATTCTGAAATGGATAACAAATCTGCTTTTTGCTGTATATTTTCGCACCTAATTTAGATAAGCCTACTATTTTCATGTTTAATATCTAGCTTGGTAAACCCTTCTCAACATGACATTGCACATGTCATATACATACACAATGTTAAGGACACAAAGGGCTGAAGTAACTCAGGATAGGACGGTTTTGGAGAAATATGGATCAAACGCAGGCAGGCGAGACTAGTGCAGCTGGGACATGTTGGCCAGTGTGGGCAAGTTGGGCCAAAGGACCCGTTTCCAAGCTGTATCACTCTATGACTCGATGACTCATCGGTCAGGCAGCATCTCTGGAGAAGATGGATAGGCGACGTTTCAGGGGGTCAGGGCCAATCTTCAGAATTTGTTTGTCTGAAGGAGGGTCCCAGCTCAAAACATCACTTATCCATGTTCTCCAAGGAAGCTGCCTAACCCACGGAGTTACTCCAGCACTTTGTGTCCTTTTGTGTAAACCAGCATCTGCAGTTTATTTTTTCTACAAACAAAATGTTTTTCTTTATGTCCCTGTCTCTACTTTATCCGTGTGCCTTCTTTGTTGCCATTTTAAGAAGTCACATAAACCCTTGCCACTGCAGCCTAATGTTTTCATCTTCACTCAGAGTTCAGATTTGTTCTGAACCTTGCCATACCTCTAGTTTCCCTCTCCCCTATCTCTCAGTCTGAAGAAGGCTTGTGACCCGAAACCTCACCCATTCCCTTTCTCCAGAGATGATGCCTGACCCTGTAGAGTGACCCCAGCACTTTGTGTCCATCTTTGGTTGACAATCTGAATTGAACACCAGGGACATCCAATCGGGGGCTGGTGAAGATGAACACTTGGCCAATTCTTGGCCCTACCTGTTATCCTCCCTTTGTGAGCCCGGGTGTTCATTTCTCCTCACCAGATGTGAGCGCATTATTTTACTAACCCATTTTCAGAACCTAGTTGGTAAATCAAATGTTTCCTTCTGTCGTTTGAGCAATTTCCCCCAATAATTTCACACTTCAGGATTAAAGTGGTTTATGCCTCATTAGCTGATCAAGAAGTGTTAAAGAACCCTTGCTGCAGGTGTGTTGTGAATAGCTGGCACTGTTGTGTTATCATTGGTGAAATTGCGCTATTTTCCAGAGTAAAAAACTTGTTTTTAAAGCTGCGCATTCCTGCTACTTTGTTAAATGTTAGTTGATAAAACCCATTGTTCATTTGCTGCATTTGAATACGCAGCAAACTGATTAGAGTCTCACCCTCTGTCAGCCTTAAGGGTCCTAAAGTAAAATGAATTTTTAAGCAGTTTGAAGCAGTATCCTACAAGTCGTGGATCTAAGGCCCAAAACTCATAACTTCACCTAAATTGGCAATCTGGCTCAGAAAACCCACAAGAATTGTGAGCTTGGACATCAGTGAAAGTTCATATGGATAATTTATATATTTGCAGTTTACTATGCAAAGCTCAAATCTGCATACATGAGTTGTCCAAAGGCCAATTAGTAATTATTTTCTTAGCATGAGTGATAATAGAGGATCCTTTAGTCACATTGCTTCTGGGATGATTATTTGATAATAGAAGATTGGAACTGAATTGCTTTTCTGTGTCAGACTTGGCAATCAGAGCTTAAGTGGGTCTGTAGTAGCTCACAAACCTGTTAATGATCAACCAACTAGTCGGTTTATTGCTATGATCTAAAGAAATAAACTGTCACTGGGAACTGGAATTCTTCCCACTCCTCTGGATAATAAACTGTATATGATGCTTTGTTTTGGACAATGCTTGAAAGAGTGCAGTTCATATTAAGGATTGGTCTTTTCAATCTGTGTCAGTTCAACAAGGTAACATACGTATAGGTGCAAAATGCTGGACTAACTCTGCGGGACTGGTAGCATCATCGGAGAGAAGGAATGGGTGACTTTTCGGGTCGAGACCCTTCTTCAGACCATTTTTTGCTGAAAACCTGGTATATTGGAACCCTTCAAATGAGAGTTGGATTAAAAGATTCAGAAAGTATTCCTTCGAATCTGAGTGAATTTGACGAGAATGCACCTGGACTTCAATGGAACATTGAACATAGAAAGGTACAACACAGGAACAGGTACTTCATCCCAAAACGTCAGTGCCGAACGTGATGCCAAGATAAATTTATCTCATCTGCCTGCACATGCTTCATCCCCTTCCATTCCCTGCAAAGAAAGTCATGTGCCTACTTAAAAGCCTCTTAAATGCCACTGTTTAATCTGTTTGCACCACCGCTCCTGGGAGCACATTCCGGGCACTCATCACTCTCTGTGGAAAATAAAAGCTTGCTCCGTACATTATCTTTAAACTTTGCCCCTCTCGCCTTCGAGCAATGCCCCCTTGCCTTTGACATTTCCTCTCTGGGAAAAATGTTCCGACTGTCTACCCATTGCTGCTGCCACTCATCATTTTATATACTTCTATCAGGTCTCCCCTCATCTTCCGGTGTTACAGAGAAAGCAATCCATTGGCGGCAAAAAACAATACTTTGTGTACTATATAATATTGGTCTCGAAACCCTGAGAAGTATGTATTTGCCCTGGAAATGGTGTATACAGATTGCTGGAATGCGGAGGTTTCAGTCAGGGAGAATTTGAGTAGCACTATAATCAATAGAGCATAACATGGGATAATTTCATTGAAACAGATAGGATTTTGTGAAGGTTGCTGCTGGGAAATTGTTTCCTCTGGACAGTCTAGAAATAGGTTCACAAACTTGATTCCTGGACCATACGTTGATCACCAAAGTGAACAGTAAGCCCTGGGGAGAGCTCAAGAGCAGAGGAAAAATAGGACTCACGGTACATTATTCCCTGAAAGTAGCATCGCAGGTAGATAGGGTGGTAAAGAAGTCTTCTGGCACACTGGCTTTCATCAGTCAGTGAACTGAGTACTGGAGTTTGAACATTATGTTACAGTTGTACAAGAGGTTGGTGAGACCGCACATGGAGTATAGTGTTCAGTTGTCATCACACTGCAATAGGAAAGATGCCATTAAGCTGGAAAGATGCAGAGAAGGTTTACAGCGATGTTGGTAGAATTCAAGGCACTGAGCTATAGGGTGAGCTTGGGCTGGCGAGGTCTTTGTTCCTTGGAGCACAGTAGGGTGTGGAGTGATCGTGTAGAGGTGTATAAATTCATGAGTGGAATAAATAGGATGAAAGCACTTGGTCTTTTCCCCCCATGGTTGGGGAAGCAAGAACCAGAGGGCATACGTTCAGGGTGAGAGGACAAAGTTTAAATTGAATCCCAAAGGGCAGCTTTTTCCACACAGAGGGTAGTGGGTGTATGGAACGACCTGCCAGATGAACTGGTTGAGGCAAGTATGATAACAACATTTAAAAGATATTTGGACAGGTTCATGGATAGGAACGGTTTAGAGGGATATGGGTCAAACGCGGGAAAATGGGACGAGGGTTGACGGTGCATCTTGGTCAGCATGGACGAGATGGGCTGAAGGGCCTGTTTCTGTGTTGAATGACTGCATGAATCTATGACAGGGTTTCGTGTGAGTAAAATGTAGAAACAAGGAATTGCAGATGCTGGTTTATTAAACTTGAACCTATACTAATGGTTGTTTAAAAGAATGAGAGGTCATCATATTGAAATACAAAGGTTTTTTGAGTGGAAGTAATAAAATAGAATCTTATCAATCTTAAGAGGTTCTTTCTTCTTGTAAGGCAAACTAGAAATAGGATGCATTGTTTTGGAATAAGATAGAGATGAGGATCAAATTCATCTGTTTAGCATTTGTCAATTGTTGGAATCAACACTGGAGACATGTGGAGTCTGAATCATTGAATATAAGTAGAAAGCGCACATTACAGCTTGCTTTGGAAACTGCTCTGCACAAAATTGTAGGAAATTGCTGAGTGTTGAGGAAACAGCCCAGTACATCATGCAAACCAGTCTCCTCATTCCCCCAACCCGGCCCATTGACTATCTACACCATGCTGCCTTGGGAAAGTGGACAGCATCAACAAGGACCACTCACACTTTGGTCATTCCATTATCTCCCTTCTCCCATCGGGCAGACAATAACAATCTTGTTTGCACTGTACCCCCAGATCCAAGAAAAGCTTTTTTTCCCTCCTGGCTATTATTAACACTATTGAACAGATATCTCATAAGATAAGTATATAGTCCCGATCTTTGTAGGAAGGAACTGCAGATGCTGGTTTAAATTGAAGATAGAGATAAAAAGCTGGAGTAACTCATCAGGTCAAACAGTGTCTCTGGAGAAAAGGAATAGGTGACATAAATTGTCCCTAGTGTGTAGGGTAGTGCTAGTGTACATGATGATCACTGGTCTGTGCAGACTCGGTGGGCCAAAAGGCCTATTTCAACACTGTATCTCTAAAGTCCAAAGAAAGTCTAAAGTAAAATCTAATACTTTGTATTAATTAAATTATATATACACATGTAATATATGTGCGTGTGTGTTTTATATATATATATTTATATATATTTGTGTGATATATATATTGTTCATTAATACGCCTTCACTAATTAGTGTAGAGTATGGATAAAGAATATGAATCATTTGTTTTCAATTAAAATGCCTAAATTAGCAATGTAACCATTGCCTTTGCTTAATAGTGTTAGCAGTGGCAGAAAAAGTGAGTTTGACATTGCTTTTACAATTAATATATATTAATAGAGATTTGGTTTCATAAACAGAATTGATGTTGTACAAAACAAAAAGCAAGTAAAGTATCCCTTTTTTTCCCCATTTGGTTCCCCATTGAGCAGGGATTGTATTAGCTCCCACCTGTGACCTGGGTACCTCCTCTTGCTTCAGGCTTCCACTGATGGGATGCCTTCGATGAGTCATTATTTCTAGTCCCAATCAAAGTTGTTGAAAGCATTATTTTCTTTGCAAAATGGAGGATGGCATAATTGCTATTTTCAAATAAATCATTGTTATATCTAGTTCTTCAGATATAAAAAGGTGTAAAAAGAGCAAGATAGTTCTCCTGTTCTGTTCAACAATCTCCCTTGCCAGCATCACCCAAAATGGATGAACTGTTTGTGACACACAATGCTGGAGTACCTCAGCGGGTCAGGCAGCATCTCTGGAGAAAAGGAATAGGCGACATTTTGGGTTGAGACCTTCCTTCAGACTCTAGGGGAGAGGGAAACGAGAGCTATGAAAAGGTACAAAGAGGAAATGAATGAAAGGTGTGAAAAGAACATATCAAAGCAGGCCAGATGATGAAGGCAAGGTGGAGCCCACAATGATCTAGTGTTGGCTGTGGAGAAGGTGATTACCAGTGGATACAAATAGTGCAACTAAGCAGGACGACTAGGGTCTGTTGCTGTGCGGAAACCTGCCACCATATTTCTCTAAATCTTAAATTAAATCACAAGCTCCTAAGTGTGTTTGGATATAGTAAGAATCTTAAAGATATGACTTCATTCACTGAGCAAAACGCGAAGTGCTGGAGTAACTCAGCAGGTCATGCAGCATCCTGATGGGCAATGTTTCAGTTTGGGACCCTTCTTCAGATTTAAAAAGCATCCCATATCAAATCGTAGCCTATCCATTCCCTCCACAGACTCCAGCAACTGCTGCTCCTTGTGACATATTTAATAGTTACCAATAGAAGGTGATCAAAAGTAGTCCAGAATAACTGGAGCATTTAATATCCTTTATTTTTTCTTCGTGTCAGAAATGTTGGGCTCTGCCTTGTCATATTTCTCACTGGGTGATTGTCACAGAAAAATTTATGAGATCCCACTTATGAAATTGAAACTAACCATCTGCAGTGTAGGATGTGCTGAAATATAGTCGCCCAACAGGATCCTCCTTAATTACACCACAGAATCTTGACAAAAAATAATGCCTCTTACTTTGTTTTCAAACACGTTAAGCATATTTACCTACTAGGCAAAACAGTTGCAGAATATTTTAGATGATCTTCTTGTGTAATGGCAACAGAGTTACCAAAATTAGCATTTTGTACAACTATGCATTGTCTACCAGAGACTTTGCCACTCTCAGAAATGCACTGTCAATACAAACTGATACTGGAAAAAAAATCCCGTATGAAGGAACTGCAGATGCTGGTTTGCACCGTAGACACAAAATGCTGGAGTAACTCAGCGGGACAGGCAGCAGTCTGAAGAAGTGTCTCGACCCGAAACGTCACCCATTCCTTCTATCCAGAGATGCTGCCTGTCCCGCTGAGTTACTCCAGCATTTTGTGGCTATCTGAAAAAAATCCTATTGCATTTTATTTGTGCTTAGAGTAGAAAGCCGTCTGGAAATGCTTTTCCAGTACCGTGTTATTCAAGTCTTACCCAAAATGTCTGTACTGTCATCTCACATAACAACTGCCAATATAATCCTCTCATTGCTTTGACGCAGTCTCAGTTTGATATATACTGCATAAGATGCATCTTGGCAACACTGTGTAAATATCCCATGCAAAATTAAGACCTGTTGTGTAAACAAAGTGCATTGCCAACATCAGTACAGCTTATAACTGTTTGGGTCCATATGGTTGCTGTCCCCAAATAGTCTCCCTGCAAGAACCGTACCAATATCCAAACTATGTTGCTGTAGGACATTCACTGTGCCGATAGCCAGCTATTTGGACTGAGGCGGATGCCTGCGACAGCCAGCAATAGTGTTCAATAAATACAACTGTTGTATGTAGTATTTAAAAAATACAAATTATGTTGTGGGAATTACCACAACATATGATGTTGCGGGAATTACAGAGATATGGCTGCAAGAGGACCAAGGCTGGGAACTGAATATTCAAGGGTATACGTCCTATCGAAAAGACAGACATGTGGGCAGGGGGTGGGGTAACTCTGTTGGTGAGGAATGAAACTCAGTCCCTTCAGAGGGGTGACATAGAATCAGGAGATGTAGAGTCAGTATGGATATAACTGAGGAATTGTAAGGGTAATGGGAGTTATCTACAGGTCCCCAAACAGTAGCCTGGAGATAGGGTGCAAATTGAATGAAGAGTTAAAATTGGCATGTCGTAAAAGTAATGTTACGGTTGTTATGGGAGATTTCAACATGCAGGTAGACTGGGAAAATCAGGTTGCTACTGGACCCCATGAAAGGGAGTTTGTGGAGAGACTCCATGATGGATTCTTAGAGCAGCTTGGACGGGAGCCTACCAGGGAGAAGGCAATTCTGGATTTAGTGTTGTGTAATGAACTGGATTTGATAAGGGAACTCAAGGTAAAGGAGCCATTAGGAGGTAGTGACCATAATATGATAAGTTTTATTTGAGAGGGAAGATGGGAAAATCGTGAGTATCAGTATTACAGTTGAACAAAGGGGACTATGGAACCACGAGGTGGGCAGGGGGTGGGGTAGTTCTGATGGGAGCTGGCCAAAGTTGACTGGAAAGATACCCTAACAGGGAACAACAATGGTAGGTATTTCTGGGAATAATACTGAAGGTGCAGGATCAGTTCATTCTGTTTTCAGTCCTCCAGTATCCCAAGAAGTTGCTTTGCACGGCAGCCTGCTCTGACCAGGTGTCTGCATGCACAAAAGCAGTATTTTTTATCTGTTTAAACCACCTACTAGGTTGAGGGTTTGGGTTTATTATTGTCGTGCGTGCCAAGGTAAATGAAAATCTTTGTTTTGCGTGCCATCTAAGCAGGCCGTGAAGCTTTCTCTTTCTTCTCGTACACGCCCAGGTATAGTGAAAATCACAAACCTGGGGAAATCAGGCTCAAATGGACTGTTTGATGTCCACAGCTGTCAGTCGATGTGGACACTGAACATGGATGGATGTTCAATATGCTGTGCCTTCACGCACGCAGCCTTTCTGGACATGGGAACGAGTGACTTACATGGAAATGTAACCAGTAGTATTTATAAAAAGGTCTGCTTTTCCAGAAATACTCCGGTATAAGGCTTTTATTAGCTTCTTCTTGAAGTTATCCTTTAAATGCATCATATAATTTTCATAGTCAACCATAAACATGGTTTATTTTTATGTGCAAACATATTGATTCCACACATGACTTTTTCCTCGATAGGAAACAAATCAACTCAATATTCACCCTTTCATGTCGAATCTGCCCACCCATCCTGGAATAATATTTTCCTTTTGCTCGACATTATACTCGATTGTATAACATTCCAATTCATTACTAACTCACAAAAAGAGATGTACAGTACCATTTCCAACTTTAGTTTAAGTATCACACACAAATTAAAATCACATTAAAAAAAAACCTCTGATTATTTAATACTTCTTAAGAGTCATTAAACTATCATTTTGTCATAGCAAGGAAAACAAATGACCCCGGAACTTTTAAACCTGATTATGTATGTGCAGTCTTAAGCTGTCAATTTAATGTCCTACCGTATTACAGTTTGTTCATTAACCGTTTGATTGAATAGTAACTGGGAAAAAAAAATCATGGCACTACTTTACAATGCTGGACTTACCATGCTGTAACTACTGGATTTAGAATAATAGGCTTTTTGCACTTTGGCCTCAATCAGTCAGAGAATTGAATATAGCAGTTGAGGACTGAAGAAACGTCACCCATTCCTTCTCTCCAGAGATGCTGCCTCACCCGCTGAGGTACTCCAGCATTTTGTGTCTATCTGCGGTGTTCAGTTTTTTTCCTACACATAACAGTTGGAGGGTCTTGATGCAGTTATATAAGATGTGGTAAGGCCACATTTAAAGTACTGTGCTCAGTTTTGCGCTCCACGTTATGGGAAAGATGTCAAGCGGGGAAAGGTGCAGAGAGATTTATGACACCCTTTTGATATCTTGTTTTCACACCTTCCCCTGCCATATCTCTGTGCCTCCCCCCTCCCCTGACACTCACTGAAGAAGTCTCGACCCGAAATATCGCCCATTCCTTCAATCCTGAGATGCTGCCAGTACTGCTGAGTTACTCCAGCATTTTGAGTCTATCCATGTTATATCATTGGAACAAAATGGAGAGCAAAAGCAGCTTTTTTGGTTAGCTGCTACTTGGCACAGTGCTAATTTTACAGTTAATGATAGCCAAAGATCACTATATCTGCATGAAAGCTATGCGAGTCTGCAAGTTATCATTGAGTTTCTTCCTTGTAACACCAGGCCAGCCTTCACAACAGCACGTCCCTTGCCTTCTGCTGCACGGTGATATATTGTCATATGTAATCTCCTTTACAGTCACAGCCTTCATCTGTTCAATAGATGTTGAAGCCCTCATTCATGTCTTTGTTACTTCTAGACTTAATTAGTCCAAAGCCCCCCTGGCCGGCCACCACAGTTTCATGGTCCGTAAACTAGAGGTCCCAAAAATCAGCCAACAGACTCCTAAGCCAAAACAAATTTGATTCACCCACATTAGTTGCTTATCTAAATTGGCTTCTGATTAAGCATCGCCTTGCTTTTGAAATTCTCACCCTTGTTTTTCAATCCCTCAATGGTTTTTCTTCTTCCAAACTCTGTAACTTCCTCAAGAACTCCTCCTCATGGTTCTCTGCAATCCTCCAATTCTAGCATGTCAATCTTCTCTGAATTTAGTTGCTGAAAGCCCAATCTGAAACTTCCAAGGCATTAAACTCTGGAACTCCTTTCCAAATTCTCTCTAGTTCTCGTTCCTCCTTTGAAGGGCTCATTAACACCATCATTGACTAAGCTTTTGGCCACTCTCCATCACATATCAGGGGCGGCACAGTGGCGCAGCGGTGGAGTTGCTGCCTTACAGTGCCAGAGACCTGGGTTCAATCCTGACTACGGGTGCTGTCTTGACGAAGTTTGTCCGTTCTCCCCATGACCTGTGTGGGTTTTCTCCAGGAGCCCTGATTTCCTCCCACATTCCAAAGACATACAGGTTTGTAAGATAATTGGCTTGGTATAATTATAAATTATCCCTAATGTGTGTGTGTGTGTGTAGGATAGTGTAAGTGTGCGGAGATCGCTGGCCATGCGCGGACTTGCTGGGCCAAAGGGCCTGTTTCCATGCTATACAAGTAAATTAAACTGAACTATTATTTGACTCGGTGTCAAATTTTGTTTCAGGTCAGGTCAAGTCAAGTTCACCATTAAGTGAACAAGTATGGTGAAGTATAAGTACAATGAAAATCGTGCTTATAGCAACATCACAGACTCAAACCACACCCAAAAACATAAATTCTACACACATTATACTGAAATGACAAATTCTTTCAATGACAATGACAAGACGTAAAAAGAAAAGGGCTGTGCAAAGAAAAAAATACATTAGTGCAAAAACACAAGTAGAAAACAAATCTAACTTAGTGCAAGAAGTGTTAGGATTATGCAGGGGGTTATCTCAGTCTGGAGAAGGGTCTCGACCCGAAATGTCACCCATTCCTTCTATCCAGAGATGCTGCCTGTCCTGCTGAGTTACTCCAGTATTTTGTGTCTTATCTTTGGTGTAAACCAACATCTACAGTTCTTTCCTATACATTAGGATTATGCAGGACTGATCAAGAATCTGATGGACATCAAACAGTCCATTTGAGCCTAATTACCCCCAAGTTTGTGATTTTCACTATACCTAGGCGTGTACGAAAATAAAAATGCTTAACGGCCTGCTGAGATAGCACGCTAAACAAAGATTTCCATTTACCTTGGCACGCACGACAATAATAAACCCAAACCTCAACCTGGTAGGTGTAACCGGATAAAAATGCTGCTGGTGTGCATGCAGACACCCGGTCAGAGCAGGCAGAGTCAGAGCAACCTCCTGGGAAGCCGGAGGACTGAAAACAGCAGTTTCAGCAGCCAGTTGAAGGCGATGGGGACTGTAAACCATTGCCAGTCGATAGCAAAACAAAAACCGATAATCAATAACGACGTGGTTTCTTAGGAAGTAATGCACTCGGGGTGAAGAAAACGTGACTTTAAAAGGGGGACGTGGGATTAGTTTCTACAGAGGGAGGGGGAACAAAGCTTCGCCCCACAGACGCGTTGGAGCTTTAAGTGGGATCTTAGCTTGTGCTGAAATTGCAGCGGCGGGTGACGTCAGGCCGATGACGCCACCGGCTGGGGTTTCAGGTGACGTCATCCCAGGAAGAGGAAGGGGGGGGGGGTCCCAGGACGACGTCACTCTTTTCCCAGGGCTGTGACCTCGGAAGAAAGTTCAGGGCAATAAAGCAACATAATGGCTGGGAGTTCTCGTCCCGGGCGGGGAGTGGGAGCAGGGGAGCAGGGGAGCAGGGGAGCAGGGGAGCAGGGGAGAGGGGAGAGGGGAGAGGGGAGAGGAGAGAGGAGAGAGGAGAGAGGAGAGAGGAGAGAGGAGAGAGGAGAGAGGAGAGAGGAGAGAGGAGAGAGGAGAGAGGAGAGAGGAGAGAGGAGAGAGGAGAGAGGAGAGAGGAGAGAGGAGAGAGGAGAGAGGAGAGAGGAGAGAGCAAGTAGCGCTGGGCTCTGTCCCAACAATAACAACAACAACAAAAAGATGCACACAGGAAGGAATATTTAAAAAAAAAACATTGAATCCGGGGAGGGGGGGGGAGTAAACAGATGATTTTTGTTGTGTTTCTGGAAGCAAACAATAATCAGCATGGATGTGCTTAGCTTTCTGTTATTCTCTATTAAAGGCGCCGGCGTTGGGGGAGGGTCTGTCAGGAAGAGAGGGCTGCTCTGTACAACACTTGGGAACATTGTCAACCCTACAATGGCCGAGTTTAGGAAGTTTGGAGAATTGCAGCTTCTCTAACGGATCAGCGAATCCGGAATTTTAGGCCGGGTGGGGTTGAGGGGGAGACACACACGTTTCCGCTCCCACTACCACCAACCCCCCACCCCACCCGTCCCGTTATAACACAAGTCCGTTCGGCGGCAGCGCCGGTTTTCGTAACAAAGGGAGCGGGCTGCTTGGCCAAAGCGGGATACACAGGGACTGAGGGGGAAAGCGGAGAGGATCTGGAAAAGAGATTAGATTTCGCTTCTCTCTCATCAATTTTATGGTTAATGTCAAGCGGCTCCATTGTGGGAGAAGAGGCACGTCAGCTAGCTATAAATTTGTGAGCGGAGTGGCAGTGCAGAGTGCATCTGTTTGACCGAGTTCATTGCCTCTGATACTGTATGGAGACAGGTAGAAGGAACCCTGTTTGAGCACCATTTGTCAGCAAAGCCGAGTCAACCCGGGACAAAATACAAACCTACTAGACAATTCACAACCGAGTTTTCCCTAGGAAACATTTTCGATCTGCCGCCTGCGCCGGCCCGGTATGTTATTTTTGCCTTAAATTTTGTTTATCTCGCTGTATTTTTTTTTTCCACGTCGGCAGTTGATTGGTAATCACAATGAATATGAGAGAGAGAGAGAGAGAGAAAAATGAAAGAGAGGGAGAGGGAGGCAGAAAGCGAGAAAGTAGAAATGAAACGGCCTACTCCAGTTAAAATAGCTGCACACCGTGTAAAGAAAATACCCTAATTTCACTGACCGCACGGTCCCTTAGTTACGAGCGATATAAGCCCAGCAGTGGAGTACAGGTTTTTTTTTAAAATCGTGCTGAGGAATGTAAGGTTGCTGATTCATTTTATAATTTAATAATAACTTTTTTTCTTCTAACAAGTCAAAACACCCAATCTATAGCGACAAATATGTGAAACCCTGATGGAGGTGGCAATATATTGTGCTGTGCGTGCTGGAAATATTGGAAAAAGAAAAAGTGCAATTTAAAGAAGAATTTTGAAGTAAAATATATTTTGCACGCACGGTCGGTTTATTTATATCTCGGTTCTCAATGTTCGGGACGCGCTGTCCCGCACTGGGATGATGGCGGACCCATTTAATTCACCTTTATAATGTGTTCATTGCCGTTAATATTTGATTTTAACCTCAGATTCCGAGACCAGCAGTTTGTTTGCAACTTTAACACTCGTGTCAAATGGTAGAGAAAGAAAAATCGAGAGTGAATTCCCATTTATTAGAGGTTCTGCTGTACTAATTTAAAATAGGGATCATCTCGCCTGTGGTTTTAAACACGGTTGCCCTTCGTGTTTCTGTTATTGTCGAGAAATTGTCGATGTTTCTGAATTCAAAGCAAATGACTGGCCCTTCTCTTAACAAACTGCTGCAAAATCAAACGCCCAGCACCATAATAAAAAGCACGTTAGGTGGTGACAATGCAATGAATTAACCCATATTTATGACAAATATATCTAACAGTGGGTTTTGTTTGTCGCTCAGTTTCTAAGAGTAGTTTTATTTTTGCAGGTCTCCTCAACAATCCGCTGTTTGTTATATCCTTATGGTTTAAAAAAAAACAGTATGCAGAATCTGACGAGAGGTTCAACCACCGTGCGGTCAGACGTAGCCAATTAGATCTTGTTTTGCAGGCTTAAAGCAAATAGATTAAACACTTTTGAGCTGCCATGCCATTTAGAACCTCAAAACGTCTTTTGTTTTTTAATCAAATTATAGCAGAAATTCGAGTATTTTCTTTGGCGATGAACAGATAGCAGGTCGGCCGGCGTGGAGGAAGTGAAATCATAATCCTCACACGATGCGCCGAGTCTCTTATAAAAAAGATTCACAGTGGCGAATAAAACGTAATCTTGATTACAGGCATGTCGCGGGGAAAGAGGGCCCGGGTTGTTAAAGAAGAACGTCTTTACCCTTCTCTTTCATTTATTTATTTATTTTTTATGGCTTGCATTGTGTCATAAGCAACAAAAGGTGAATAAAAGGAGTTTTGAAAGGGGAAATCCCGCGGTAGGAGAACTGTTTGTCATGAGGGGGTGTAATCAGCGACTGTCTTATTGTTTTCTGCTGACTGAAGGCTAGGTTGTTGATTGCCTCCTTAAAATTCAGAGGGGAAAAAAACCCACAAAATAAAACAGAATGCTTGCTAGGCAATAGAAGTTGATTATTTTAACGCCGGTGTTTGAGATCATAATAGGCGCCATCATTATCTACATACAATAGGATTCTGACTGCCCTTCATTGTAGCGACGTAATCTATGGAATCGGGTTAGCATTAAGATTTAAGTACGTAAATAAAATGTGTCTGATAAGTTTTACCTCAATATTACTGGAGGTTGAAAAGTAATTCTATAACGTGAAATTGGCATGGTTGTCATGGTTTTAATATTGGTGTTGAAATATTTGTGTCGAAATGAAAGGGACAGATCTGTGTGTGTGGTTATGTTTTAAGACTTTATTCTAAGGTCATATCGATGTGATATCGGGGGAAGGTCCAGCGAGCAACCGCCTAGGAGCTCACCCAGAACAGGGAAATATCCCACAACGGCCCGCTTACACCAGGATCAATGTGGAACTCCGCACACAAGCGCCCTGTGAGACCGGCCATCACGAGAACATACTGATATTGTAACCCAGCGTGTTATTCTGTTGTAACACGGCGGTCGGTGGCTTCTGTGCCATTTTACATTCGCCGCTTTGCAATTCATTTCATGTCCGCTTCTTTGTTTTGTCTCATTAAACAGACGGCACACAAAAAAAACAGATAAACCCGGCCCTTCAGGACCATTCCCAGAAATGGTGAAATCTAGCGAAGCTATTTGACCAAAACACAGCTCATGAGCTGAGCACGGAGTTTGCAAAGCCCCTTGTTGTTTCACGTTACAATGCGTGCAAGAATTTATAGACAAACGTGCTACACCTAGAAATAGGGTGAATAAACTGCGTAATGATTTTTTTTGTTGCATTTGAGCATATATCAGATGCACGGGTTTCCATTACACGCCTTCCCCTAAAGAACATATGCTGTGCACTACCATCCACTGCTTTACCTCGGTGTCACGTTATCTTGGATATATTAAAAAAAAACCTTTGCCCTTTCAGTTCACCGAATCAAGTGTGTAATGGCAGCACCGCGCGTCCTAAATCGCTCCAAAGGGGTTTGGTCTTTCTCTTGGGCTTCTCTGCCCAGGAGGATTTCTCTTGCATATTTCACGTCCTTTCTGATATTTCCCCCCCCCCTCTCTCTCTCTGCGTTCCCCTCCCCCCCCCCCCACACTCTCTCACACACTCATCCTCACGCTAGTGCTCCCCCGCAATCTGCTTTGTAAAATAAACACATTTTTTACTTTGATTAACTAGATTTCTAGCCGCAGCCTTCCCGTCTTCCGACCGATAAGATCTGAAACCGAAAGTAGATTCGCGCTTCTCGGCGCCCGCCGAGAGAACGTCGCCGTAGCCTCCACAGATTTACACACGCACAGAGTTTGTGCCTAGCGACTGAAATATTCCTTAAAACAAAGACCTGAACCCCAGCGAGTAATTTTTCCAATTTCCTGAAAAGAACGGGGCCCGGAGAGTTGAGAGGAAGGGCGAGCGTGGTTCTGGGTTTGAAATAGAATTTTCTTTTGAAGGCAACTTGTTTTAAATATCAGCAGACTCCCACTGTGCGAGCGCATGGTGTCAAAACTCCTAGTATATGCCGATTTTACATTCACACAGTCGCTCGACATCCTTCCGCCAAACGCCGGCGTTTGAAACCCGAGCCCTCCTGAATGTTTCAATGCAACTCACTTTAAGGCCAGTCAGCTCCATCCGGCCCGTCCTCGGTTGCAACTCAAACCGAAGCTGGATTGTTTTAAATATATCTCGGGAGAAAGCTATCTGGAACCGCTGCTCCTTTTTGAGATCTGCATCCGTCTCCATCGTGGAAGTTCACCCAACGCAGAACAACCCAATCCAATATTAAAATGCCCATCCGCATGCGATGTATATCATTTATTGAGATAGGCAATTAAATTCAGCACAATACATAAATTCATCAGCAGATAGCGATTGCTAGTAACTACCTCCCATATTGAGCATCGATTGTGTCTTCGTCATATTGCTATGCAATAAATTGATAATTAACAGCTCCGACTGGTCATAAAATCCTTTTAGTTTAAGCGTAGCCCTTTGTGGAAAATTCTGCATTGAACGTCCAAGTTTATTATTTAAAACGACAAGGACTTCTAACTCTAACCATACACCCAACACAGAAAGGTATTGCCTAAAGTCTCTGCTATTGAAAAACAAAAAGAAAATCTGATATATTGTCACGAATAGGCCGCTCGTTTGTTTGGGCAATTGTATAACAAATTTAACAATTGTTTAAGTAATTACTCATGGGTGCATAAAGCAAATCTCAAAAAAAAACATTTATCTCCAGTTGAAGGTTCAATATCACCTCGCCCACATTCGCCGCATGTAAGTCCCACAGTAAGTGTACGAAGGCGGTGGGTCTAATCAGAAATCGCCAAATCCGTTTAAATTCATCTGCCGAAGCAACGAACGATATTCACAAAAGAAAATGGTAATAACTTATTCGAATATTTTAAGCTAGCTAGACATTGGCCAGTTGTTCGCAGTAATGTAGCATTAAAATTTGTAATAACATGCTTAAAAACTTATCCAGCTAGCAATAATTGAATGTGGATAGATTAAGGTCCCCCTTCAACCCCCCCCCCCCTCTATAAATGTACTTAAATAAGATATTGTCAGACTTCGAGATAGGTGGAATTTAGATTTTAAGGAATTCAGTTTCTTTCCTTACTAACGAGATTTTATTTTGAGACAAAACACATTCAGTGCGTCTGAAAGTAAACGTTCTCGGTTACTAAATGTAACAACAGAGCTCAGAGTTCAGACTGTCGACATTTGTATGGGAAAGTATGGTGGAAGAGGGCAGATTAGAAGCGACGCAATTTGTTTAATATTGATATAGGCGCAAAAAAATAATAATGTTGGAGGCCACCTCATCTCAAGTTGATTTGAGAGCTGGCGGCCGTGCGGTTTACATTGTGCTAAACTCCCATTACATTGTGCTTACTTAAGCAGCAGGGCGATTACGGAGTGTACGTGGCGGATCCTTAACCAGGTTCAGAGTTGGGACTCGATATTTTCGCACCCTGGCTTTCAAGAATCGAGAATTAGAAATTCTCGTGGCAGGGGGAAGACAATGGTAGAGAAATGGCACAATAGATGTTTGGGATTTTTGTCCTCACCCTCTCTCGCCACTGTGTATCCACGTGCTCTCAATTCTTAAATGTGGAAACACGTTTAAAAGAACAAAGCTCCAGAGTGAAGTCCCCAATTTTAAAGACAGTTTAGCTGCCTTTAAAATTGCAATTGAATTCTGTTGTATATTTTATCCCATTGCACGACTATTCTCCCCCCCCCCCCCCAAACAAATTTTGGGGAAGAAAACACCATCAGATTTGTCTGGGTTCCTATATCCGCCAGTATTTCTGGAAAATCGTCGCCTCTTCACACACTTATTCCCGAACTAAATACGGCTACGTTAAATAAACAGCCATTACAAATAGAAAGGGCCAGCAACTATGATTGGGGAAAGCTATCTTCATTTTCAATCATTAGGCTACTTTCCTTTTACATAACAGTAACTTTATGATATGGCGCGTGAGCGTCTCTGTAGATAAAAGGGTTCATTATACAAATTTTATTTTTAATTTAAAAAATAAAAATAAAAGCTGTTCGAGCCCAAGGAGGAAATGTCTGACCTTATGAGGTATCCCAGTTTAATGCGTTTTCTTTTTTTTCCGTTAGCCGCTTAGAATTGTAAAACAAAGTACGAACAGACATCTGCTTTGTCTTTGGAACACTTTCTCTTAATTGATGTTTTAAAGTGCTCTTTATGGCGATCGGTACGTTCCAACTTATTAAAACTAAAACCAGATCTTCAACCACTCCCCACTTTAAAAAAAAACGCAACACTCAGGGTACGTGATCTGTGTAAAATGTCTGAAATTCCAATTAAATAGGCGATTAAAAAGCGCACTAGGCATCCGCTGCTTTTTAGACTTTTCGAGCTCCGTTTAATTTTACGTTTTTCTTCAATAAAATGCCTCGTAATGAAGCAACCGTGCCAATAGCTTCCACCATTTACGAGAGTGACCCCAACAGCTTATAATGTAACACAGATGCTCTCCCCTATTAGAGAGATTTCTCACATTCACTCAAAGCTAGGTGGATTAAACTAACAGTCTCTTTCTTTCTGAGACCCTATTTACAATCTATATTGAAATCATACAGCAAGATAACCGACTGGTGCCTTCCCTACTTAAATGGTCCCCTTTATTTTCGCCTTCTGAGCTCTATATTCCTTCCGAAGCGACGGGTTTCTGTCGCTCACGCCTCCGAATCAGACTCAAAGCCCAGAGATCACTGGTTGAACGGTTCAGAATTCATGAAAGCAGTCTAAAACTGACAATTTACGGCAGGGGAAAAAAAACAGATGTCGGCACTGTGGGTTTTAACACATTTAATGGGTATTTGTCTGCACTATACCAATTCACAACTGGTGCCTGTGCAAATCCTTGCATTGAAAAGTTAATGAAATATACAGACAGGACATTTCCAAGCAGTCATTGTCATTCTCTTAGAAGCAATTGTATATTATTTGTCTTTTTACCTATCGTTCCATTCTGCGTTTTGTTTTACAAAACTGATCATGAAGCGTCCCGTTTCTCTTCCCCTTTTTTTTGTATGTGTGTTTTTTTTTGCGTTGCGCTGCAAGCATGTAGAGAGTAGCCTCCGGCCTCTGGTGACAAGTCCTCGTTCCGGTAGTTGGATCTGGGTGTAAGATCGAAGGAAACTGTCAGTCAGTGATGCTTCATTGATCACGCACAATCCTCTTTGCAGGACTTGCCTTCTTCAAGAGCGATCAGTCATTTTGCATTAATTATCCAATCCACTAGTCCTCTAGGCTTCAACATGGCTCCTCTGTGCGCTGGCTGTTGGTGCAAAAGAGAGAGGCAAAAGGAGAGAAATAAGTTAAACTAGGAGTAAGAACTAGATGTACCAAAAAATATTATTGACGGATTGCCTCAGAAGGTAGTGAATGAATGATAGAGAAAAATAGAATTAAGAAATAAATCAGTTTGTTAAACCCACCTTGATTTGCCATTCACCTCTTGAAACTTCTGCACCGGAGAATGAAATCCACGCGGATGCAAGAACACGCTATTATTTGTTTACTGCTTGCACATGGCCTTACAAACGTCCCCTTCGCGCCAGGCGTCTTGAATTGCATTTCTTTCCACCCTTTCGTGCACGGATAGTTATCCCAACTTCTTCAGATCTCCCGTTTTTCTTTTCCTCCTTCTGATCTTGTGCCTTTATGTCGATTAAAGCATTTGTACCTTCCACCGCTGCGTGCCTTTAAAGCGCTTTCAATAAGTCTACCCATGTGTTGCTCCTCGGCTACATTTCGTTCAGTCGGAGTCATCTTTGCGTTGGCTTCCTGGTGTTGCAAAAAAGTCTGTTGCTGAATGCTGCATCGCTTCTCCGGTTTCCTTCCAGGACTTTCACATTCTGTAATTTGTTCTTCCTCGTTGCTCACCCCACACCCTCAATGTCCTGAAACTTCTTCCTTGCATTTCTTTCCACTCCACCACCCCCCTCCTTCTCCTCGGCCACCATTGCCCCAGTCCAAAAATAAAAGCTCACCTTCTTCCTCCTGCATGCACCACACTTCCACTCTTCCCCCTTTTCTGCTCAAGGGCCATTTGGGTCTCTCCCGGAGGCCGCCGCGAAACCGTCACCTCCCTTTATACGTCTCCCTCCCTTTCAACCCGCGGCCAGGGGCGCCCCGAAACCGTCGCCGCGCCCTAATTGCTTCTCATGCGGCCCGGCGCGGCCTGGCCGCCAGCCAATCACAGGCTTGTTGACACTGGTTGATGGGCAGATTACGGGCGCGGCGCCAGCCAATGGAAGTCTTGTTTACACAGGCTGATTGACGGGAGCCCGGGATTGCTAGCGGTGCGCACCTCATTGTACAGACAAGTTGTTGAAGTAAGAAATCTTCTGGTGCTCGTGCTCACTGCAACCTTTTCAGAAGTGTAGCATGTCACATAGCGTCCAGATAATTAAAAAACATTTTCTTTTTTCAGTGTATACTCGGAATTCCAGTAAGTACACGTTTTCGCTACATATATGAAATAAAAGTTTCAAAATGCAAACATAAGAATTGAAATATTTGTTATTTTAACTGTAACCTAGTGTTTGGCAGTCTGTGTTTTTTTTTGGGGAGGGGGGTTGGTTATTCAAAGCGATGTGATCAACAAGCCGCGCTCGGTTTTTTTGTTTGCGAAATCCCATTTTTACCCGTGCATTTAAAAACGGAAACAGAAGCTCCAAGCGGGCGGCTGTTGTACATCCGCTCCAAGCGCTCTCTTCTCCGGCTTCATTCGGAAGGACAGTGCGCGCCGAGCAAATTCACCCAACCAAAAAAAAAAACACCTTTTCAAATGCTTCCCAAAAATTAACAACCACAAAAAAAAAAAAAAATCTGAATAAACGTCGAAAATCCCAGGGATCGCCGGGTTGCTTTTGATATTATCCAGAAGACATTGAACAGAGGGAGCGATCTGAGCGGTGGCAGCTTTCTTATCGCACTCGTAACGATACCGAATGGCTCATTCCTTTAAGGCATTTTTGAGAGACGTCCTCATTTAAAAAAAAACACACACTAAACGTTGTAAAAACAGTTTATAAAAAAAAAAAGTGATGGCTTTCACCGCCGTTTTGTCGGCGTGAAGATAAGGCCTGGATTTTAATTTGAAAACACAGCAGTTGGGGAGATTAAGGAGCACACCGAAGCAAATAGTAATCATATTATAATGTAAATTGACAACCCGACTGCCCGTATTACAAAAAACGAGCATTTTATACATTCCGATTCTAGCTAGCTTTAAAATATAGACTGCAGTCGGTTGATTTTTGCTGCATTTTTGCCGCTTATTCTTGAAATTACAATTTATTGAATAGCATGCGTTATTTTCTTTTGCTGTGGGACGCATATTGCTAGTATTTTACATGCGGTGCTTTTTGCATATAAAATCCGATTTTTCTGATTAATTCTGCTTGGTGAGTGGAAATCTTTCAGTTATTTTACAATGTTAAATTGTCGTGAATTTAAATTATTTCTCACAGTTCTGTGATTTAAATTGTATTGGAAATATCATCCGGAAATTATTGTCAAGATGAAAATTCAGACAGGGAAGGTAGGGGAAGGGAGACCTTGCAAAATGAAGAGGATAAATTTAAAAGCATCTAAGTGAATGATAGACTCACTCTGTCCGCGTTATTGCACGAAAACGATGCTACGTATAATCTGCATAAATAAACCGGACAAAATGTTAAAGAAAAATACGGAAAAAAAATTCTGTCCCCTAAACCAATTCGTCTTAGAAACAGGGGCCGCCTTTAATAAACATTTCATTGTCTAATCCTCTGAGTGTCAGGAGTAATTTATGTCCCGGCAGCCGTGCGCTGAATACAGTCTCTGTAAAGTACTGATATTTGGTTAATTTTCTTTTATTCTTAAGACTACCGAATGTTGAGATAAATCGATGTGATTGA
Organism: Raja brachyura; assembly: GCA_963514005.1. Next base: position 34,771,014 of record OY740803.1, read on the forward strand.
TAAAAGGGAATGAATTAAAATATAATTATGTCTATATTTTACACGTTTATTTATAAACAGTCTCGAGCGATTGTGCATCCCCTGTTAAAATAATTTGGTTGGAGAAAGATTATCCTACATTTTCTACTCCATGGGTTTGGCTATTATTACAAGGGATTTGGAAATTGAATGGTTTTGAATTGTCAAGAAGGGTGTGAGTTCTCATTTCATGTTATTGTACTTGGTGCAGTACGGCGGTTGCACGAAGGAACGACTGAGCCTGCAAACTTTATTTTTCCCGGGTTTGAAGCCCCGTGCAGATGCACGATTGATGGCTGGTTGTTCTTCTGTTGCAGAGCATGGAAGATTCGGCTGGCTGTAAAACTGAACGCCCAGATGAGCTTGGATCCGCTTGAATCCTTTCCGGAGACTCGCTTGGCTTTGTGGATCTGTATATTGAGGGTGATCTCAGTCCGTTATGGACGGCAGGGAATTCGCTCCTCCTCCCCACCTCCTCTCTCATGCGCTCGGCGTGGAAGCGGCCAGGGAGCGGGGCGCCCTGGCTCACCGAGCCGTCGGAAGAATCGCCTCGACCGGCCACAGCACGGCTCCGCACCCGGCTCATTTCCAACCTGCGAAATATTTTCCATCTCCCCTCCCCATGGCCACGCATTCAGGTTAGTGGGTCTCAACAGGAACCCATGTGTGTAAATATCTTTGTCTGCAAGTCTAGACCGCCAGGTCGTATTTTTTGTTTTGAAAATAGCTCTGATTTTTTTTTAAACCCGAAAGCATGGGTTTTGTAAGAGCTGTTACCAACAGCTCTGTTCTGCAAAGTATTAATCATTTTACTTCATTAATAGCTAAAAACTGTTTATTGGGGAAAGCTTGGTTTGAACAGTTTGTGCTAAAATTAAAATTCTGGTAAAATGTAACATATTCTGCAGAAAGGTATATTGAGGACGGCCATGGCGTATCGAAACGCTGCTATCCAATAGAGACCATCTAGTCACAGAGACTGGTAGTGGAGATCTGTATTCTGATGAAGTATAATGTAATAAAAGGAAGATTCGGACCCTTTCTACGTATTCTACAGAGATGTAATACACGGCGATATTGAATGGAGTTGTTCAAATAGAATGAGAGAGAGGGAGCGAGAGCAGATCGCTGTCACGTTCAGTATTCAGCTTAAGTGGCAATATGTCTGTCTGCGGGTGCGTAGTGGTGTGGTGTAATGCTCGAAAATCCGGTTTCTAAAATGGTTTGCGAAGTGTGAGGGTGAAAATGGGTTCACTCGGCATTCAGAAACTTGGTCAAGTGTTTCTGGTATTCTGTTAAACAAATACTACACAGGCGATGGAGCAAAAAGAGTGTTCCGCCGTCTACTCCACAAGGAGGAAAGAGGACGGAATGCAGAGTTTGGTTTGGTGTGTTAGCGCCTATCGTGTCCTTGGAATTAATTACTAATCATACACTATGTATATAATAACAATGGCGACATAGATGGTTTTATTTAGTACACTGCTGCGGAATCGTTCACTTCCCAAAGCCGAACTGTGTACTGCACCACTCCAAGTCACTTTCTCAGACGTAGAGTCCACATTCAAGCCATCGTAGTCGTTCACTAATGTTGCTTCACGGCATTCCTCTGTACTAACAGCAGTAACATAATAGAGGTTGTCAGTTCTTGGTTTTGTCAGAGCAGATGTTTTGGATGTTGGTGTTTCAGATTTTTTTCTCTCCCAGCGATGGGTTCTAAGTATATAGTTTGGATCACGTTTCATCCTTTTTTTTAAAGAAAAGGGGGGGAAAACACATGTACATAAGCGCCCTGTTCGAGGTGTTGACGGTGGCAAAGCTGAGGTTGGGCTTGCTAGCATATCTGATGGGGGTGAAAAAAAATCACTTCAGTCACCGCCGAGAATAGTCACTGAATTAACCCCCCCCCCCACCCCCCAGGAAAAAAACCCCAACAGATCGCTCAGTCTCCGCTCACTTTTCCGTGTACTGACAAGTTCGAGGAGTAAATGCAACATTTGGTGGGGTTTAGCTGTGTGTAAAAGATGCGATGGGGTTTTCCTCCGTGTGTAACAGAGGCAAATAGTTAAAGGGTCACCATTGAGTGGCCCACACTCCCCGCTCATCGGCTCCACTGTCAGGCGCCTGGTGAGTTGCAGAGTTGTGGAAGCGTGCGGACATTTAGAAAGAAAAATATCCACGTCCCCTTTTCGATCTTTTTCTCCTTCTTGCTCCCAGACTAATGCTGAGTAGACACTGCAGCAGTCTTATGAAAGGCAACATTTCAGTCCATAAACCTTCGGACTGTTAAATTACTGATGGTTAGAATTTTAAATGGGAGTTATATGAAGGTGACGATAAAAAATTATGTTGGGGAATGGCCGGAACTGGGGATTAGAATTCCGAATGCGAATCAAGACTTCCATTGGGTATTTTGACCAGCAAGATGACAAGGTTGTGAGGAATATTGAAATCATGACCGTCTTTGAGAATAACGACAGGGATTCTGAATAGACGCGAGGCCAGTAATACGGGTGTTCTAACGTTTCGCTTCATGCACTTGGCACCGAGTCAACACGTTTCATTAATCTGACGGCAATAAAACCAATCTAAACAGGCGCAATCTCCATTTTCCTAAAGTGACCCATCGCACCCCACTGATTAAACCCCAATATCCTGCCTTTTTTTGGCCATTGTATGTCATGTACGTTTATGAAGCGATTTTTCCTCCCTAAGAGATACGAGTTTTTAAATATCCTTTTGTTCGTGCTTTTAACTAGCAATTGATGTTTGTATTGATAGACAGTAATCAAATTACATAAAATGAAGCCGTCTAGTGTAAATACTTTAACAAAATGTAACATCAAATTCGACCGATTCATTTTAATTATATAAACAGACTATATAGAGAGAGAGAGATATATAATATATAATGGGAAATAATGTGTGTGTATAATATATATTAATATATAATATATTATATACACACACATTATTTCCCATTTTCTGTTTATATGCAACATGGCTCAGAAACAACGTACTTTCTTTAATAGGATTTGCTTTAGTACAACCAAGCGATACAAAATGCCCAGCAGTATCTTTAAGAAAACCTTGTCGGTTTGCTGCACGTTAGATGTGATCTTTGCTGTATATACCTTTTTAGCATTTCGTAGTTTGTTAGATGTTATAAATTGTAAATTATTTGGGAATGCGACTACGGCCCTATCCCAGGAGTCAGGCAGAGGGTAGAATAGGAATCTATGAAACAAAGTTGAGCCGGGATTTTAATGGTCTGGCGACAAATAATTTGTATCGTTTGCAGCTGTCTGTTTTGGGTCAATTCCGGTTCAGAATGCGCCCCTGATACAGAAAAGTAAATACCGATAGATTTTCAGAATGTTTAAAAAAAATGATTTTGGGATGCATGCCATTTTCTGCCTCGCTTCCCCCCCGCATATTTGGAGCTGGAATAGTAATGCTATGTTCTGGGGCTGGCAAAGCAACGTGTGACTATGCTGATACCAGGCCACATGCACTGCTTTCCAAAATAGAAATAGTGAAAAGGCCCAGATGCACGGGCATAGCTTCGTCCAGATCAATAATTCTGCACGTTTTGTCTCTGATTTCAATATTTTAAATGTTGTTGTTGTAGAAAGAATAAAACTAAGCATTCCAACCCAACACTCTTTATCTCCCCGAGCATCTATCTCTTCCATAAAGACGTACAAAAGAAATTTAATTCATGCTATTTTTTCGCCGTTCCCATGTCTCCCATTGCAGATTCTGTACTTTTATTTGCTGTAATCTCCCCGTCATCTTTTGTCCACACCCATATGGAGAGTTTGATTTTTCGCGATCGAGTCCTCGAGGTTTCTCGTGTCTTTAATCTGGCTCGGCCATTTCTAGTTTTTTTTTCTCTCTCTCTCCCCCTCCGCCACACTCTTTACTTTTGTTTCCTATTGGTCAACGACACCGTCCGCTTGTAAAGGTTTCCTATTTTATTTGTGAAATTGCCTGTCAATAGAAACGTAGATCAATATTTAGATAGTTTTATTAGTCAAACAGATTTATTGGTCAGACAAGTCGATAGAGGAGTTGATTTATTACTTTTTATCAGATGAAACGGGTAATGGGGAGATGCAGATGTGAAGAGTGTTTGTTGTGCTATCAGGGAGATATGTACATATGGCGAACGTTTCATTTAAACCTCGCAGAGACAATGGCTGCAGGTATGTACACAGACATGCACATCTCTTAAAGCGGAGATCGTATCCACGCAACGTTATTTACTTAAAAACACAATAAAACCCAATCAATACCAGACTTTAAAGTCGGGATCCATTGATGAGACGCGTCAAAATTGGGGATATATTTAATATGAAATGAGCATTGATGTTATCCATTTGTAAAAATATTTCAAAGAAGCTGTGGACAGTTCCGGGAGTTGATGCTCTCCTGTCCTCATTTGCTGCACCCAGTAGCCTTGCGTGGTCGGTAGCCGTGCGATTGGGAACCATCGCCTCTCCTGGCATAGATCTCCCCTCCTCACGCCACATCCGTCGCTGATTTATTGAGGTGTTTTGCTAAGTCCCGAACATCCATCGCTTCTCCCGATTCCTTCAAATGAAATGGGTTGTCGGGGTTTTCTTAGAATTGTATTTGTTGACACTTTCTTAACCAAAAATATCACGATGAGAAAAATAAAATATTCTACACTGAGATCTCACGCCTGTTAAACGTGGCGTGAGCCGCGTTGCCAATTTCGTGTACGAATGACCGCTTTCGGTACTAACGCCGTTTCTTCGTCTTAATGTGGCATATTAAAAGGATAGAGCTTCTGATTACTCGTTCAGACACATATAAACCCAGGCGTATCTAGTTTGGGAATTAAAAAGCACGGAATGCAACATAACCGTCCAATAGTGAAGTCATTTGCTCAATTAAAAAAAAATCTAGTCATTACAAATTAAAGCCCCGCCATTGAAGCCTTAATTCACTTCGTGTCCTTTTTGCTGCATTGCACTTATTGTGGACAACGAGGCATTTCCTAGAGAATTATTAACATCGCTCGAAAATACTTGATACCATTCAAGCGAGGAATCTTAGCAGAGTCTGTAAGAATGTCAAGAAATACTTGAGGGAGCAACCGCAGAAAGGGACAAATGTACGCCGATATCTTCCTTGAACAGCGGAGACTGTGACTGAAAATGAACGATGGAACAAACAAACGTGGCGTCATTTCCAAACGCACACTTTGATTCTGAGGGCAGCTTGCCCTGACTGGACGGGGTCAGTGTGCATATCTCTCATTGCGGTGAAAACACCCAAGCACAACCGCACTCTTGAGGTAAAGTCGTTTTTTAAAAAAAAATGACGACTTTGGCTGAAACTAAATACATTAAACGCGACGCTCGCCATTCTTAATTCTTCTGGGCTCTTGAATCCAACTCAAGGATTAAACGAGAGATTCTGAAAGTGTATTACAACTGGTCGTCTCTTTATGTTGTTGAAACATTCAGCATTTATCCCTTAATCATGCCTTTCATTTACAATTATTCTGCTTCCTATGGAAGAACGGACCGAGGCTCACTTGGGGCATACAACCTTGCAAACTCTTAATGTCCCCGAAGCAGGATTTTGAAGCTTTTCCTTGTACCCTGCACTCTTGAGGCCAAACTATATGGTGGGAGTCAACGCATAAGCAGATATCGCTTCTAAATGAAAGGTACTGTCTGAAATTAGACAGTAGAGGCTGCGGAACGCCTTGGGATTTAATTGCTGCTTTAGTGAGCTCACAGATACGCAAACAGGGCGATGGTTTGTAGGTAGGTTGCCTGTTAGTCGACATTTCTTCCTCGGATTATTAATTCAAACTCCAAAGAAATTAACTTTCAAGCGCTAACTAATTGGACGTCTTGTTAAGCAAGAAGCAATCCCCTCAAATGCCGCGGACCGGTTCTGATTTAAAGGAAGCCATATATCTTATAATATGTATTAAGAGAAAAGAAACACTCCTTGATTAAAACCGAAATGGATTCTCCTTCCTGTTAAAATCTTTACTGCTTTTAGGGTAAATCCCGAGCGTGTTAAAGCTGTTAGAATCCTTTCTGCTGTATCCCGTCGAGATGGCCGATGCACCGAAGTGCTAATTTGAAATTTCTTTGGAAAATTCTGTTTTTTTTTTAAAGAGCGAGGACTCGGCGGCTGCTAAAGCTTTGGAGCTTGTGTATTGTGCTGGCTTTGAATTGAGATCCCCGCCTTCTCTAATCTTACTATTTATTTACTCTGCAGCTCCCGCTGATCTTTATTCACTCAGTCTGTTTAGAAAAGCATCGGCTGTTTTATTTTCTCTCTCATTTACAACAACCTCCCCTTACCCCTATATATCTAATTTAAAGGGGCTTTAATGAGCAGAGTTTTCTATTGGTTTCTTCCGATGCAACTTAATCGGCGCATTATTTTTATATAACGTGGAAAGAAAACACATGCTTTCAACTTGCATTTACAAACTGACCAGACTGGGAATATTAAACTGAATTTATTTTCCTTTTAAATCTCCATCATTCCAATGGTAAATCCACTCACACAGAAACGGTGGGTTTAGTTTTGCATGGTATGCGATTAAAATGCTCAGTTTTAAATTTTGTAGCAAAACGTAAACTTTTTTGGTTACTGTAACAGACAGTTTACATTAAGGGATAACATGGATACAGTGTGCAGCAGTCAGCGGGTTTACTCTCCACAGTGTTTAGACATGTACTAGGGAAGGGGCTGCGGACTTTACTCATTTGTAATCCAATCCGTCCACTTATTCATATTAGTAAATTAATTGTAAAATTGTTTTACAGCAAAAGCACAATTATATTGGAGGAAAGGTTTTTTTCCCCCGACGTACAAGATTATCATTGCAGGGTTATTGGTGGTCATTATCATTTTGCACTGACAGTCAGCGTGTAGTTCGAGAAATTCTCAACTTCTCAAAGTGATTGCAACAATTGAGGGCAGCGGTCGATTTCTTTCCATAACTAACGCTCCTCCGAAAGCAAACGAGAAGTAAATGGCAAAATAAGTTCATAAGATTTTTAGTCATTTTGTTTTGTTTTTAAATAACGACAGTGGTCTCACTTTTCTTGAGAAAAAATGTAAACGGTATCATTATAGCCTGTACACCCACCTTTTTGATTTCTGACTTCTATGTACACCTTATGATCACAGCATGTTTACATTTTGTTTTTGCTGTGCTTGAATCAGTTTGGATATTAAGAAAATAATATCTTAATATATTACATATAATATAAATAATCATATAATAAATAATATATAATAATATAAGAACAAAAATAAAGTTTGCTTAGACATTCCCCATAAGGAACTGTGCATGGGAAACTGAATGGGGTGTTCAAAAATCATCTCGGGTTTATGAACACTTTGCAACTTGAAAGTATTTCCAAATATGACATTTCAAAATCAGCTCTCATTTTGTTATTGGTTTCCTTTTATAAAAAAAAATTATTAGGCATTGGTAATTGTATTTTTTTTTGTCATCAGTAATTTAGCTCTTGCCATTATTCCATTGATTTTCTTCATGCCCTCTGACGGTGAGAGGGCATGTGTGAGAACACAGTGCCAGTTTGTGTGGAGAAATACAAAGCAGAACAGAACGCTTTGTGCAATGATTACACATTGAGCATCTAATATTTTGAACACTTTCTATATCTTTCTATTGTAATGACATTTCCATGGGAATGCTGCTTTCATTATTTGCCAACTAATCACCTGTGACAGTACATTAATAGTAATTAACCGAGTACAGTGTAGTTGGGGGCACGCAGGCGATGTGGAAGGCGCAATATTTTTTAAGAACATTTTTGCAGAGATAAATATTTTTCACTTGGTTTTGATTATAACTGCTGCTGATTTGCTGAAGTCATATTGGAATTGGTGATTAACTTGCAAAAAATAATATTCTTGTTGATATTCTGTATCTTTTCCCCCCCAAACTCTGTTCCCATTACCACTTTTGTGAATTAATGTATCGCAAAACAGATTTCAGGGAAAACCTCCATCCTATGGATATTATGAACTTGAATGAAAGATGGGAAACATAGCCATTATCTTTCAGAAATGTTATTAAAATACATGTTAGCGGCCTGGTTATATCAACTATTTTTGACTTGGTTTTTACAAATTAGAATGTTTGTCGGAATCTGAAGATAATTTCAATTTGTGCTGAGTGTGTTTTGATGTGCAAATGGAGTGTTTGAATTGAACTGACGTGAATGCTCGAAATTGTTTTTGCAATTAGATCGAGGGCTGATCTGCATTGTAATTTTGGGTGATCTGCATTGGAGTTGTGCCGGTCCTTTTCCTGCATGCTGCATTGGTCAACGCATCATCGCAGCTGCATTTGGTGTGTGCTGCGGGTGCATTGCTGGCGATTCTGCTGGGATCTTTCTGTCAGTAACTGTTCTGCAACCTTGTTGGAACCCAGGCAACCAATTGCATAATCATCTACCACATATCACACGACATGTAGAGCACATAAAGTATTCATTGACATAAAACACCTAATACTGTTAGACCTATTATGCTGTGGTTTTCCTTGGGGGCCAGAGTGACCGACTATTTGATTTAGAGTGTTTACATGAATGTGATTTGAATGACTTTGATTTGCAGCTGGTTTTAAGCTAGCATCAGGAAATGAACATTTTTATTCCAACCCAAGTCGGGGGTAAATAACGCTGCACTGTTTGCACTTTTAGTTTTATTGGGAACCAGTTAGCAAATCGGAGCATAGATTTATAGTTGTGGCATAAATGATGCGTAATGTTTCTCTGATGACTTGTGAATAAATGGTACAAAGCCATAGAGATTAGGAAGGGCTCAGTTTGATCTTTTGTCTGCACTGAATTAATTGTTCTCAGCCGGTGGTGGGGCTGTGGGAGATGCAGTTGGCCTCACTATCTCTGAACCAGGAGAGGGGGTATCTGCCAGCGAGCCCATTCATGATCACTCGCCGATGGCCCCTCTTGGACAGCACTGGCGGGTGGAAGGAAGAATTGAGCTCAGTTGGTCGCCTCTGATTGTTAAACAGATTGCAAACACTCATCGTATTGGTGAATGCCGATATTCATTGTGTAGGGTGGCATCTTGGCTGAGGTACCAGAGGATTGGCAGTGTCAGGAAAAACTTTACCGCAGCACGAAAGGCCCCCGTGATAAGGAGAGTAAACAGGAAAGCAGATGGAAGCTTTAGACTGCACTGTTCAATTCTACATACTGAATTAAAGCCAAATGATTCTCCTTTGAATAGTTCCTTAAATTAAACTTGTTAAACTTTATATGTAATAGTAATTTTTTCATGTCCTGTATCGACTGTGTCAAGTTGATACAATTTTTTATGGTATTTGGCCAGAAACAGTAAGATCTTGCCTCAAATCTAGTGTGGCTCGTTATTTAGGAGGGGGTTCCTCTGGTTTAAACCCATGCCCATGCAGAAAACCCCCCACAATTGTTCGGCAATAATTTCAGTTGGTTTGGCTTGGATGTAGGAACTTAATTCAGGAGAAGTTCGGGACATATGGATAGTGGGAAGGCTGGAGGCATACGTGAAAAGAGATTGGGGAGCGTGATCCCCAGGAGATAGTTGATTCCACATCAGTGACGTGGATGTGGAAGTCGGGTCCAGATTTGGGAACAACAGTCTATGTCTGTTGGCAATTTCCCTTGTTCAGATACAAAAGGCAACAAGTCAAGAAGGGAAACAAAGTCTTTGTGTAAATGTACTTTCCTGTGTGTGCGGGATAGATTTGCTAATGTTGAGGGAAGTAAGCCTGTGACATGCAGTATTGGGGAAGGATAAATGTGGGGGGGGGGGGGGGGGGGGGGGAGAGAGACTAGGTAGGGCTCTCTGTGAAGCATAGTGGGGGATATTGGATCTTAAAGGAAGTGTTCTGTAAACAATTGGACGATCGGATGAATACATTTATAATTCTTGTTCCCAAATTGTGAAAAGTATTGTATAATGTATTTCAGTCAATTTGTTTTAATCCTTGATGGTATATGATTGGACAAGTAGAAATAGTTATCTTGGGGAAATTTATTTGTCAAAACATTATTTTCCTCATCAATTGAGAAATGCTTATTTTAAAGAATACAATTAATCTTATTCAGGCCCTCGGTGCCGGAAATAGCTTTTCCACTCAATAGTAAGGCAAACCTATGCAAGGGATGTTCCTACAATGTTGCTGAACAATGAAGCTCAACCTCACTATCAGAGACGCACTTTAATCCAGGACAAGATGCCATTTAAAAAAAAATAATTGAATCCCAATCTATCTTAATGGCTATTTCAAAAATAGTGCTGCGTCAGGAAGAACTTTGCGCTTGAAGTCCATATTCACTAAGAATTGAAGCAAGGTTCTTCTAAGACGATTTCCATTGTATCTCTTAAAGCCAGAGTTCTCATCAGCACCCTGGGCATGATTGATGTTCAGGCAGGTACATGGATCTTAGTGTAGGAAGGAATTGCAGGTGCTGGTTTAAGCTGAAGACAGACACAAAATGCTGGAGTAATTCAGAGGGACAGGCAGCATCTCTGGGGAGAAGGAATGGGTGACGTTTCCGGTCGAGACCCTTCTTCAAACATTACATGGATCTCAGTCACAGATTGGCAAATTGTGTGATTGGATGGCAGAACAATCTCAACAGGTTAACTGGCCAATTCTTTAAAGAAGTAAAAGTTCAGTAGATGAAAGATAAACACAAAGTGCTGGAGTAACTCAGCAGGTCAGGCAGCATCTCTGGAGAAAAAGAAAGGTGACATTTGGGTTGTGACCGTTAGTCTGAAGAAGGGTTTTGACCCGACAGGTCACCTATTCCTTTTCTCCAGAGATGCTGCCTGACCCACTGAGTTACTCCAGCATTTTGTGTCTATTATTGAAGCAAGTCAGCATCTTCATTTGATGGCCTACTCTGTCACCAGATCTTAGAGGATTTTCTTTTCTTGAGACAGGATAACATTTTTTTCCCCAAAGCAAGGCAATTGGAATGAAAATCTGTAGTGAAGCAACTAGTTAAAAAAAATGACAAAAGTATAAAGTAACAAATCTCATCAGTTCAAAAGAATATAGACACAACCAAAGGGAAGTAGAACATTGACAACCACAAAACCTATTACCCTGATATATAGATTACGGTAGAGCAATAAGCCATTGGTTTGCCTGGTCTCTGTTTAGTTTATTGTCACTGTACCAGCTTTTGTTACTGAAAAAGCTTTTGTTGCCTACTAACCAGTCAACGGAAAGACATGATTACAATTGAGCCACCCACAGTGTACATATACATGATAAATGGAATAACGTTTAGTGCAAGATAATGTCCAGTAAAAAGTCTGATTATGATAGTCCGAGTATCTCCAATAAGGTAGTCTGTATGCATGTTCCATCCCACTCCATCTATTCTGGTGAGCTATAATTGAGGATAGATCCATACACCAAAAAGTCAAGGTTCATTATGGAAGTGTATCTAAATGTGGGAACTGTATACATTTTTAAGGGGGTGAAAAATGATAACAACATAATTGGGCAGTAAGAGTGTGCCCGGCACACAGCTTTTCGGCTGATCGGCTAAAATCTTGTTTCATGTAAAATTCGATGTTCTGATGCAAATAGTTTGTTGTTTGGATTAAGTTAACTCTTTTTGTATAATTTTATTTATAATATGTATATGTATTTATTGTTTACCTTTGATTCGGATTAATGTAAATATTGAGAATTCTGCATTGACTTAATTTGAAGCAAATTTTATTTGCTTGAACATTTCTAAAAGGAATAATCTACTCAAAACAAGCAAAAGCAAATCAGTAGAATAGAGCTAAAAAATTAGTTCTCTTGCATTTTATTTATTAAAGAAAAAGGGTATACTTCAGTTGTTGCAAAAGCAGTTCAGGATGAAGTTAGAATTTAAAAATAGCATTCCTGTCGTTAGCTAGGTGCTGTCTGAAGTGTGCATGGAGGCAGATGGCTAGAAGTGACGTATAATTGGGATTTCTAATTACTCGCTGTGGGATATGACTTCAAAATCATTGATAGTGTGACCACTGGATTGAAGTTATGTATTTGAATAGAATCATTGGGACAATGTACTATCAATAAAGATAAGTCTGCCCGTTACATTCTTAAACAAAACTATGGCAAAGTCATATTACAGATGTTTCCGGGAACTATTTCTGTGCCTTATGCTGCGATATGCATGCCTAATGCCAATCAAACACATTTTGTACTTCAAACTTGTGTTCACTCTTAATAACTGACGGATCACTTTTTTGTCCCACCCAAACAGAGTACTCAATATTCAAAGTATCACTCATTGCTAAACATACTTTGAATTATACTAGAGTGCACTCATGTGGGATGTGTAGAATAAGTTGGGTTCAAAATGTACTGAACATAGGATTACCCTTTGTAAAGCTACCCATTGTGATTATTTTTTTTCTTCAGATTCATGAATGAAGCTTACAGAAAATGCTCGAGTCACTTCTGACAAAAACGAGAGTAAAATGAATACACAGCCCAGTGGGTGGTGGTGAATTTTGTCATTACCTGACCTTGGGTGAATGCCTTCATGTCACGAGGAATTTCTTGCTCGCAAGCAGGATAGTTTTGTGAACACACTTTTTCTGCCGCTGCATATTCAGTTATAGTAAAGGGAAAACATATCTAATCTGTCACGATAACACAGCGGTAATTTCTTTCAAAAACTAAACTCAATGAGAATATTATTTGTAACATTGAAGGCACTACCTTAGTTCTCATTATTAATATGCCTCGCCTGGAGATATTTGGACTTTTAGTTTCCGAGCAATCCTCCTGTAATGTTGTTTCCTAATCTCCAATTATAAATTACATTTTGTTAAAATATACATTTGTTGCCCACTGAGTAATGTACAACTGACAAATGTTTAAGCAAATCCTTACATATACGTCTTTGACATTTAAAATGTTCATAATATGAATGGAACACCTCATTTACTGCCTTTGGAGATTTGTAACATGAAATCCACTGAAATAGTAAGAAAAGCACAAAGTATTTTGAAAAATAATTTTGTGTTCTTCCGACATATAGCTGAAGCTTTGTGCACAGATTAAGTTCTCCTTGTATACCCATGAATTAAAGGTGGAGCTGCCTAAACTCAAATAAAATGTGGGTGTCGTCGAAAAAAGTGTTATGCCTCGAGAGGAAAATCGAAACGAAAGCTGGGCACTTTTTAAAAAATATCTTCTTAATCAGAAATGCTCTCTTATGTAAAATTGCACATTAGAAAATATAAAGCCTCCCCTTCAGCAACTGTGAACAGCTGATGGTGAAAAGCGGAAAGACAAATTACTCGGGACAAAGTTTAATAATCAAATTTACGTCTGCAAGTTTCTTGAGACGAGCATGGTTTTTAAGGACCATGTCTCTGGCACAAGCTGATGACTTCTAGCCTTAATTGTATGTATTGCACAGGAGATTGTAATTTAATTGTAAATTCTTTTGGTCGTGCACATATTTGTTGATAACCTCAGTGTCATTTTCCCTAAAACATTGTGCAACTTGGGTTGGTTTAGGATTTTTGAAAGATACCGGACGTAGATCAACCCTATGCGATGCTGAGCTGTCTTATGATTACTCCATCCAATTATAACGATCACTCATTATAACAAGCCACGCACAATGTCACTATTCTCCACGCTGCTTTTCAATACTCGAATGCTTTGAATTAGTTACTGAAGAATACCAGTTACGGATTTTAAAAAAAGAGATGTACAATATTCACAGTTCTATATTTGTTAAATAAAATTGATTATAGTTATATAAAATATCGCAAAACAATTTAAAACAGTTTAGTCCATTTCTTTATTTTTGTAAAATAATTTCCTCTTCTCTGAAGGCCGTGATTCTTAACGGGAGTCAATTTCACGAGCGCTGTTTACCTTTGGCACTTCATTTACTTGTGCAATAGCCTTGACAGTGAGTCTATTTAACCCCAGGGTAGAGACCGTTTCTGTCTGGTTCTGCATATAGTCACATACAGCTGTGGTTTAGTGGATCGAGACCAGGTGCAGGTACCTAGGCTGACACTGTCTTCTCTGATCTAGGGCATTGAGGGCAATTGTTACATGCCCCAAGAACAGCTAACTCAGCGCAGATCAACAATGAATCTGTGTCACTTATTAAGCTCCCAGTGTCCACGGAGCCTGGATAGCTGTCGATTTTGTAATTTAATTTAAAATTATAAAGCCTTCAATTTTTCTTTCGAACAGACCGAATCTGTAAACATTTGATGGTCTGTAAAACCGTGTGAATTTAACAATCCCGTGATGTCAAGTTGGCCAAGATGATGAAATAAATTGTGCTAACACGCTATCCCTTCCTTTGTAATAAAAAAAATGTGGTAATAGTGAAGATTCTTAACTGGCAGTGCATTTTGTTTTGTGTCTTTTGCATTTCTCTTTGATACTCCGTGGTTCAGTCGTGCGGTAGAGCAAAGGAGGACGGGTTCAGGCTTGCTTCATTCCACGGCAGATGTGAAGCCTGTCCAGGTTTCAGGCGATAATTATGGCTTTGAACAGGTCTCGCAGATGACATAATTAGAACTGAAAATATAAACATTTTAAAATGTCTAACAAGTCATTATTTCTGTCAACAATGCGGCTAATTTTAGTTTTTAATCAAAACAAAGTGGCAAATGACCACATTTGCTAATGTGATGATGCAAAACACAAATAGCCTCGGCCCTTTGTTTTCAAAGGTATGCGTTTCTTTCCCTTGGGTTCCCTTTTAAAGATATAGCTTCAGAAAATGACATTCTTTGTCAACTGTATGAATCTCTCTAATTGGTGTCTGAGAATCGCTCCTTACATTAGCCAGCGACTACTGAATATCTGAACCTACATACAGAGCGATACCTATTTGCCCTATTTGTCAACCAGCCCACTTGAAGAGAATAAACATAGGGGTTAAAACGCTGAGAGAAGGAAAATATTATCCAAAATGTTTTAGACCATTATCTTTCTGTCAGTAATTGTTTAAATTGTGATCTAATATTATGATCCTCTGATCCATTTTTGGAAAGAAAATATTAAGGAAAAAATGAGAAAAAAAATTGTGGCATAGTGTTCAACTCCTG
Source organism: Raja brachyura (assembly GCA_963514005.1). Next base: position 34,786,182 of record OY740803.1, read on the forward strand.
GAGACTTTGGTCATTTGCTGTTTTGATTTGTTTAATAACTAATTAGCTACTTTGCTGACCAAAAATAATTACTTTCATCCTTTAGTTTGTTTTTACATGTGAAGAATTTGATTTTTGTCGAAGTTTTGTGATCCACCATTTGAATCGTAAATGCATACATGATACATAAAACATGACAATAGGTGTGATTTAATAGACACGTTTTCTGGTGTTCATTTGATTCATTCACCCCGAGCAGAAGCTCCAAACCTAGAAAATTAAGCAAATGTGGGAAGCCTTTAAAAGATGTTCACGGCTCAATAAACATTAAGTACAATGGAGACGTTACCATGAAAAGTGGTTGTAAACACCTGTTGTTGGTCAATCAAGTTGTGCTTCATGTTGAATATAGTTTGGAAGCTTATTATAAAATTGATTTTTTTTTTTTCCCCTGTAAAGTGGTTTGAGCTGACAGAGTTTGTGGCCATCAGACAATTGTGCTAACTTTTTAATGTTTTGCATGTTGTGAACAGCCATTGTTATATATTTTACATGACAGCAAATATGTATATTTATGTCAATGAGGGCTACTCGACATACAGGGTGAGTAACTGTGATAATTACCGTCACTGCAACTCCCAGTCAAATTCGGCTTTAAGATAAATTGGAAAATATAAATGCTGCCCTCTGCTTCTTTCCTTTTCCTTCCAACCATGAATTCACAACCTTATTCATGCATTTCCACCAACATATATTAATGTGAAATACTGGAGTTCAATATTGGACCAGAAAATTAGACCCTTTAAAGAGAGTCCATTTGTGAAAACACAACAAGATATGATTATTTAGTGTTTTATTTAGTGTAATGCACATTGTGGAATTGTATTCACTGTACAATCATCAGTTAGTTCGATAGTTTAATATTTATTTCATAAATGCATCGGCACTTCACATATGCAATTGTGAATAAACTACTTCAGAAACTAACTGCAGCTTTTATTTTCATGTGCAATCTTTGATTGTGTTTTAATGCCATTTTATCGTTTGGCTTGTGGTTCTTCTGGTGGAGGCTGTGAATGGAAATTGGTTGCTCTTGACTAATTGGCTTATCCATTCCTTTTGTGTGCAAACACACTGTGCATATTTTAAAATATAATGTAATATGTGAGAGTTTCAAAAAATAAAGACAATCGTCTTGGCAGTATTGCCGTCCCCATTTGAATAAATTAGTTTAACCTTCCCCCGCTCAGCAAAGCTTAAAAAAAAAAATTCAGGGTAACCAGCATCAAATAGATTTATTTATATGTACATAGGAAGATGTGTCATTGCAAAGCAGAAGCTTGCAGTTACTAATTACAGGTTCTGAACATATTATTATTTGCTATTGGTGCTGGGAGACCACATTGAGTGTCTTGTATATATTCCAGGAGTAGGAAAATTGGAAAATTACTAAGACACAATGCACGAGACACTGTAAAGAGTGTTAAATGATCCACACTTAAAGGAAGAGTTGAACTATGGACCTATTTTCCCCCATCCCTTTGTGCAGAATAAATGTTATGATAACCAACCCGAAGGATTTCGCACTGGAGTGCTTTGTATGACATCTTTATACTTTTAAATTCTTGCATTGATTGTATTATTTAAAACCAACAAACTGACAGCTTCATGTTTTGGGATATCAATAGAAGCATAAAATAGTGATCTTATTGTACGGGGAAAACCCAGATTATGATTATGGTATGAATACCCAAGTTTTGGAGGTGGGGTGTGGCCTCCTGTACGTTGGGTCTGTGTTCGGTGCTGCTGTCGCAGGAGGAACTTGGTTTGTGCTGCTGTAAAAGATGGACACATTTTGCATCTGGTTTAGAGCTGTCCATTCATCATGCTTCCTTTAATTCCGATCTGTGCCTCACTCCCAAATCATTCCTTTAATTTAGTTCTTTTCGCATTCTGTTTGCAATTCATTTTCTGCTTTATTTAACTTTCCATAATTCATTTTGTTGTTGTTTCAACTTATTAATGTTGTAAAACAAGTTTGGAAAAATATCCATGAAGAACACAATTACCATCTGGAAGCAAATTGCATTAGCAGCATTTTGTGTGTCTTCCCAAGTATGTAACACTGCAGTTTCTTTTTCATCTTTTCCTTGTTAAAATGTGCCAGCCACACATTAAAAAATCTTTTTTTTAAAACAAAGCTTTCCAAATATTAACATGTGCTATTTCACTTATAAAATTGTTGGTGATGTCTTAACAGAGAGAATTGAAATTTGTATTTGAGTTTATATACTGTATGTTGAGCGCTGTGAAAGGGGATTCATTATTCATGGGTTAAAATATGAAAATATGGCCTGTGGGCTTTGACTAGTTTGGATCTGAACTACAAAATAGCAAATTTTCTGCCTGTTTCTGCTGGTGAGCACACAGGTCAACATGCAGATCTCAAGACAATTCTGCTTCCCTGTTGCACAAGGATGATGCACAGACTAACTAGGAAAAATAAATTGCTAATTTGTTGTTTCCCTTTTGTGCTAAGATCACTCGCGCGCGCGCGCTCACTTTCCCGCACACGCGCTCACACATTCACACACACACTACACATATTGACACACACACACACACACACACACACACACACACACACACACACACACACACACACACACACACACACACGTTAGAAGTCTTGCATAAAACAAACAGAATATCAGTTGCGGCGGATGGGAAACTGGCACTGAATTGTGGACTGCTTGAGTTATGTGAGTGTTGGGAATGTGATTTGTGCCAGGAGTTTGAGTCAGATGCTCAGTGGAGGCAGGAGAGAGTGTGAGAGACTACAGATGAAATTTGTCTCAGGGCTAGAGCCAGGATCCTGGAATTAATTCACCAGAGTCAAAATCATTTGGGATGGAATGATAGAGCTATACTCATTCCTAAAATGAGCTGTGCTGTATTAACAAGGCTCTGCTAACCTAATCAAACCTGACATGGAAGAATAATCTATACTTGATTGGAGGATTTTTGATTGCATGAAGGTACATACATGCTTTTATTCTTGAAACAACTCTGTATCTTTATCTAATGGGAGGAGGATGAATAGGGAATGTTTTTTCCACAATAGATCTGAGAACATTTAGTCAAATACAATGAATATGATGGAGTACTAAAACACTAGTTATGTGTTGATTTTTTTTTTGTGTGCTTTAACATTAGTAACAAATGTTTTAAACCATTCAATAGAGGCATAAGCTATTTAATTTAAATTATTTAGGAATTAGCAGAGATATTTCATGGCAGCATTGCAACATGCTTGTCACAAATATAATTTAGGAACATTTTGAATAAGTTTCATGTTTATTTTTAAAAATGACTTTTAAAAAAATCAATGAAGCAACCAAATAATATCAAGAAGTTATTAATTAACAATATTTAAGAACAATTTGAATAGAAAGGTTGCATTTTTGTTAAAAATGTCCATTCTTTTTTTATTAATGAGGCAACCAAATGATTTTTTGAATTAACAATATTGAATTTGAATTGAAAAGTTTCATATTGGGCTTTTTTAAAAGTCAGTTTTTTAAATCCACGAGGCAACCAAATAATATCAAGTTTTGAATTAACAATATGTAAGCACTTGTCATGTCATACAGTTGTGGCTCGGGAATCCTGTGGTCTGGATATAATGCGCCTCTTGTTGATCATGCTGCTGTATAACTGACAATTAGTGCGCAGGCAGCAGCTTCCCAGGTTGACTTTCCTCGGAGTTGCTTGCCTCCGCTCAGCGGCCTCCCCATCACAGCTTGGCTGGCTCCGGGAATTTTCTTGCGGGGAATTCTTCAGGGAGTTAATTTGTACCCTCCCACTCCCTGGCACAGGCCACATCGTGCTGCACCACCCACAGCTGAGCAATCCTATACATGCAGAGGAAGCTGAGGTAAGGATCTGTAATCGCATGAAAGACACTGAATGGAACGAAAAGAAACCCGTCTACCATTTGCCTCTAATTGTAAAAATATATATCTGAGACATTCCCATTTCAATAATTCTACCAAGTAATTAGATGTGAAAATGAAGTTCAACTTATTAGTCAAATCTGGAGTTTGGCCAAATTGAGGACAGAAAGTTATTGGTGGGTTTGAGGGAAATCAGTCGACCTAGATATTCCTTTGAATTTTGAAACGTGGATAAGTTTAAGCCATCTCCTGCCATTGTACTTCCTCCTAATCTCCATGAAGCATCCTTCTACTAGCCGCAGAATTCTTGAGGCAACATAGGGATCCTCGAAATTATGGTGTGGACAGCTCACGCCATTCATTTTCCCTGAACATTCTCTTTGTACTTTTGTTAAACCACAGCACTGTCCTTGCTGAAAAGCATTCCAAACTAATCAAAGTTCTGCCCTCATTGCAATTAATGGCGATTGAGATTTTCCTGCCTTTTGAGACAGTTCCCATTCTGCTGCCATTTAGACGGAAAAATAATAGCACTGTTGGCCTGGCAGTAGAGTGATTTATTAATTTTAAATGTATTCTCTGATTGAATTTAAATGGCATACTAATGTGTTTGCTGATCAGGACTTTTAGAAAGACAGGTTCTTAAACCAACGCGCGGCCATGCCAGGAAAACAGTTAGCTTTTATGTATTTTCTCAACTGTGTTTCCTTTATCAACATTTATTGGCGGTAATTTGCTATTTTGTAAATTAACTGAAAAGGTCCACAGACATAAATATATCTAAAATAGTTCATAATGGTGTATCCACGTGTGTACATCTGTTTAATCTATGGCAGACAGAGCCACACATCAGTGCTGCAGTTTTAAATGAACTTGGTAGGAATCTGCTATGGACTAATGGCAGTAGTGTGATCAGTGGCTGAATGGCTTCATGTTTTCACCAGGAAACTAGGTGCCTATGACTACAGCGCGGAAACAGGGCCATCGGCCCACCGAGTCTGCACCGACCAGCGATTGCCCCATACACCAACACTATCTTGCATGCAAAGGGCACTTTTACAACATTGAAGCCAAATCACCTACAAACCTGTGCTTCCTTGGGGTGTGGGAGGAAACCGGAGCACCTTGCCTGCATCTTGCCATTGTTGTGGGTGAATCCGGCCCACACACATTCCCACTTTCCAGCTTTTTGTAAACATAATCATTCCATTGTCAGTGACCACTGATACTCTGACAATTCATTGCTATCGGATGATGAAATCTTCACTAAAACATTAAAATGTGTTAAATAATCATTGCAAGTTTACTGGAAATTGTGCTCTACTCTACTAACAGGTTACGCGAGTTCAATATATTTAGGCTGTGAATTTTAAGCTTGCATTAGTTCGTCATATTACATCAAGTTGTGGTTCTCTGACAAAGCAGCAATTGATAGAGCTCTGTGGTTCCTGCACACAAATGCAAACATGTGGTATGGATTGGAGACTGCTACGTTCTGCTGAATGGACTTGGGGTCATTGGCCTAAATCCAAACATTGACTGGTTGATTATGCCTCGCACCCATCGCGCTCCTACCATTGGGAGGAGGTTACAGGGGCCTGAGAACCACCTGGTTCAAGAATAGCTTGGCGCAGCGGTAGAGTTACTGCCTTAGAGCGCCAGAGACCCAGGTTCGATCCTGACTACGGGCACTGTCTGTATGGATTTTGTACGTTCTCCCTGTGTCCTGCATGGGTTTTTCCCCGGGTGCTCCGGTTTCCTCCCACACTCTAAAGACAGAGGTATTTGTATGCTAATTGGCTTTGGTAAAGATTGTTAATTGTCCCTAGTGTGTACGATAGAGCTAGTGTACAGGAATCACTGGTCAGCGCAGACTCGGTGGGCCAAAGGATCTGTATCCATGCTGTATCTCTGAACTCAAACCAAACTCGTACTTCACAACAAACATCAGGCTCTTGAACACTAATCTCTGCAATTATGAACTTCTATGGACCTTCGATGATTATCAAAACATACAGCAGGACCTTGATCATCTGGGCAATTGGGCTGAGGAATGGTTAATGTTTTTAAAGCAGAAAAGTGCAAGGTGTTGCAGTTTGGGAAGTCAAACCAGGGCAGGGCCTTCATAGTGAATGGTAGGGCCCTTTGGAGTGTCGCTGAGCAGAGGAGATCTAGGAGTGCAGGTAAATAGGGCCTGTTTCTGTGCTGTGCTCTGACTGACTTTGGTAGCATTATGGACTTGTTTTTTTATGCACTAGTATTAGTTTATATTTATAGATTTTTTTTTCTTGGATTATGTTATTTATCTGCATGTATTTCATTTTTGGTCTTGTTCAGCTGCCACAAATATGAATTTAATTACTCCACTGTGGGTACATACGGCAATTAAACACTCTTGACCTGACTCTTGACTCTCTTGAAATGGGCAGGAGGCTCGAATTTCAAGTAACCCCTGCATTCCCTCTATCCCCGCCCTTCCACCACCCAAATCGGCCTGCTAGTCTCACTGTTCGCATCCCTTCATTATCGCCTCTTCCGCAGCCAACAATGGACCATTGTGGGCTCCACCTTTCCTTGGTCACCGGTGCCGCCTCTGATTTGTTCTGAATAGTTTCATACGTTTCATTGACCACTCCCCTGACTCTCAGTCTGAGGAGCGGTCTCGACCAGAAACGGCACCTATTCTTTTTCTTCAGAGGTTCTGACTGACCCACTGAGTTACTCCAGTGTTTGGTGTCTATTTCAGGAGAAATAGAAATTGGGTGCTGTTGTGCAAAATGTCTGGTTTGTAGAGTGGGGGATTTATAGGACACTCTGAAGGGTTTCTGACTGTGCTTGATCTCAGGTTTATGTTGAAATGAGCTCATTCGCATTCTGTTGGCATGTTCGTGGCCATGAATCTTATAGAATTTACGGATGCAAGTAGTGGTTGTCATCCATACAAATAGCATGTCAAATGATCCCATTCCCACCAGCTAGACTGGGAGTCAAGGTGCCATTCATTGTAAATAGGAGCTCAGTAGATGAAAGTGATTCTTAAGGAAGAAGGAAGACCTGAGTGACATTTTAAATATAGACCCGTCAGGTTTATCCATCTTTGACACGAGCCTCCTGATCGTGTTGCTTATCTCCCGATTGCCGCGGCTTGCGCGAGTGCAACTTTTGTTACCGTGCTGCCTACTTCTCAAAACTTGGTTTGGCTGCCTGCAGGAGATGAGGTGTGAGCAATCAGATGTCAGTCTAAAGCAGTGAGGGTTTGGGTGCGGTGTCCGAATGTTACAACCTTCGTCAGATAGGCAGCACGGTGGCGCAGCACCGGAGACCCGGGTTCCATCCTGACTACGGGTGCTGTCTGTACGGAGTTTGTACTCTCTCCCCGTGACCGCCAGGGTCCCCCCCCCCCCCCCCCCCCACTACAAAGACGTACAGGTTTGTAGGCAAATTGGCTTGTATGTTTAAATTGTCCCCAGTGTGTGTAGGATAGTGTTAATGTGCGGGGATCGCTGGTCGGCATGGACTCGATGGGCCGAAGGGCCTGTTGCCACGCTGTATCTCTAAACTAAACTATAAATGCTTGTTGAATGTGAGCCCTTAGTGCTGATTTAGCCACATGCTTCAGGTAGTGCTTTACCATTTTTGTCTTGGAGCCAGGTTCAGGAATTCCTGCTGCACCATCTCTTATAGGAACCCTTGTCATTTCAATGCGGGCTCATTTCTTCCTTGCAGCCATTCATCTCCCGACCTGTACAGTTTTTCTCTTTGTCCTTCTGTTGAGGACAGAAGTGGACGGAAGGGGCGGCGCAGTGGTAGAGCTGCTGCCTTACAGCGCCAGAGACCCGGGTTCTGATGCTGTCGGTATAGAGTTTGTACGTTCTCCCTGGGATGGCATGGTTTTCTTTCCTCCATATCTATCGGTCCTTCCTTGTTCTAATACCTTGCTCACCTTTAGCTCGTGTCTTTGCCACTCTCCCTTTTCCCTGCTCCACATGGGCTTGAAGTCCATTTTTTCCCCAACACCTCTTTTGCCTTTATTAGCATTTTGTTTCCTGACTGCTCTGTAGTAGAAGGATAGGAACAGGTGTTGAGATGAAGAACAGTTGTCACAGCAACTGAATGATGTGACAGATTTGGCAGGAGAGGAAGTGTATTATTTATGGCAGAATAGAAGCAGCACAAATAGACAAGAAAGTAAAACATTGTACATGGCTTTTGAAAAGATTCCAAGAGCAGGCGAGCAACAATGGTGAAAGGTGGCAATGGTGAAAGATGAAAGGGTAAAGTATTTGTAAATAAAAAACACTAAGAGATGTTTTGGAGCTGCACGGTGGCCCAGCGGTAGAGTTGCTGCCTTACAGCGCCAGAGACCTGGGTTTGTTTGATGCTGACTACGGGTGCTGTTTGTACAGACTTTTGCACATTCTCCCTGTGACCTCGCGGGTATTCCTCATGTGCACTGGTTTCCTCCCACACTCCAAAGACCTACAGGTATGTAGGTTAATTGGCTTCAATAAAAATTGTAAATTGTCCCTAGTGTGTAGGCTTTGGTAAGAAATGTAACTTGTCCCTATTGTGTGGGATAATGCTAGTGTACAGGGATCATTGGTGGGCGCCGGCTCGGTGGGCCGAAGGACCTGTTTCCGCACTGTATCTCTAAACTGAAATGAGAGTTAATTGTTGAGCAGTGTTCCACGAACAAAGAATGGTTTCATTTATAAACCATTAAGGGCCTGTCCCACTTTCACGACTTAATTCACGACCTTTTTTACTCGTGGTCATTTTTCATCCGGCTAGAAAAACGCCCCGACCTACTTGATGCCACGAGTACCCACGACCTCGCCGCGAGTAAGATTCAAGGGCAAACTCGGCCGAGGTCGTGAAATTGGGACAGGCCCTTTAGAGAGCAACTTCTAATAGTTATAATCCTAAAGACATACTGCCAGACCTTGCCAAGCCTCAAGCCAAGCTGCAAAGTTGCAACATCGCATATTTTATTCAATGTGATAAAGTGCCCAGCTATGTTCTGCTCCCAAATACAGACAAATCCAATCCAGCTAATTACCACCCTATCTCAGTCATCTGCAAAGTGACTCGAGGTGTTATCAAGACTGCGATCTACCTGCGCTTACTCCCCAATCACTTATGCCAAGTCAAGTTCAATGTCTTCTGCATACGTACAGTAAGGTGCAGACACAGTGACATTGTTGGTTGCAGCAGCAGCAGCATCACGGGCACAAACTCAGACAGCACAACACATGTATACTATTTGTAAATTACACGTAACTCTGGGAGGGACCGCCGAGCGTTACCTGGCGGGGGGCAGCCGAGAACGGGGGGGGGGGGGGGCCACGGGAACGACGAGAAAGCAAGCGGGCCTGTGTGCATCAAAACATGGATATCATTCAAGCATGGGCCACTAAGTGGCAAGTAACATTTGTTCTACAAGCATGCTTCATGAAGGCCAACAACAGCGTCAAACCACTTCTACTTGACATTCAGTCATTGCATCCCCTCCCTTCAATATCCTTAGGGTCACCATTGTCCAGAAACACAACTGAACCGGACACATAAATACAGTGGCTGCAACAGCAGATCAGAGGCTGGGTACAGAGTGCCAATTGACTCAATTCCTGACACAGTGAGGCCCTATCCATCATCCACAAGGCACCTCAGGAGTGTGACGGAAGATTATTCACTTGCTCGGATAAACTCAGTGCCAGCAACTGTCAAGAAATCTGCCGGCATCATGGACAGAGCAGCCTGATTAATTGCCACCCCATCATCTACCCTAAATATTCATTCCCTCACCGTCAACCTATCGAGCAGCACTGTGCACCACAGGGTACAAAATGCCCTGCAGCTATTTGCCCAGGCTTATTGAATCGTAGAGTCTCTGCCCACATTGGCCAACTTGCCCCACTTCCCTGGGTGTGGCCCATATCCCTCTAAACTTGTCCTTTCCGTGTACTTGTCCAAATGCTTCTTAAACGTTGTGATAGTACCTGCCTCAACTACCTCCCCGGCACACATTCCATACACCTACCACCCTTTGCGTGACAGTTACCCCTCGGATTCCTATCAAATCTTCCCCCCCCTCATCTTAAGCCTATGTCCTCTGGTTCTCGATTCCCCGACTCCAGGCAAGAGTCTGTGCGTGTACCCGATCTATTCCTCTCATGATTTTGTACACGCTTCTCCGACAGCATCTCCCAAACCTAGTGGCTCTACCACCATAAGGACAAGGGCATCGGGTTCATGGGAACATGTGTAGGAAGGAACTGCAGATGCAGGTTTACACCGAAGGTAGACACATAATGCTGGGGTAACTCAGCGGGTCAGGCAACACCTCTGAAGAAAAGGAATGGGTGATGTTTCGGGTCGAGACCCTTCTTCGGGGTATGTGCGTGTGCGCAGTGTATCACTGACTGTTCTTCAGGGTCTCGACCCGAAATGTAGCCCTTCTCTCCAGTGATACTGCCTGTCCCGCTGAGTTACTCCAGCTTTTTGTGTCTATCATGGGAATGTGAGCATTCTGTTCCCTTCTGTGTTGTACTTGGAATTATTTTGCTGCTCAGTTATCTTCACTCGGTTTAACTCCTTAAAGGTTTATCTTACCCCCATATTCTAAATGGAAATTAGGGATGAGCAAAGAATGTTGGATTTCCTTCAATGAACTGATCTAAAACTTAAATAGATTAATTATTGTTCTTAAACCAGGCACCCTCGCAGTCTAGCACCAGGCATGCTCTGCCACTCTGTATCAGGAACATTTATGTGCTTGCTAAAGGGCCTGTCCTACCAGCATGTGACTTCATGCGGTGAGCGCGACCTGCCGTGGTGGCTTGAGCCGTACGGCCTCGCGGGGCAGGTTCCACTTCGAACCGCGGAGGCGTTTAGAGTTGTGTGGGGGCTGGTCCCGACATCATACTCGCCAATCACCTGGGCTGGAGCACGGCATCTGGCGGTGACGCCACCACGCAACGGCATGCCGGGCGGTGACGTCATCGCGCAACGCCATGCGCTGCGTACGGCGTCATGACGCTGCGTACGACGTCGAGACGTTGCGCACGTCCTCGATGCGGCTGCGGGCCTGTCGGCCGTTGCCGCGCGGGATTTTGAACACCGTCAGTTTTCGGCGCCCCGCGCGATGTCGGGACCAGCTCCGCACAACTCCATACGCCTCTGGTGATCGAAGTGGGACCGGCCACGCGAGGCCGTACGGCTCAAGCGACCACGGTAGGTCACGCTCACCGCATGCAGCTGCATGCTGGTGGGACAGGCCCTTTATGCTCTTGTCCCATGTGCAATATTTTAGGCAACCACAGGCGACTAGGCTGTCGGCACATGGCTGCCGGAATGTCGCCTCAGTCGCCCAGAGTATCGTAGCGTTTTTCTGGTCGACGCTGGATCTTGAAAAAGTTCAAAACTTTTCGGCAACAGTTGGCTTTGCGTCAAAGAACGTAGCCTGACGTAGGTCAAACGGCGACGGGTACCGGCGACTGAATTGCCGTCCCTTGTTGTAGCTTGTCGTGGGTGGACGTGGGTGTGGTTGTAGGTGGACGTTCTAATTGGTCGCCAGTTGTCGGCAGCTTGCTGTAGATTGACGTCGACTACCAGCGACAACTACTAGGTTGTTGTAAACATTGTTGTAGGGGGCTCCAGTGGCCGGGTTTTCGGTGACCTGCTATGACCATGACAGTTGCTGGCAGTCGCCGAAAAAAAATCGCTGAAGTGGAACAGGCCCATACGTCTCACTCACTGCACACTCGTATCCATACACTGCACTCGCACACGGCACTCACACACTCACACCCCCATACACTGCGCGCGCACACGCTGATACACTGCACGCACGCTGATACATACGCGCGCGCACACGCAACGCACTCACAGATGCGCACGCACTCACACACGCTGATACATGGCGCACGCAATCACACTCTTACACTGCACACACTCAGGCATACATGGCACGCACGTGCTCGCACACTGCACACACTGATACACTGTATACACTGCGCACATTGTTACACTGCGCACACGCGCATACACAAGCATACATTGCACACGTGCTTGTACTCTGCACACACTGATACACTGCACACACTGATACACTGCACATGCACTCATACACTGAACACACTCAAACATACATTACGTACACACATACACCACACACGCTCGCACCCATACACCACACACACTCAGACCCATATGCTGCGCACACACACTTGCACATCAACAGCAGACACACACTCGCACTCTTACACCAGTCTCGGACTCAAGGTCCCACGTTACAGATACTAATTCTCTGACACCTGGCCCAAACACTCTCATCCCAGGCATTCACCCCCACTCATACATCACACACCAATATACTTACCAGGTCAGCACTCACACTCCTGCACCAGACACCCTCGCTCTCCCACACCAGCAATACACTCAGTCCCACACTCGCATTCCTGCACTGTGCTCCCACGCATATTCCCACAGTTGCTCTCACTCCAGACACATATTTGCACAAATACACACAGTTGGCTTCATGACCGTTTTCCCAAACCTCCGCCCACCCTGATTAGCTCTCACCGAATCCCACCTCTTGTCTGGCGTTTCTCCAGACCTTCCCTTTCAACATTTTGTTGGCCCCACCAAGAGGAATAATATTCAAATACCAACCCGCTGAAATACTATACCAACCTGTGAAGATCATTAGTTAAGCCCAGCATTCCCTGAAGTCTCCAGCCACTGTTAAAATGACCCAAAGTTTTCCTGCAATGTAATAAATAAATGTTTGGCTCGATCTATACACCATCGTTAAAAAACATACAACTCACAGTGCCTGTCTCCGCAGAGGCTAAATGGTTTTAAACACTGTGGGAACAGGGCTTCCTGAGACATCTCACTGCTCTAAGAATCTGGAACCACTCTGTCTGAACCGTGAATGTTCCCATTAGAATAGCTGCAAGTCTTGGACCTTATCATGGAAAAAAAAAACACAGCCCTATGGGTTTAGACATTTCTACAATAGAAAATACTCTCAGCACCAATTGGCATGGGATGGCGATGAAGACACCTTGAGAAAATAGTCACAAAAAGCTGGAGTCACTCAGCGGGACAGGCAGCCTCTCTGGAGAAAAGGGACAGGTGACATTTCGGGTCAAAACACTTCTTCAGTCTGAGAGTCGGGAGAAATGGAAACGAGATATACAGAAGGTTTCCAGATTTCCACAATCACCTCTCCATGTTTTCCAGGGATGCTCCCTGACCCATTTAGTTACCCCAGCACTTTGCATCCAGTCTCCAATAGTTTAGTTGAGAGGGATAGCATGGAAACAGGCTCTTCGGCCCCACCAAATCCAGGCTGACTTTATCCCACTTTCTCATCCACATTGTGCAATTTTGGGAGAGGCCAATTAACCTACAAACCTGCACGTCTTTGGGATGTGTGGGGGGGGGGGAGACCGGGGAAAACCCACGCGGCCACAGGAAGAACAGAGAAACTCCACACAAATTGTGACTATCATTCTGAATGACAGGTTGAATCGTTATCAGTGTTTGCATGAAGAATTGGGAGTCGGCAGTAGGGAGTAACGTTTCAATCTGAATCTTTACCTCACATTCTCTGTACAATCATCTCCCTGCCATTTCAGTTCTCGCCAACTCCTTGTACAATTATTCTCCCACCTCTCACCCGTCAGATATCCTTCTCTGCTTAATTCTCTTCATACTTTTATACCATGTTATTTTATTTAGTTAGCTCAGGTGTTAAATCTGTGGGACGGTGGATCAGCTGTAGAGGCGCTGCCTCACAACGCCAGAGACCCAGAATTAGTTTTAGTTTAGTATAGTCTATTGTCACGTGTACCAAGTTACAGCGAAAAGCTTTTTTATTGCAGGCGATCCAGTCAGCGGGAAGAAGAAACATGATTGCAATCAAGCCATTCAAAGTGTACAGATATAGGATAAAGGGAATAACATTTAGTGCAAGATGAAGTCCGATGAAAGATAATCCAAGAGTCTCCAATGAGGTAGATGGTAGAGCAGGACTGCTCTCTAGTTGGTGAGAGGATGGTTCCGTTGCTTGATAACAGCTGGGAAGAAACTGTCCCTGAATCTGGAGGTGTGCGTTCCCTGCACGCTAACACTATCATACACACACACCAGGGACAATTTACAATTTTACCTAGCTAATTACCCTACAACCCTGCACATCTTTGGAGTGTAGGTGGGAATCGGAGATCCTGGAGAAAACACAAGAGGTCTCGGGGAGAACATGCAAACTCCGTACAGACAGCACCTGCAGTCGGGATCGAACCCGAGTCACTGGCGCTGTAAGGCAGCAAATCTACTCCTGCACCCACTGATATTAGAGAGGAAAAATGCAAAGTTATAACATGTCCAATACATAAACCTTCCTGGTCACACATGGCAAATGAAAGCTGTAATAGTGTGTGTGTGTGTGTACATTGAAGTTGGCTTCTGAAATTCCGATCCATTGAAGCAGAGAGCATACATCACTATAACGTGTGTTTAACATTTGCACTTCTAATCCCGTTTCTGCAATGTCCACGGGTCTGAGTAAAAAGTAACTCAGGCAGTACATTCCCTCCACTTGCCTAAATCGATCAACTTAAAGGGTAGTTCGGGAACTACTTTACTCAAAGCTCATGAGAACTTGGAAGTGTGCCAAGAAGATTACGCTATTTGAACACCTAATTTCAGCTCACAACCCTGGCCACACTTGCTGATCCCACATGGCCTGAAGTTGCTTGGAGTGGGACACTTTCTTTACTGTATGTGGGCACCACCTCCACAAAAGACCCAAAGTACCGTTGCTTGTGTCAGCATGTTAAAGTATGGCTTCCAGACCAAGGGAGAGACTGGAGGAAGGGATCTAGAGAAGGATGGGTGTCCTACATCAGGAGAAGGAAGGAAACCACCAACTTGCTGCACCCACACTAGTGTGTAGGAAAGAATGGCGGACGCTGGTTTATACTGAAGACTGACACAAACAGCTGGACTAACTCAACTGGTCAGGCAGCATCTCTGGGGGAAAAAGAATAGATGATATCACATTAGGCTTTTTAAAAAATCCACGTCACTTCCTTGTTTAGAGATGCAGCACGGAAACAAGACCACCTGCCCACTGAGTCCATACTGACCATTAATCACCTGTTCACATGACTTCTCTGTTATTCCACTTTCTCACATTAGGGAAATTGTTTTACAGAGTATAATTAATCTATAGACCGCATGTCTTTGGGATGTGGGAGAAAACGCAGAGTATCCGGAAGAACCCCACACGGTCGCAGGGAGAGCATGCAAACTCTACACAGACGGCACCTGAGGTCAGGATTAAACCCCTGTCGCTGGTGCTGAGGCAGCAGCTGTGACGCCCATGTGTTATTATTCCAATCTCTCCCCCCACAGCTCACCCTCGCCATTACTCTCTTGCCCGCATCTGCTTTCATCCATTTGTTTACTTCAGTGAAAGTCATTTCAAGTTCTTAAAACACTATGATGCATCAGGAATCTCTATTCCCATAATGTTTGGAACCATTAGTTGCCACTACCCATGCTTTTACTACAACATATAGGCCATAGATTGAGTTATTATTAATTATTAATTTCATTTTTTACATTAGCGAGTGAACATTGCCCAGTCTTGGTTGTGTTAATCAATGTGTCATTCGAGGGAATATTAGACACAAAAAGCTTGAAAACAAAATCATTTTTTGTGATATTTTGTTTTGAACTATAATTTTACACATCTCAATATATAAAATCAGGCTGTGCATGAACATATTAAAATATTTTTACTTTTGAGGAAAATAATGAAGAATTACACCAAGCAAACACAAGTATTAGACTTTGTAAATCAAAGGTTGGTCAGTGACTTTCTGCATCTTCAGTTTATATTTCAACCTTCCAAAATCTGCAGTTTTTTAGATTTTCACCAGGTATCTCACAGTTCTATTTTATGCTTTTTCATCCTCTTATTTTTTTGTCCACCATTTAAATTTTTTAATTTGCATCTCTTCCTGTCAGATCATCCGTTTGGTTTCTAACTTTTCTCTTTTTTACGCACACACACACACAGACACACACACACAGACACACACTCTGTAGGAAGGAACTGCAGATGCTGGCTTAAACTGAAGATAGACACAAAAAGCTGAAGTAACTCAGTGGCTGAGACGGCAAGTGATAGGTGGATACAGGTGAGTGTTTGGCAGATCGTTGGATGAAGGCCAGAGATGAAAGGACAAAAGGCCGTTAAGGAGATAAGGATCGAAGAGGCGTGAAATGTGAAGCCAGTTTATCTCAATTTCTTGGGTTACACAAAAAGCTGGAGAAACTCAGCAGGTGCAGCAGCATCTAAGGAGCGAAGGAGATAGGCGACGTTTCGGGTCGAGACCCTTCTTCAGACTCAGTTCTCCTCCTCCCTACCCACTGCAATATCTCATTTCTTAATTGACTTCAAATTTTCAGTGACGGTTATTGTGGGGCTGTGGTTTTAAAGAAGAATAATATTATTGATAATAAAAGAAAATTCTTCTTTAATATAGGTCATCAACTTGACAGCACATTAGGGAGAGTTCTACTATGAACATAACAAACATCTTTATTATTAGTCCTAAAACAGAATGAATGGAGCATGCAACGGGTATCTGTGAATCTTCAGTACTTATAACACTACTTGTATTTTTTAACAAAGGGTTGTTCTTTTAGAAACATAGAAACATAGAAAATAGGTGCAGGAGGAGGCTATTTGTCCTTCGAGCCAGCACCGCCATTCATTGTGATCATGGCTGATCGTCCCCAATCAATAACCCGTGCTTACCACCTTCATTAGATATTTTAACAAAATATCTCACTGTCAATCTGCTAGTAACCTTAAGGTTTCTCCATGACTGTACCGCTGTTGATCACACATTGGGCTACAGAAGGCACGATTCAAGGAATTCTGTAACTTTTCCTTCTCAAAGTTTTGATCAATTGACCAAAAAATCCTCAGGCAAAATTTACCTGATGGACATCGGGTACGGTGGCACAGAGGTAGATTTGCTGCCTTACGGTGCCAGAGGCCTGGGTTCGATACTGACTATGAGTGCTTGTCTGTAGTTTGCACGTTCTCCCCATGACTTGCGTAGGTGTATTCCTGGTGCTTCGGTTTCCTCCCACACTCCGAAGATGTGCAGGTTAATTGGCTTGGTAAAATTGTATATTGTCCCTGGTGTGTGTAGATAGTGTTAGTGTGCGGGGGTCGCTGTTTGGTGTGGGCTTGGTGGGCCAATGGGCATCTCCAAACTAAGCACATCGGGCTACAGAGCACAAGATTCGAGGAATTTTGCTAATTTTCCCCCTCAAGTTTTTGATCAGTTTACCAAAATTTACCTGATGGAAATAAGTATCTCCAATCAGCAGATCAATTAAAAATCAGGAAACTGCCAACAGTTTTGTAATGGTGTAGATTAAATAGGTTCAGCACTAAACTCAAGAGCAACAGAAGATAGACACAAAAAGCTGGAGTAACTCAGCGGATCAGCCAGCATCTCTGGAGAAAGGGAATAGGTGACGTTTCTGGTCAAGGCCCTTCTTCCCCAACCCAAAGCGTCACCTATTCCTTTTCTCCAGAGATGCTGATTGACCCGCAGAGTTACTCCAGCATTTTGTATCCATCTTCGGTTTAAACTAGCATCTGCAGTTCCTTCCTTCACAAGAGCCACTGGTGGTTTGCAAAAACTCCGCTGTCGTGGCCAGTAACTCAATCTGCAGGCTGGCGTTGAGCGTTACAAAATGGAGTGACCACCTTTTCCTCCCGCAATGCATTGCATATAGAACTGCATTATCTGCACAACTCATTTTTCATATCATATGTTTCTGTGTATTTTTATGGATCACAGAACGAAGGAATTGGAAGGTTAAAAGCAATTCTCAGAAACCCGTGAATGAATCAGTATCTGGGCATGAAATTCTCAACCCAAGAAAAACCTGATTTCAATTTTGTAATTGAACACACATACTGTAATAATGTGAAGAATCCAATATTCATGTTTTTTAAAAACCTGATCTATTCTTTGCGGTACACATTTGAAGAAGTATGTATATTTAAGATGACAGCTTTCTTTCCTATGCTGCCAGGGCAGCCCGAATAAACCTCCACCTTCCCCCAACAAAAACTAGGCGATCATAAAGAGGGATATTGTCTTGTATCCTGGACTGACTAACAGAATATCTCCAGATTGGCGACGACTTGTGGTGAGAATTCCAATTCCTCCTTTAGTTTCATTCTTTCTGCCCATAGTTTCTGATTTCGTCCACATAACTTGTTTCTTCCACGGGGCAGCAGCGTGGCGCAGCGGTAGAGTTGCTGCCTTGCAGCGCCAGTAGATCCTGGTTCGATCTTGACCATGGGGTGCTGTCCACACGGAGTTTGTACGTTCTCCCCATACCCGTGTGGGCTTTCTCCGAAATCTTCGGTTCCCTCCCACACTCCAAAGACGTACAGATTTGGAGATTAATTGGCTTAGTACAAGTGTAAATTGTTCCGTGTGTGTGTGTGGGATAGTGTTAATGTGCAGGGATCGCTGTTTGGTGTGGACTCCATGGGTCGAAGGGACTGTTTCAGCGCTGTATCTCTACACTAAACTAAAGTTTCTTGTTTCTTCCGCACATTGGAAGCTTCTCGGTAGAACGAACAAACGGGAATCTGGACTTAGAACTCGATAAAATGGCGCCACATATGGCACTGGCATTAAACGCAAAATGAATTTCACTACGTAATGTTTGATTGCATATGTGCCAATAATTATCCATTAAACCATTGAACCATAGGCCAGGGATATCTGATTATTCTCACGTCTTTTGGTGAAAGTTGCAATGTTTTTTGTGGATGGCACAATTTACTGCAGAGCTTTTACTAGGTTCCTCATAAATTCCTTTCTGACAGAGACTGGTCCTGGATATAAAATTAATGATTTTAGTCAAGAACTTTCAGTTTGTCTGCAGTCTGCTTCGACCCTGCAACCTTATGAGAACTCTGCTCAAATAATTCCGCTCTCATCAAATTTGATTTTTAAAATGGTTTACCACTGGTGTCTTTCAGCTACAATAGTTCAATCCTCTGATGCTCCCAGCCTAAACATCTTCATGTCTCTGCCCCCATTTGAAGATGCTCACTAAAAACTTACCTCTCTGTTCAAATGCAACTCTGTTCTCAATAAAACTGTGTGTGAACACTGCCCAGTCCATCATGGGTTCTAACCTCCCCACCATCGAAGAGATCCACGGGAATTGCTGTCTCGAAAAGGCAGTTGGCAACATCAGAGACACGCATCCACAGCACCCATAGTCAGGATCGAACCCGGGTCTCTGGCGCTGTAAGGCA
Organism: Raja brachyura; assembly: GCA_963514005.1. The sequence goes on from OY740803.1 coordinate 34,805,505, forward strand.
GCAACTCTACCACTGCGCCACCTTAGTTAAAATGTGAGGTGGAACATTTTTTACCCGACTGACACTAGGCCACAGTCAGTTCCATTCAAATATCTAAGAGCAATATCTTAAAACAAAAAAAAAGATGACAACCTTTTCAGAAAGATTATAACCCAAAAGGTTGATAAGGGCGGAGCTAGAGCTCATAGGTTTAAGGTGAGGGGAAAGATTAAATTGGAGGGGCAACTTTTTACACACAATGTGGTGGGTGTATGGAATGAGCTGCCAGAGGAGGTAGTTGAGGCAGAAACAATAGCAGCATTTAAAAGACATTTGGACAGGAAAGATTTAGAGTTTGGGGGGGGGGGGGGGGTGGTATGCGCCAAATGCGGGCAGGTGGGACTAGAGTGCACCTTGGTCGGCATGGAGAAACTGGGTTGAAGTGCCTGCTTCTGTGCTGTTTATTCACCCTCATTAAGCAAATATATTAATTCATTCTGACCCTTTCAGAGTGGCAAATATACTGTGGTGGCATCTGGATTAAATGCTGGGTTTGATCGTACTTGATATCTAGTGGAGTGGGATTGTGCACAACTTTCTGGTGTTGCCAGAGAATCATAATGATCACTTGATCAAAGATAGACACAAAGTGCTGGAGGCACTCAGCGGGACAGGCAGCATCTCTGGCGAGAAGGAATGGGTCAGCATCTGCAATTCCTTCATGCATCATACTTATTTGATCAACTCTGTTTCTGCATTTAGTGTTTTTAAGTTATTAGTTACAGGGTCCAGCTCCCCGTTTTAAAAAATAATTTCTTAAACAATTTGCTTTGCGTGGGAATCAGACCAGTCGTCTGGCAAGGAATCATCTTTTGTACGTCTCGCAACTAATGTGTGAGACTTGAATAGTGGTCTGTTCTGGAACTACACACACACTCTCAGGGAAACCAACTTCCTGTGTTTTGTAAAGTTAGAAATTCTTTCACTGAAATGTCATTGGTTTGGGGTGACAGTTAAAGCAAACAACATTCCCCGAGTTTTACACATAGTGAGAAGTACTTTCCACAGTGGCAAATACTTTCCAGATTAACAGTTTAGTTTAGAAATGCATGGAGGGCATGGAAACAGGCCCTTCGGCCCACTGGGTCTGCGCTGGCCATCGATCCCCGTACACTAGCATTATCCTACACACTTGGGACAATTTACAATCATACCAAAGCCAATTAACTTACAAACCTGTACGTCTTTGCATTGTGGGAGGAAACCCATGCGGTCACGGGGAGAACATACAAACTCCGTATAGAAGGCACCCGTGGCGGGGATCGATCCCGGGTCTCTGGCGCTGTAAGGCAGCAGCTCTACCGCTGTGCCACCGTGCTGCTTTGTGGCCCAGTCTGAGTGCTGAGATCTCCATAATGTGAGGAGGGGGGGGGGGGGGGCAGGAGGCGGAGACAGTCAACAAATCAACCGTAACAAAATTATTCTAAAAAATACTTTTAACTCGTAAGATTGAAGCTGGAGCAGTCTCAGAGCAAAATGACCAATTCTTCAGGAGCTACCACCTAGTCCAGACCATCGTACATGATAGGACTCTGCTCACTGGTTGCTGAGAGAGGGGACATTGCGGGATAATAGATATGACGACATGGACAAACGTTTTGGGAAGGGGAAAAATAATCATCTTTGAGGTCACCAGCAGTAAATGCTTGTGTAAATATCAGCTATCTATTGCATGCAACTCCTCACAATTGATTCCAGTGAAACGGTTGCACAAAATGTAGTGCCCTTCATTCTTTGTCAGTGTACTGTGGGTGGCTCGATTGTAATCGTGTGTAGTATTTTCTTTGACCGGGTAGCACTCCAACAAAAGGTTTTCACAGTACCTCAGTACACTTGGCAATAATACATAGAAACATAGAAAATAGGTGCAGGAGGAGGCCATTCGGCCGTTCGAGCCAGCACCGCCATTCAATGTGATCATGGCTGATCGTCCCCAATCAATAATCCGTGCCTGCCTTCTCCCCATATCCCTTGACTCCACTAGCCCCTAGAGCTCTATCTAACTCTCTCTTAAATCCATCCCGCGACTTTGCCTCCCCTCTGTGGCAGGGAATTCCACAAATTCACAACTCTCTGGGTGAAAAAGTTTTTTCTCACCTCACATGATCTTCAAATCAAAATACCCCTTTCCTTTAATACATAAAGTCTGATGGAACCAGATATTGAATTACTCCAACTAAATTCACAACTCCCTGAGTGAAAAAGTTGTTTCTCACCTCAGTCTTAAATGACCTCCCCTTTATTCTAAGACTGTGGCCCCTGGTTCTGGACTAAATAAACTAAACTGGGGGGATTAAATGTGTGGATGTTAAATGATAAATGGAATTTCACCGTAGCGCCTGGCCAAGGAATCATTGCAGTGAAAATTAAGCAGAATGTAGAATGCCTTCCTCTGCACTTCCTCCACCCCACTGTGGGCATTGCACTTTACCTACAGAACTAATGTGCTACAATACTGAGAATTATATTCTGCACATCTGATCATAGCTTGCAAAACAAAGCCTTTCACTGCACCGGAGATAGACACAAAAAGTTGCTGGAGTAACTCAGCGGGTCTGGAGTAAAGGAATAGGTGACGTTTCAGGACGAGACCTTCTTCAGTGTCTATCTGCAGTTTAAACCAGCACCTGCAGTTCCTTCCTACACCTCTCACTGTACCTTAGTACTTGAGACCATAATGAAATTAAACCTAAAACCAAACACTCTCACCTGTTCAGTGGCTGAGATCAAAGACAAATGTCTTCTCCTGGATGCCTCGTGCAACACAAGATTTTTTTATTTCACAAGAGAATACAAAGGTTTATCAGACGAAATCGAAAGTAGCAGCAGTGAGATGGTTAACAGCGGAGGCTGGTTAGGGAGCTCTGCTTTCCAGCTTTATAATGCTGAGTCATATGCTGCCTCCAAGAGCTGTCAGGAGCTGGCACGAGATAGAAAGAGCTGGCCTTCAAATTGTAGCCTGAAGACAGCGCGGCCAGGTGTGGAGACTGCTGTGTCTGTAGGTGTAGGAATGTAAACCACGTCCGGTAGAATCATCTCGTTGCTATTCGGCAGGCACTAGGCCTGATGTGGGCGGTAGTTGGCAGTGCATCCTCTAAACTCAGATCACTTCCGAACTTCCATAGTGAATTATTCTCAGACTCTTAAAGCTGCATGGGTCCAGAGGAAGTTATTAGCATTCACTGCGGCTGCTGTGAGCTGTATTAACCCTTTAAAGCCCACAATTGTGATTAGTTATTTTAGTTTAGAGTACAGTGGGGAAACTGGCCCGCTGAGTCTGCATCGACCAGCTATCACCCCGTATACTTGCAATGTCTTACACGGGCGGACATCCTGGGGGGGGCAGGGGACACACCCACCCCCCTTTTTTTGTAATCCGGATTTTAAAACCGCTTTCCGCAAGACAATGGGGTGGGACTGCTGATCGAGGCCGGCGATTGGACGAGAGAGACGTCGGTCAGCAGGCAATGGGGGCGGGACATGATGATTCAGCGCGATAATTGGAGGGAGGTGTCGGTCAGAGGCGGAAGTAGGGGACACAGACCTGTGTCTCATCCGCAGCCAGGATCAATCCCGGCTCTCCGGCGCTGCAATCGCTGCCGAACCGCCACTGGACCGTCCCCGTCTCCCGCCCCCCCCCCTCCCCCCACGCCTGAGGGTGGCCAAAGACATTGGGAGTCAGGTGGGAGCTGTGCGCCCAGGCCCACAGTCAGCGCAGAGGAGCAGCAGCACTAAACCCAGCTCAACTCTGCTTGTCCCGCCAGGTTAACCTACAGCCCTGCCTGGACTTACAGGAAATATGGCCCAGGTTTATAGCCAGAGCGGAGGAGCAGCACTAGGTCCACGACTCCAGGCTGGTGTCCCGTTAATCCGGTGAGACTGGCAGTGTTGAGCTGATGGATTGAGCTGTAATTACCGTACAGTGCTCACGGCTGAAACCTCCGATGTCGTGTCCGTGTCAGTGTCCCCCGGTCCCCCCCATATTTTGATAGCGATTTCCGTGCCTGATCCTACACACTAGGGAATATTGTCCGGATTAAAAGAGGGGCTGGAGACAACCAGTTGCTGGAAAATCGGTGGTGGACCTGTATTGAGAATTAGAATTCTGCCAGATTTTCATTCATTGGTCTAACATTTTCCAATTCAAAATTCTCAAAAGTTAATCTGCACTCAGGACTTAAAGCAGTCCTGCCTGTTGAAATGTCTTTAAAAAGGAAGGTGTTCGATGAGACTGTCGCAAATGGCAGTGGGGGAAACAGCTGTGGTTATTTTCCATTGTCCATTCCATGGGTGAGTGGAACAATGAAACTGTTGCAACATGGGCCTCCAGTGGTTCACCATCCCAAGATTTTTCCCCATGTTGTTAGGAAGTCAATTCATGCCCGTCCTGCAATATCCTCCATTGTAGCAACCGATAAACAGGTCATATTCCTTAAGCAAAACGCAAGTGCTGGAGTAACTCATCAGGTCAGCCAGCATCTCTGGAGAACATTTTGGGTTGGGAACCTTCCGACCCGAAACCTCACCTATCCATGTCCTCCAGAGATGCTGCTGGACCCGCTGAGTTACTCCAGCACTTAGTGCGTTTTGCTCAAGATTCTGGCATCTGCAGTTCCTTGATTGCCCTATCCCTCAGCATGGTCGCCACTAGGTTGTAGTTCAAGGGGAATTTGCCGATTGGTTCTGGAGCAGTTCCCAGCTTCAACTTTGCAAGTTAAGTCACATTTAGAATAATTTTGTGAAGCGTGAATAATTGACTGTCCTCCACTTCCTCCCAACATTATGGAGATCCCAGTACTCTGCCTGGGTGGGAGAGTTCATCTGGAAAGTATTTCCAGATAATATATTTCTCACTGTGTGCAAAACTCGAGGAATTTTTTTTGTGTGCTTTAACTGTCTTTAGACTTTCGATATTCAGCGTGGAAATAGGCCCTTCAGCCTACTGAGTTCACGCCGACCAGCGATCATCTCGTACACCATCACTATCCTACCCACTGGGAACCATTTACAATTTACAGAAGCCAATTAACCTACAAACCTGGACGTATCGCGTGTGGGAGGAAACCGGAGCGCCCGGAGAAAACCCACGCAGGTCACATGGAGAAGGTACAAGCTCCGTACAGACGGCACCCGTAGTCAGGATCGAACCCAGGTCTCTGGCGCTGTAAGGCAGCAACTCTACCACTGTGCCGCCCCCAAACTGCAAACCAAAGAGTGCATAACTTTAGCAAACACAGGAAGCTAATTACCCTGTGTTTGTGTGCAATTTCTCTGTAGGATCCAGCGCAGGGAGGTCGTAATTTAAAATAAAGTGGGAGGATCTGTGTTGAACTAAATAAAGATTGCAGTATGATGTAGACGAAAGGAACTGCAGATGTTGGAACCTGGCAGAGAAAACAAAGTGGTGCAACACCACACATCTAGTTTGATCGCGCTCATCGCATGGAGTCGGATGCTGGTAGGACAGGCCCTTAAGTATTATCAGCTGAAGAACTAAAAATACCCAAACTTAATTACACAGATTATTACACACACATTGATTAAATGGAGTAGCTGATGGTAATATTGGTTTGATAGAACAGATATGAAACAACTGACTTGTTGTAAGGAAACGTTAATGCTTGTTAAACTATATTTGTAGAGCCATTAAAAGTAATAATTTATAGAAGGGTGGCACAGCTGGTAGAGCTGCTGCCTTATTTGCCAGAGACCTAGGTTTGATCCTGAATTCGGGTACTGTCTGTGTGGAGTTTGCGCGTTCTCCCTGTGTTGGGTTTACATGGGTTTCCTCTGGGTCTTTTGGTTTCATCCCACATCCCAAAGACGTGCAGTTTGTGCGTTAATTGGCCTCTTTAGAATTCCCCTTGGTGTGCAGGAAGTGGACGTGAAATTGGGATAACACAAGACTAGTGTGAACAGGTGACCGATAGTCCACGTGAACTCACTGGGCCGAAGGGCCGCTTTCCTATTCCTCATCATAGTCTGGACTGTATCTCCAGACTAATCAGAACTAAACTAAACTAAAAATGAAGTCGGAGTAATGACTGGATGAATAACGGCATCCATTATACTCAAAGTAAGACAAATGTTGATAAAATCATTCATTTTCCAAACATTCTTTGAATTATTATTATATTTTATGGCATCCAGTTTCAGATGCCCTTGAAGGGTCGTAAGCAAGAGATGATGCAGTTTCAAACATGTTACTAATTAGTATTTTACGAACGTGCACTTAATTGATTTAATTTGTGGTCTTTACCGCTTTAATAACAACTTGTGGCACTGACATCCCTATTACAAACGGCATGCCGTGCTCCAGTAATTATGGACAAGGGCCTGGGTAACAGTTATGAAGTGCATGCAGTAGGAGGAGGCTTCTGAATAAAGAAAGGTATCCGTGCAAATCCGAAACCTTCATGTATTAATGAATATTACGATGCTAGTTGAAAGGGACTGGGGTGGTTAAAACAGGTGTTCGTGATGAATTTTTAATTCTTCCTAAATCTTCAGGGATGTGCCTGGAATAGAAAGGGCCCACATTCTTAATTTAACGTGGCAGAGAAATCAATAATATGCCATTCATTTGCTAATTTATTGTGCCCCTTATGTAGAATATATTTTGGAAATCGCCCAGTGTGAGTGAAACTTATGCCGTTGCATTCTGTGTCAGTCTAATGTCCTCATTCCATTTCAATATGTGTGGGACAGATTGTAATTGTAACTGTATGTACACCGTCACACCCAGTGGGAGCAGCATTGGCAACAAGCAGTTAACGAACAAAGATGGGGAGTGACGCTCACATTTATTTTGTAGGCAGGACTTTAGAGATGTGTAGAGGCTGGTTTACACCGAAGATAGACACAAAGTGCTGGATTAACTCAGCGGGTCAGCCAGCGTCTCTCGAGAAAAAGGGTGGGTGACGTTTTGGATCGGTGCCCTTCTTCAGACTGAAAGTAGAAGCGGTGAGGGTGGGGGGGGGGGGGGGGGGGGGGGGCGGGGGGTGGACTTGGGCGAGGAAAAGGATGGGTGTGGTTTTGGGTCGAGTCCCTTCTTGATGATTGTGGAAGGTTCAATGTAGGACAAAATATGAATTCCAGAACCTCAGACAAACTCACTGATATGCATCTTTCTGTCTTTTAAACCCCCCCCATCCCCCCCCCACCCCCATGTAACGATGAATTAGAATCAAATGCTGAAGCTGTTGGTGATTTTTTTTAAATCATGAATTTGTGAAATAATTTTGGTATGAGCTTGATAATTGGAACTCCGAAGCTGTTTGTATTCTGGATGCGAACATTTTATTGTATCCTGTTACCTTGGGCATGGTGACTTAAGCCAGGCTGATGATTCCTTCTCACCCAACAAAACTGACTTTATTACAGGTTATAGCTTAGTATGTTGGCAATGATGGCATGCGTACATCCTGTGGATCATAGCAACAGTTGATGCATCCGGTCTGTAGTATGGACAAATTGTGATGAGAAAATCAATAACGGCATTTTAAAACACATTTGGACAGGCACATGGGCAGGAAAGGACTAGAGGGCCGTGGGCCAAACACAGACAGGTGGGACCAATGTAGATGGAGCACCTTGGTCGATGTGGGCAAATTGGGCTGAAGGGCCAGTTTCTGTGCTGTATGACTCTGACTAATGCAGACAGCTGAGAACAATTGGGGAGGGTCAGGGAGAGAAAACACAGGGGTCCGTTTGTTGATGAGGTTACATAATCCATGAACAATAAGGAATAAAAATGTTGTGAATTTTAAGCTGAAAAATTGCCACTGTTTCTCAGCTGGAGTTCATGTTGACAAGGTACTGGAGCAGAGTTAGGCCGTTCAGCCCATTGAGTCTACTCTGTCTTTTGTTCGTAGCTTAATTATTTCTCCCCCTCAACCCTATTCTCCTGTCCTCTTCCCATAACCCTTGACATCTTTGCTAACCAAGAACCTTTCAATCCCTGCCTTAATGTCCATGCTGAGTTTGACAAAAACCATTCAGCCATAATCATACTTTCTGTGGTGTGTCGTGACTTTCTGTTAATTGTTGAATCTATATTGTATCAGATAAAGGTCCAAATGAAACAAATGTTTTGCATAAAAACCTTGTGCGTGGTTTTAGGATCGTAACCTCAGTGGTTGGGGAGCAGGGACCTTACAATGGGGTTACGGGACGAGGGAGTCTAGTGGCATTTACATCTTCCCATTTTTCTCTCAAAAACCGCAAGATGAAGGCTGGGAAAACAGGTTAAATATTTCAACTGTTTAGAAGACAATACAGCAAATCGGGCTCTGCGGTTCTTGAGGAAGCGAAACTCACCTGTCTTTTCTTGGCATAGTTCTGTGTCATACGGCAGGCTAACGTCAGCCAAGCATTGCTGGCAGCCCGGGGTCAGTTTACTTGGATAGAAATGAACTCTGAATTGTGAGCAATCATTTCCCAGCCCAAACCTGACAAAACAGATCGCACATAATTGCTGTTTCTTTATCGTCCAAGTTCAAAGGTGTAGTTTGCGCAATTAAGTGAGTACAAACGCGCTGGGTTTGACACCTGCAGTGCTGGAGAGAAGAGTAATATTAAAAAGCGACGTACCTAAATGCCCTGTTATGGAAAACGTTTCCCATGAACTGACACTGGTCTGAAGAAGGGCCTCGACCGGAAACGTCACCCATTCCTTCTATCCAGAGATGCTGCTTGTCCCAGCTGAGTTACTCCAGCATTTTGTGTCTCTGGTGTAAACTAGCATATGCAGTTCCTTTCCACACAGTTCAACACAAATATTTTTTGAATTATTTTCTCCGTTATATACATAACAACAGCAGTGTCATAGGGTCATGGAAACAAGCCCTTTGGCCCAACTTGCTCGTTCTGACCAAGATGCCACATCCACAATAGTTCCTCCTACCCGTGTTTGGCCCATAGCTCAGTACATGAGACAATAAATGAAACTAATGAACTAACTAAGGGTCCTGACCTGACTCGCCCATCCATGTCCTCTGCCTCCTGACCCGTTGAGTTACACCAGCACTTTATGTAATTTCAATCTAGCGAACGACCCCAGAGTTCTCAACAGTTTCCTGCTGTGGTCTTACATGGGTGTTATTTTGGGGGTGGGGATGATTGAGGAAGTGGGCAAGCACTTTGCTTCTCACCCTGGGTGTTCACCTCTGTCATGTCAGCTGGGAGAGACACAAAGTGCTGGAGTAACTCAGTGGGTCAGGCAGCATCTCTGGAGAGAAAGGGAGGGAGACGAAGTCTGAGGAAGGGTCCCGATCCAAAAATCCCGACCCATCCTTTTTCTCCAGGGATGCTGCCTGACTCACTTAAGTTACTCCAGCACTTTGTGTCTATCTTTGGTATAAACTAGCATCTGCAGTTCCTTCCTGTACATTTTGGGAGCTGGAAGAAACGGGCTGTCCATCCCCTTTGTCTACCTGGCACTTTAGACTCCACGCTGCTCAGATACTCCAAGCTACTTGTGCTCATCTTCTGAAATGAAGCGTTGTTGTTGTTGTACACAGCCATATCCACTACCATGCATTGCACCGTATGTCCATATCCCAGGCACATCAGTCACCTTTGTGCATCACTGCTCCCTGTGTATAGACACAGAATGCTGGAGTAACTCAGTGGGTCAGGCAGCATCTCTGGAGAAAAGGAATGAGTGGCGTTTCATCTCCCAAGCCTTCTTCACTATGAGGGAAAGTAGAGGTATGACAAGGTTCAGAGCAAATCAGAGCCGGCACCAATGGCCAAAGAAAGGTGGCGACCACAATGGTTCATTGTTGGCTGTGGAAGAAGTGATACGAGCAGTGAAACTAGAAGGATGACTGGGGTGGGGGAGGGACGGACAGAGAGAGGGGATGCAATGATTGCTTGAATTTCGAGAAATCAAGATTCACACCGCTGGTTTGCCAGCTGCCCAAGCGAAATATGAGGTGCTGTTCCCCCAGTTTGCGTTTGGCCTCACTCTGACAGCGGAGGAGGCCCAGGACATGACACAAAGGTCGGTACATGACACAAAGGTCGGTATGGGTAGGGGAGATATAATGTTTGGCTACTAGGAGATCATTTAGTCCAAGGTGGACTGAGCATAGGTGTTGAGCCTAACGATTGTCCACTCTGCGCTTGGCCTTGCCGATATATAGGAAGTCCACACTTGAGGGGCGGCACGGCGGATCAGTTGCTGCCTTGCAGTGCCAGAGACCCGTATTCGATCCTGACTACGGGTGCTTGTCTGTACAGAGTGTACATTCTCCCTCTGACCGCGAGGGTTTTCCCCGGGTGCTCCAGTTTCCTCCCACACTCCAAAGACGTACAGGTTTATAGGTAATTGGCTTCTGTTAATTGCAATTGTCCCGAGTGTGTGTGGGATAGTGCTAGTGTACGAGATCTCTGGTTGGCGCAGACTCGGTGGGCCAAAGGGACTGTTTCCACAAGTCCAAACAACAGATAGAGTCGATGTGGTTGGAGGAGGTGTGGTCCACACTGATAGAGGCTGGGCCCCCTTGCAGCTCATGTTTAATGCACGTTTTCATGCAACATGGAATTTCCAGCCACAAAGAGACCCTGAGATGAAGCGAAAGAGAGAGCATTTTTGTCTGCATCGCTCACCAGCTCTGGAGCAGTACAGTGCTCCTCTCCACTCGGAACAAAGAGAGGATTGACTATGCTTGGTGAAATGCCATTTGTTGTGCACTGTGTTCTCCAATGCTTATCGCCCATTGTTTACACTGTGGGTTGAGGCATAGTCTAATAGTTGTGTATAGCACGAGGAAGGTTGGATGAACTGTAGGCTTTTGAATTTGGAGAGAGGGAATCCCTTTGCTGCTGTGTTTCCAAACCACAGTGTTAATCTCACTCAAACAATATTGATCTTTGATAAGTCTTAGAACAATCCCATCATGGACAGGGCAGGCACAGTTCTAAGGTAAAGCTGAGAGATAAAGCATGCTCCTCAAAGTTTTTTTTCCTCCCACTTAATCCATTACTTCTCTCGGTTGGAATAGAACCAAGGTTAAAAACTAAGGATCCCCCCCCCCCCTTCCTTCCCTGTGTCTCCCTTGAACACGCACGCATTTTCCCCCTCCTTCTCTTCGACTAATATTCCTTCCTCTGGCTTCACCTCTTCTTTCCTTAACTCAGATCTTTTATATTTGCATCTCTGGCCTTTGTCCAACAAGCTGACTATCAGAACCTCCCCTCACCTGCATCCACCTAACACTCGTGAGGTTTAATCTTGCTCCTCCTCCTCTCTTCCAGCTTCCCTCAAGAGGGGAAGCATTTAACGGGGCAACCATGAACCGTCATCTTTCTCCTTGCCTGACCATCTTCATCAGTTATAGGAGCAGAAATAGGCCATTCGGCCCATCAAGTCTACTCCGCCATTCAATCACACTTAAACTATCATTCCCTCTCAGTCCCATTCTCCTGTCTTCTCCCGATAATCCCTAACACCCGTACTAATCAAGAATTTATCAATCTCCTCTGTAAAAAAATCTATTAACATGGCTGCCACAGTTGTCTGTGATTCACCACCCTCTGACTAAAGAAATTCCTCCTCATCTCCTTTCTAAAGGTACCTCCTTTTATTCTGAGGGTATGGGCTCTGGTCCTAGACTCTTCAACCTTTGTGCCCCGGGAATGCCTCCTACAGCCGATCTTGAGGGCATGGAAGGTAAGTCCCCCGGTTTTTCTTACCGGCCCTTGCAATCAATGATTGTCGTGGGGATAGGTGGAGCAGTTGATGCCCAGGTGCGTGGAGTGAGTTAGGGCGATTGGTGCCAAGAGGAAAGAAAATGTACAAAATCACGAGAGGAATAGATGCGGAGTCTCTTGCACAGTGTATGGGAATCGAGAACCAGAGGACATAGGTTTAAGGCGGTGGGGGAAGATTTAATATGAACCTGAGGGGTAACCTTTTCATTCAAAGAGTGGTGGGTTTATGGAACGAGCTGCCTGAGGAGGTAGTTGAGGCCGGTACTATCGCAATGTTTAAGAAGCATTTAGACGGGTATATGGATAGGACAGGTGTAGAGGCATATGGGTCAAATGCAGGCAGCTGGGACTAGTGTAGATGGGACACGTTAGCCAGTGTGGGCAAATTGGCCCAAAGGGCCAGTTTTCACGTTGTAAGACTATAACTCCAAGATGGCTGGTGTGGAAGGTGCTTAGACGAGAGCTGTGAGCTTGGGCTCAGGTACTCTGGTACGGAGAGGTTGTGTGGAAAGGCCCGAAGGAGAGCAGATGAGAACACATCTGAGCGGATCTGCCCGAGTCAGGCTCTCGGCACCAGCTGGGATCTGCTTAGGGAGTCCCCCTATCGTGCTATTAAAACCTGGTTGAACTGAGAGTGCCCGAGGACAGGTGTGCTTTGCTACCGCCTGATCCAACTTCTCCAAGCTATACCAGAGCAGTACAAGTGCACGAGAGCTGACAGGGAAAACAATTAGTCGATGTTGTAATTTGCAACAGGAGGCACCCAGTCGTATATCCACAATGGCATTTTCTGATCCGTGAACCATCATAATCAGGTTCCTCTGCAGGAATAGTGCTGAGGAAAACAACCCAGGCCCCGGTAGTCTCCTGGGGCGTGTCTGATATCGGGTGTGACACCATGGGATGTGTCTGACACCATCTGCTGTGACAATTGGGGGATTGAGTCTAATTACTTGACCTGCTGCTGGAGTAGTTGTTGTGGCTCTTGCCGATAGGTGATTTGCGGATATACGGAGGAAAGAGTTTGCGCAGTATACTTGGGCTGTCAGAGGTGTGCGGGTGACCTGTGAATGTTCATATTGCTGTACATGATCTGAAATACAAAGAAGGTTGTTTTCCCACCATTAGTAATAGTAAGATTAAATGAGAACTTACCAGTTTGAAGTTTGATCTTTATTTTATGAGGAGTTACGATGAGGGATTACGTGAAGACCCCGCCAGCACGCATGCGCGACATTCTTCAAAGCAGTGGTGTGAAATCACAGACAGCAACGTAGACTAATATAGTAAGATAAGAGAGAACTTTCATACCAGTTGATCTTTATAATAGAGGGTTTGGGAGCGGAGGGCACGTAATCCCTCATCGTAACTCCTCATAAAATAAAGATCAAACTTCAAACTGGTAAGTTCTCATTTAATCTTACTATTTTACTTCGGAGTCACGTGAGTGACTACGTGAAGATTTCAAAGCCCTGTGATTTCATGCCCTGGAACACCCCATGCTCACACACTGCTATGCTGGGATAAGAGGATGAACGTATTTCAGACATGACACTGGCTGAAAAACAAAATAGGTATTTATTCATACCAAAACAAAATATATATCCCATATAGGGTAATTATTTAGCAGAACTCAAAATTCTTCCTGCAAAAGAGTCAGGAGAGGCCACGGGTTTGTTATAAAAGCGTTGAAACGTCTTCTCATTGCTCCAACCCGCTGTGGCCAGGATGTGGTCCATGGGTACTTCCATCATCCTAGCCGCCGAAGTGGATGCTGCCCTGGTGGAGTGAGATTTAAAAATATTAGTGTCCACCCCCGCCGCATCCAGTACCACCCTTAACCATCTAGATATGGTTTGCACCGTGACTTTGTGGTGGGGCTTTTTGTGGCTTATAAGCAAAGCTTTCTCCGTGCCCCTGAGAGACTTGGTGACTGAAATGTAACGTGATATCAAAGTGACGATGCAGAGTCGAGTATCTGCTGGATAGGCTAGAAACTCTAATGTATGTACAGACGATCCGGGTCGATCTTGTTTTAACAGCCCCTGCATATGAAAAGTGATTTTGCCATTGGAGATAGTCATGGCATCCAGATTTAACTTGTGCAGGGACTGGACCCGTTGTGCCGTGACAACTGCCATAATCATTACCATTTTGTAGGTGAGATTGTCCAAGGTGAGCCCCGAGTTTGGTGTCCATCCTCACAACATAGTCAATACTATGCTGATATCCCACGTGTGGTTGTATCTGGGCCTGGGGGGATTGGAATTAAATATTCCTCTCATTAGCTTAGACACTAATGGATGTGATCCAATGCCCAGTTGATCACTCCCCTTGCCCAGATAGGTTGATAGGGCACTCCTGGCACAATTAATGGCACTGTAGCTTAATCCTTCATCGTAGTGAAGGGTAGCGAGGAATTCCAGAACTTCCGTGATGGTAGCCGATTCGTAGGTTGTGTTTGTTGTAGAGCAGAACACTTCCCACTTCCTGATGTAGGTCAGGTACTGTTTCCTAGTGGACTCCCTGCATGACGCTGAGATGGTATCTATTGTTCTGTTGGTGAGTCCGTATCCCAGAAGTGGCAGTTTCAGAATCTGCAAATCAACAGGTCCATGCGGTCATGACATGGATGGTGTTCCCCTGTGACGGGATGTATTAATAGGCTAGGTCGTTTGTTGACCCGAATACAAGGTTCTGTGGCCATCTTCTGTACCGCTGGGAACCATGGTTGGGTAGGCCAGTCGGGCACAACCAAAATACCCGATGCGGAGTCTTGTCTGATTTTTTGCAAGACCCGACTGATGAGGCAGAAGGGGGGAAAGGCATAACAGAACAAATCCCCCCCCCAATGTAGCGTGAAAGCGTCCATTGCTACTGCCCCTGGGTCTGGTTCCCAAGCAACATATGTTGGCAGTTGGTGATTTAATCTGGATACAAAAAGGTCGATATCTGGTGTCCCATAACGTTCTACAATATCTGTGAACACTTTCCGATCCAACATCCATTCTATGTTGTCGTTGAATTTGCGTGACCTGGTGTCTGCCACTGTGTTTAGCTTACCTGGAAGGTAAGTGACTGAAATCCAAATTTCCCTTTGCAGACACCAGTGCCAGATATTATTAGCCAATTCATCAAATGATATCGACTTTATTCCACCCATATGATTAATATAAGCCACCACTGTGGTGTTGTCAATTTGTAATCTAACATGTACTTGGTGCATGTCTGAGCAGTATGCCCTAAGGCCATGAAATGCTCCCAGCATTTCTGAATAATTAATCCCCAATGTTTCAAATAGGGTTAGCACTTGTGCACTCCATCTGCCTCCACAACTAGTGGTGGTATTAGTTGCTCCCCAACCTTTGGCACTGGCATCAGTTTGTAAGATGACCGAGGGATTTATGATAGTGATGGGTTTGGAACAGAATTGAGCATTTTCCATCCACCAATTTAATTCAATTCTTGCCTTTTCTGGTAACTTCATAGGCCTGTCGAAATGGCCTGCATGACTTTTGAGAGCTATAATTTTAGCTCTTTGTAGGTTTTGATAATGCAGTGGTCCGAATTGTGCTGCGGGAAAAGCAGCCACTATCTTCCCAATTACCCTGGCCACCTGCCGTATGGATGGATCCCTGATGCCAGTAAGGCTCCTGCAAGCTTCTATCAAGTCCACCACCTTGTTCGGTGGTAAGGTGATAGACATTTGCACCGAGTCAATGGTGAACCCCAAGTAATCCATGGTAGTAGAGGGTTCCAACTTTGATTTATCTGGATGTATGATGAACCCCAGCTTTTGAAAGAGATGTTTTGTGGCTAGAACTGCCAATGTAGCCGTTTCCAAATTCTCCCCGACAATGAGGATATCATCAAGGTAGGCCATAACAGTATGGTTTTGTTTCCTTAAATAGGCCAAAGCTGGTTTCAATATTTTGGTGAACAGCCTGGGTGCTGATGATAACCCTTTGGGTAAGGCTTTATATTGCCATAATTGTCCCATCCAGATAAATTTAAGGTATTTCCTATGATCCTTGTGTATTGGCACTGAATAGTATGCATCTTTAAGGTCAATGCATGCCATGTAGTACCCATTAGCTATTAGCTGTCTAGCTGTGTCAAAAGTGTCCATTTTGAAATGAACATACTGAACAGAAGTATTCAGTTCGGTCAGATCTATGATTATGCGGCACCCGCCATCTTTTTTATTTTTGGTAAATATATTAGATACGAACTCCTGAGATTCTCTGGTGGTTCTCTCAATTACCCCTTTACTAATTAGTCTTAATAGGTCAGCTTGGCCTGCCGTTCATTCTTTTTGTGAAAGTATAAACTTTCAGCTAGGCGAATGCTGGACCGGGGTAGGGAGTTCGTAAATGAATTCAATTTTATAGCCCTGAATACTTCCGAGTATGTAAGGATCAGAGGTAAAAGTGCGCCATACTTCATAAAACAAGTGCAACCGGCCTCCCACATAAGATGAATTTAGACA
Organism: Raja brachyura; assembly: GCA_963514005.1. The sequence goes on from OY740803.1 coordinate 34,821,751, forward strand.
AGCAATGTTCCTGGGGGAGCCAGACCCACCTACCTCCAAGGTTATTGCCGGTGTTGCGGTCTTTGCCCTTGTTTCTTCTGTTGAGTTGCTGCGTTGTAGGGGTGGCGCATTTTCCAAGAAGGCCGGGCTGGGCCATGGCCTAAAAAAGACCGTTGTGCAGGTGGGCCGGCCTTCGAGCTTTCACCACCGGACGGTCTGTTGTGATATCGCTGTCCGGTGGGTGTGTAGGGGTGCTGCCGCTGTTGGTAGTGAGGTTTGGAGGTACTGGGTACCTTAATCAGGCCTATGGCCTTGGCCTCCTCGTCCAGGTCTTTCACCTGTTTGGGGAGGTTATCCCCGAACAGCAGATTTGGTGGTTGAGCGTTACCTGGTCTGCATAACCCCGCAAACTTGGGGTTAAGTGCCGGTTTGATAATGCTCTTCCTGTAGTTATTTATCTCGTACTGTGTGTTACACAGCAAGGCCAGAGCATCCTGTAGTTCTTCCGGTAACTCTATTCCCACCGCAGTTCTGGCCACTGCCGTAATCTCGGCGGTCAAAAGTTTCAGGATCCTCTGAGGTTTGACTTCTTGCCCTCTAATCGTAGGGCTCATGTTCCCCCATATAGGGTTATTCACCGCAGGAACAGTCAGTGAGTTACAATTTTCAGGAGCAAGATACTTATCAGCTGTTGCATTGATGGCTTGCTCCTGAAGCTGGTTTGTAGTCATATAATTGATACTAGCTGCCAGCTTTGGGTGGATAGGTAGGCCTTTTTGAGAAGGAACTGCATGCTTGTTTACCATATCCAGTAACTCTTCTTGCACCCCTGACACTGTTGGTTGTTCAGCCAACCCCCTCTTCAGGGTCAGCCCAGTTCTGACCCCCAATGCTCCCCTGCGAAGAGGGCGAGACATTAGGCAGTCCATGATAGGATCCTGCCGTGGGCCTGCGAAGAGGCCCACCGTGACTCTGCCCCTGCAAAAGCAGGTCACGCTGGAGCAATTGCTCCACCATCCGCTCCATGCGGGCAAGACGACCCCCGTCGCTATCAGCGAACGGGGTGTCCTCGGGACTGGACCCAGCTGGGTCGGCGGCCCCGTCCGACTTTCGGGTGGATTTACCGCCCGACCGCGGCGTATCTGTGGCCCTCATAGGCGAAAAGTCGGGAGCTGCGGGTAACACCTGCAGCTCAGGAGAAGCGGCACGCTGCTGGCTGCTCTCCATGGCAGCAGCTCTTGCCGCTGCTCTTTTCGATTTCCGCGACTCCATGTAGAATTCCTGAAAAAACAAGTATACACTGAGTCGCCACGCTCGCCACTCCGGTGAGACTTACCTTTCGTAAGTTTTTTAAACTTACGCTGGAGGAGCCCCGCTCCTCCCGACTGTCGCTTCCGCATGCGTACGACGATATGTCGCGCATGCGTGCTGGCGGGGTCTTCACGTAGTCACTCACGTGACTCCGAAGTAAAATTGGCCTTCGACTCAGATACACAATTCAAAGCGCCAAACTCTACCCAGAACTGATATCAGCCAAAACCATCGTACTTTATTTATCTTGTACAATAGGGTGGCATGGTGGCACAGCGGTAGAGTTGCTCCCCAACAGCATCAGTGACCTGGGTTTGATCCCGACTACAGATGCTGTCTTTATGTAATTTTTACGTTCTCCCTGTGATCATGTGAGTTTTCCCCAGGTGCTCCAGCTTCCTTTCGCACTCCAAGGACATACAGGTTTGTGGCTTCTTTAAAAAATAGTAAATTGTCCCAAGTGCATAAGGTAGTGCTAGTATATGGTGATCACTGGTCGGAGCGGGCTTGGTGGACCGAACGGCCTGTTTCTGCGCTGTATTTCTAAACTAAAACAAAAGTATTGGACCTTCAGTTGTAAAGGGAGATGATGGTATTTGTTTGCATTGAACTGGAAACACCAAATTTAAAGCACATGGCAACTATTTGATTGGAGACAACTAATGGCATTTTCCATCGTCAGCATTTTGGGAATCTTGTGCGAAGAACCGGCTTAGAAAAAGTCCATCTACACTTCGCACTGCCTCGGCAAGGCTACCAGCATAATCAAGGACGAGTCACTCCCTTTTCTCCCCTCTCCTATCGGGCAAGAGGCCATACATTGCTTGCTGTCGACCATCACCCATATCTAGGAGTCGAGTTAAGCAAAGATTTAAGTTGGTGACGCGTATTAGTCAAGTGTCCAACAAAGCAAATCGAACTCTCTGCCTACTCAAAACCAATTTTCACGCATGTAGTACATCCGTCAAAGACAATGCCTACAAGTCCTTGTTCAGGCCCAAATTGGAATATTGTGGAGCTGTATAGGATCATTTCAACAATAACAACAACAAGATCACCCTGGAGAAAGTACAATGCCGAGCAGCTCGCTTTGTATGTAATGACTATAAGCGCTTATCAAGCGTGCATAATATGCTGACTTCTCTTGGATGGGATACCCTAGAGCTCTGCAGAATCAGGCTAAGACTTATTGCAATTTACAAGGATTTTCACAAAATCGCACCATCAAATCTCCTGTCATCCCAGAGCACCAACTGCCATGAAACAAGACAAAATAACGGTCCCTACATCAACTCGCCAAATTTCAATAAACCTTGCTACCAATATTCCCTTTACCCAAGGACGATAAGGGAATGGAATAGGTTACCACCCAACACACGTGCTGCTCCTGATGTTAAGTCGGTTAAAAAGGGGATTGAGCAACTAGATCTCCTCAACTTGGTCGAAAAGGCCCACTTCAAAATGTAATCACCACTCTACTCACTCCGACCTGCGCGAGATAACCACTGAGGTGTTTGCGCAGTAATCAACCAGAACCAGAGGCACAGAAGTGTGAAAACGCACACCTCCAGATTCGGGAGCAGTTTCTTCTCAGCTGTTATCAGACAAATGAACCATCCTATCACCAAGAAGAGAGTGGCCCTAAGATACCATCTAAGACCCGAGGACTATCTTTAATCAGACATTACTGGACTCTAACTTGCACTCAACGTTATTCCCTTTATCATGTATCTGTGCACTGTGGACAGCGCGATTGTAATCATGTACAGTCTTTGCATGACTGGTTCGCACGCAACAAAAAGCTTTTCATTGTACCTCCGTTCACGTGACGATATACAAAAGTAAATGGCAGAAAATAAAGACCATAAATAAAAACAGCAGGAACGACCCTAAAATAAATATTTCATATGTTCAGAAATCCCAGAGCCATGTAGAAGATTTTAATGCTGGTACTCTTTCCATTTAACTAACTTAATAGGGTGCTCGATTAACTGGAACATCCACAGCCAGAACTGGCGCATATTCAATACGACAAGAAAGCATTTTGTATTAAGTAGCAAAATAGTAAAAATCGTTGACCTTTACCAGTATATGGCTAGAACTTCACTCACAGCTGCACACAGTGAAATGCCTAAGATGTGGACTATTTTACTGTTTTACTGTTCAATACTAAGCCCTCTTTCATTGCAATTCAGTCATACGTTTGAACAGGAAAGTAATGCACAGCATTACTAGGCATTGTTCATAGGTTGTGCAGACCTGCACTAGCCTTCAGACTTGGTCTCGGATAACCTCATTGCAAATGCTTGTATTATACCACTAATGTAGTGTTTAGTTTAGAGATGCAGTTCAGAAACGGGTTCTTTGGCACACAGAGTCCGCACCAACCAGTGATTAGCACACACGCACAGACACAGAGACGCACACAGAGACACACGACAATTTTGCATTTACAACAAACCGAAGATCTCGGAGAAAACACACGTGGAGAACATACAAACTCTGCACTGACAAGCACCCATAGTCAGTATGAAACCCGGGTCTCTGGCGCTGTAAGGCAGCAACTCTACTCCTGCGCCACCGTGCCGGTGTTAATAATCTGCAGATTTTTTAATACCACGCTAATTGTGGGATAAAGTAGCAATAAGAAAAATGAGGCCTACTTCACCAAAGAAACTGATGAAAGCAAATTGGTGGCATTTTTTTAGGCACAAATCTTTGGTGCTGTTTTACTGTGGCTGAAATGTTTTAATGAATGAAAACAGTGGTTGAGAACTGAACATGGAACATTGATGGTATTGGCAACTGTTCCGTTGTAGTTGCTTCAGGAAATAATATTGAGTTGATTAATATCTCATCATTGACATTACAAAAAAAAAATCTAATTACATTTTACACAAGGAATGTGCCCGCCCGCCACAAACACTTGATAATAAAGAAATAAGCTTTTTGATTCAATGGCAATTTGATCATGTACAATGCGGTTACAATCACACATACATATTTACAGCAGAATGGAAACTATAACGACTTTCACAAACTGAGCAGTTCAGGCAAATGAAACATACAGATAAATATTTGCATCGTTTTTTTTTTTTTACCTTTTTGAATGAACTCCTCCAGAGAAAGTACCAAAGAATCAAGTGTCTACTTTCAGTAAATAGACTATAATTATACGAGGCACCAAAATGCACAACCTGGGGGGGAGCAACATTTCCAACGACCTATAAATGTCATGTTCACAGGGACCATGGTAGTAAACATCTAAACTTCAGTAATTAGCAGAGTCAGATTCTACAATGTTGTCCTTGGGAGAACTATATATTTTTTTAAAAAGCTGCCTGTCAAAAGGTGTCACCGAGCTGATGTTTTATTCTGTCTCCTTATTAGACATAAATAATGCTGTGCTGTGGTGGAGGATATATTGGAAAGCATCAGATATGACTATTGCACTCCTGTTTTCCAGAGAAATTGGACAGGATATTACTGCAGGGGCTGTCCCATCTTGATTCACCACCTTCAATTTACTAGCTTTAGTGGCTCGGTAGGAATTAGTCTTTAAGGATCTCACTGGGGCATCCATTTCCTATCTTTATATTTACTTTCTAAAGGACCTGGGACAGCACAGTCTGTACGGAGTTTGCACGTTCTCCCCCTGACCGCGTGGGTCTTCTCCGGGTGGTCTGGTTTCCTCGCACACTCCAAGTACGTAGAGGTTTGTAGGTTAATTGATTTTGGTAATGATTGTACATTGTTCCTAGTGTGTAGGACAGTGCTGGTGTACGGGGTGATCGCTGGTCGGCACGATCTCGGTGGGCCGAAGGGCCTGTTTCTGCGCTGTATCTCTAAACTAAACTAAACTAAAAAGGGAGGATCCCATTTAAAAATAAAGGGCCAGCTTTCAGCGACCTTGCTAATGATAAGCGCGGTGCCATATTTAGTCCTGAAAGAGATAACATGACTCGTGTTATCAAGTATTAGGAAATATCAGAACTGCCAGCAGCAGGAAATCTCAGGGTGTCACTTTACATTTTGTTATGACAGTGTCAGGTACAAGTGTCAAACTGATCTGCAAACTCAGGATGGCAGAAACGCCACTTCAGTTCTCTTAGAAACATAGAAGCATAGAAAATAGGTGCAGGAGTAGGCCATTTGGCCCTTCGAGCCTGCACCGCCATTCAATATGATCATGGCTGATCATCCAAACTCAGTATCCCGTTCCTGCTTTCTCCCCATATCCCTTTTTCGTTAACCCTAAGAGCTAAATTTAACTCTCGAAAACATTCAGTGAATTGACCTCCACAGCCTTCTGCGGCAGAGAATTCCACAGATTCACAACTCTATGGTGAGGATGTTTTTCCTCATCTCAGTCCTAAATGACCTACCCCATATTCTTAAACTGTGACCCCTGGTTCTGCACTCCCCCAACACCGGGAATATTTTTTTCTGCATCTAGCATGTCCAGTCGCTTAAGAATTTTATATGTTCCAATATCTTCCAAGATATTTGGCTCTGCCTCGGTTCAGGTCTGGTGTACTGCAACTTGCTCTTTAACATTCCCTTCTGGGCATGCTTGAAACATTATAAATTCTCCCAATGCAGAGGCTGACGAGTGGGACCCTTCTTCCCAGGGCTGGAAGGGTAAGTACATACATGAGGAGAGGGAAAGGTCCTTATTGCTCTCCTTCCAGTCAGTGCAATCTGTGACCAGACTCCATGCAATGCATGGATTCCAGTTACCGTCCAGACACCATCCCTCTCCCTCTCCCTGCACCATCCGAATGCCAAAAACTCCATTTATCGTTCCTTTTCTGACTTCATGCTTTTCATTAATAAAACAGCTGTCTGTCTCAAGAGTTGTCAAGAGTGTTAGAAACAAAGAAACAAAGAAAATAGGCGCAGGAGGAGGCCATTTGGCCCTTCGAGCCTGCACCGCCGGTGCTGATCATCAAAAATCGTGCCTGCCTTCTCCCCATATCCCTTGATTCTGCTAGCCCCTAGAGCTCTATCTAACTCTCTTTTAAATTCATCCAGTGAATTGGCCTCTGCTGCCTTCTGTGGCAGAGAATTCCACAAATGTGGAATTTGTCAAATGTCCTGAACAGGACAATGAAATTCTTACATGCAGGAGCACAACATAATGTAGTCATAGAGTGATACAGTGTGGGAACAGGCCCTTCGGCCCAACTTGTCCACACAGGCCATAGTATCATGTAAACCTAGTACTCTGTAAACAATATAATAAACAAAATGTTAGTGTGTGTGTATATATATATGTGTTTGTATGTGTATATTGTGTGTGTATATATAATATACACACACATGTATATACACCACACGCGCGCGCACGCATATATACAAACATATATATATAGACACATACATTCCCACACATAGACCAAACAAACAATAATAGCGATAAAGAACAAAACCAATGCCCCGAGTCTATATAGTTCAGAGTTTATTTGGAGGTTGTAGTGTTTACCAGCCTAATAGCTTTAGGGAAACAAGGTGAACATTAATGATTAACACAGTATGAAATGCTGATTGCAGAAGTGATTTCCAAATTCCTACCCTTATTTGGGGATGTGTAAGTTTTCCCTATCTTCGCTCCTGAACACCTTTGCGCTAATTTTTATATTGTGGCTCCTCGACCAACGAGCAGAAATGATTTATGTCGATTCATCAATCCCCTCGAATATCAAATATTTATATCAATTCTCCCCCCAATCTTTTTTAAATCCAGGAAATATGATCTGAGTGTTTGATATCACTTTAGTTTAACCCTTGCAATCCATATACAGAATCACTGGTATATACACTCTGCTCCTTCCAAGGCCAACATATTCTAAAGAAGGGTCTCGACCCGAAACGTCGCCTATCTCCTTCGCTCCTTAGATGCTGCTGCACCCGCTGAGTTTCTCCAGCTTTTTGTGTAACCGCCAACATATTCTTCCTGAGATTTGGTGCCCACACGGCACGGTGGCGCAGCGGTAGAGTTGCTGCTTTACAGCGCCAGAGACCCATGTATGATCCTGACTACGGGTGCTGTCTGTATGGAGTTTGTACGTTCTCCTCATAACCGCGTGGGTTTTCTCTGGATGCTGCGGTTTCCTCCAACACTCCAAAGACGTACAGGTTTGTAGGTTAATTGGATTCGGTAACAATTGTAAATTGTCCCTAGCGTGTGCAGGGATCGATGGTCGGCGTGGACTTGGTGGGCCGAAGGGCCTTTTTCAGCACTGTTTCTCTAAACTAATTGCGCACAGTACTCCAGTTGAATGCTAACTGGAGCTTTATTTAGCTACAGCACAATGTGAAAGCCCTGGTATTCCAGCCCTCCACATGTACATGCACCTTTATCCTTATTGATTATTACCTGAGTCATGCCATGATATTTTATTGATCTCTGTAAATGATCTCAAATCCACTTGCAGCTTCTAGTCTTGCTTATTTTTCACCATTTAGAGGATGCAGAGACTGATCAAGGCTGCTTCAACAGCACTTCCCAAACCCACCGAATGCATTGCTTAAAAAACACGAGTGCATCTAGCACAAGGGAACACCATCACAGGATACTTCCCCTCCTAGTTACACACATCCTGACTTAGAAATCATTTGTAGTTCCTTCATCTTAGCTGGGTTTAGATCCTAGAAACTTTTACTCGAATACCCGGAGAACATTTCAAACAGTGATGTTTAAGAAAGAACTGCAGATGCTGGATAAATCGAAGGTAGACAAAAATGCTGGAGAAACACAGCGGGTGAGGCAGCATCTGTGGAGCGAAGGACTTAAACAGTGATTTAAGAAGGAAGCTCACTGCCGCTATCTTATGGGCATTTAAGGTTGGGAAATATAAGCAGGCATTGCCAGCAATGGAAATTATAGGTTTTACCCCAAAATAGAGAACGGGTTACTTTTCTGTACTCTTCTGGTTCACACATAGATGACCTCACATTTGCCTACGTTAAAGTGCAATTGCACATTTCTGTTCTCTTCACTTATTGATAGCTGTGCATCCTTCGATCTAAGCTGCATCCATTGGCACCCACCCTCAAGGCATTGAGACACCAGAGTAAAGGCTTTTCTAAACCAGCATGAGCATCATTTGTAGCAAAGGTGGGAGGGATCTTAATGAACTCATTAATCAGTATATGCGTCTGATAGTTTCACTGCTCTGTGGGAGGTTTGATGTTACCAGCTTGAGAAAAACTTTCAATGGGGACATATTGCTGTTCAACTTATTCATAAGTATAATTCACCCTGCAGTGAGCCGGCATGCTTGAATCAGTTGGATTCCAATATGAATTTGAGGTGGTGCAGCAGTGGAGTTGCTGCCTAATAGAACCAGAGACACTGGGTTCGATCCTGACTACAGGCGCCTGTCTGTACAGAGTTTCTCCCCATGACAGCATGAGGCTGCTCCGGTTTCTTCCCACACTCCAAAGACGTACGGGTTTGTAGGTTAATTGGCTTCGGTAAAAATGGTAAATTGCCCCTGGTGTGTGTAGGATAGTGTTCGTGTACGGGATGATCGCTGGTTGGCGTGGACTTGCTGGGCTGAAGAGTTTGTTTCTGCGCTGTGTCTCCAACGTCTAAAGTAAAGGCTAACTCTTTTGAGTAGGAAAGAACTGTCTATGCAGGTTTACATCGAAGATAGACACAAAATGCCGGAGTAACTCAGTGGGACAGGCAGCATCTCTGGAGAGAAGGAATGTGTGACGTTTCGGCTTGAGACCCTTCTTCTGTTTTGAGTGCCTGATGTCGAGCAAATTGTTAGAACTCTGCAATAATTATTATCTATTCTTTAATTTGAGGCAAAGAGTTTTTGTAGAGTATAGCTTTAACACTGTGGTGTTATGGTTAATTTCTTAAGTCACCTGCTCGGTAAAGGCAGAGGGTTAAGATAATGGCAGAGTGAATATTCCAGGATTGCTGCAGCTTCCTCCACTGTTCTGTGGCCATTATCTGCACCCAATCCATCTTTATAAGGAAGCTGAGTGTGACTTCTGGCTGGTAAATCAACCACTGAGAGGATTATGGGCAACTGATAGAAATCAGGAATCTGAATCCTAGCAGTGCTGTCTTAACTTTGCTTGATTTGGATACCAAAACAATTCTGGCAATGCTGCCTGCGGTAGGAAAGACTTGCAGTGGCCATTGCAAGAATCGAACCGGGAATCTTTGAGTTCTGTTCCCGAGGACTGGAAAATTGCGAGTCTTTTCTCAATAAAGGGTGTGGGGATAAACCCAGTAACTATTGATCAATCTGCTTAACCTTGGTGGAGGGGAAAGTTTGAAAAACAATCATCAGGGACAGAATCCGCAGTTGCTTTGGGCAGTGTGGACAGCCAAAGACCCACACTACCCTGACCACGCTCGCATTCTGTTCCGACCATTGGGAAGAAGGTGCAGGAGCCTGAAAACCATGTCCAGCAGGTTCAAGAATTGCTTCTTCTCAACATCATCAGGCTCCAGAACATTACATAACTCTAGCTTTTAGACTTCTGAGATACAGCGTGGAAACAGGCCATTCGGCCCACCGAATTCGCGCAGGCCAGCGATCACCTTGTACATTGATGCTATCCCTCACACTTGAGACAGTTTACAGAAGCCAATTCACCTATAAACCTGTATGTGCTTGGCGTGTGGGAGGAAACCGGAGCACCCGGAGAAAATCCTACGTGGTCACAGGGAGAACGTACAAACTCCATACAGCCAGCACCCGTTGTTGGGATCGAACCCGGTTCTCTGGCGCTGTAAGGCAGCAACTCCACCGCTGCGCCACTGTGACATCAAAAAATATGATTTTTTTCGGACAGTGTATTTGGCTGCACAATGGACATCATTTTTGTTTTGTACTAGTATCACCGTTATAAGTTAGTTTAATTTTTGGGGGATTATTATATTTCTCTGTGTGGATTGTGCTTACAGGCCTGTTCGGCTGCTGCAAATAAAAATGTCATAGTTCTGTTGTCAGTTCAGATGACAATTAAACATTCTTGACTCTCATTGAAGAAAGCTGACATGTTTTGCTAATTGTCTAATTAATCTGAAGGAGTATAGAAACATAGAAATTAGGTGCAGGAATAGGCCATTCGGCCCTTCGAGCCTGCACCGCCATTCAATATGATCATGGCTGATCATCCAACTCAGTATCCCGTACCTGCCTTCTCTCCATACCCTCTGATCCCCTTAGCCACAAGGGCCACATCTAACTCCCTCTTAAATATATCCAATGAACTGGCCTCAACTACCCTCTGTGGCAGAGAATTCCAGAGACCCACCACTCTCTGTGTGAAAAAATTTCTTCTCATCTCGGTCCTAAAGGATTTCCCCCTTATCCTTAAGCTGTGACCCCTTGTCCTGGATGTCCCCAACATCGGGAACAATCTTCCTGCATCTAGCCTGTCCAACCCCTTAAGAATCTTGTAAGTTTCTATAAGATCCCCTCTCAATCTCCTAAATTCTAGAGAGTATAAACCGAGTCTATGCAGTCTTTGTTCATAAGACAGTCCTGACATCCCAGGAATCAGTCTGGTGAACCTTCGCTGCACTCCCTCTATGGCAATAATGTCCTTCCTCAGATTTGGAGACCAGAACTGTACGCAATACTCCAGGTGTGGCCTCACCAAGACCCTATACAACTGAAGTAGAACCTCCCTGCTCCTATACTCAAATCCTTTTGCTATGAAAGCTAACATACCATTGGCTTTCTTCACTGCCTGTTGTACCTGCATGCCTACTTTCAATGACTGGTGTACCATGACACCCAGGTCACGCTGCATCTCCCCTTTTCCTAATCGGCCACCATTTAGATAGTAGTCGGTTTTCCTATTTTTGCCACCAAAGTGGATAACCTCACATTTATCCACATTATACTGCATCTGCCAAACATTTGCCCACTCACCCAGCCTATCCAAGTCACCTTGCATTCTCCTAGCATCCTCCTCACAGCTAACACTGCCCCCCAGCTTAGTGTCATCCGCAAACTTGGAGATATTGCCTTCAATTCCCTCATCCAGATCATTTATGTATATTGTAAATAGCTGGGGTCCCAGCACTGAGCCTTGCGGTACCCCACTAGTCACTGCCTGCCATTGTGAAAACGACCCGTTAACTCCTACTCTTTGCTTCCTGTTTGCCAGCCAGTTCTCTATCCACATCAATACTGAACCCCCAATGCCATATGCTTTAAGTTTATATACTAATCGCTTATGTGGGACCTTGTCGAAAGCCTTCTGGAAGTCCAGATACACCACATCCACTGGTTCTCCCCCATCCACGCTACTAGTTACATCCTCAAAAAATTCCACAAGATTTGTCAGACATGATTTACTTTTCGTAAATCCATGCTGACTTTGTCCAATGATTTCACCACTTTCCAAATGTGCTGCTATCCCATCTTTAATAACTGACTCTAGCAGTTTCCCCACTACCGATGTTAGACTAACTGGTCTGTAATTCCCCGTTTTCTCTCTCCCCCCTTCTTAAAAAGAGGGGTTACGTTTGCTACCCGCCAATCCTCAGGAACTACTCCAGAATCTAAAGAGTTTTGAAAGATTATCACTAATGCATCCACTATTTCCGGAGCTACTTCCTTAAGTACTCTGGGATGCAGCCTATCTGGCCCTGGGGATTTATCGGCCTTTAATCCATTCAATTTACCCAACACCACTTCCCGACTAACCTGGATTTCACTCAAGTACTCCTTTGACCTGCGGTCCCCTGCTATTTCCGGCAGATTATTTATGTCTTCCTTAGTGAAGACGGAACCAAAGTAGTTATTCAATTGGTCCGCCATATCCTTGTTCCCCATGATCAACTCACCTGCCTGCAAGGGACCTACATTTGTTTTAACTAATCTCTTTCTCTTCACATATCTATAAAAACTTTTGCAGTCAGTTTTTATGTTCCCTGCCAGTTTTCTTTCATAATCTATTTTTCCTTTCCTAATCAAGCCCTTTGTCCTTCTCTGCTGGTATCTGAATTTCTCCCAGTCCTCTGGTATGCTGCTTTTTCTGGCTACTTTGTACGCATCATCCTTTGCTTTGATACTATCCCTGATTTCCCTTGTTATCCACGGATGCACTACCTTCCCTGATCTATTCTTTTGCCAAATTGGGATGAACAATTTTTGTAGTTCATCCATGCAGTCTTTAAATGTCTTCCATTGCGTATCCACCGTCAACCCTTTTAGAATTGATTGCCAGTCAATCTTGGCCAATTCACGTCTCATACCCTCAAAGTTACCTTTCCTTAAGTTCAGAACCATTGTTTCTGAATTAACAATGTCACTCTCCATCCTAATGAAGAACTCGACCATATTATGGTCACTCTTGCCCAAGGGGGCACGCACAATAAGACTGCTAACTAACCCTTCCTCATTACTCAATACCCAGTCTAAAATAGCCTGCCCTCTCGTTGGTTCCTCTACATGTTGATTTAGATAACTATCCCTCATACTTTCCAAAAAATCCTCTTCCTCAGCGCCCCTGCCAATTTGATTCACCCAATCTATATGTAGATTGAAGTCACCCATTATAACTGTTTTGCCTTTGTCGCACGCATTTCTAATTTCCTGTTTTATACCATCCCCAACTTCACTACTACTGTTAGGTGGCCTGTACACAACTCCCACTAGCGTTTTCTGCCCCTGCGATTCCACATGCTCCAAGCTAATGTCCTTCCTTTCCATTGCGTTAATCTCCTCTCTAACCAGCAACGCTACCCCACCTCCTTTTCCTTTCTCTCTATCCCTCCTGAATATTGAATACCCCTGGATGTTCAGCTCCCAGCCTTGGTCACCCTGGAGCCATGTCTCCGTGATCCCAACTATATCATACTCATTAATAGCTATCTGCACGTTCAACTCATCCATCTTATTACGAATACTCCTTGCATTGAGACACAAGGACTTCAGGCTTGTTTTTACAACGCTCTTACCCCTTTTACTTTTCACCTTGCTCCCTATTGCTTCCACCCTCGTTTTACACCCGCCTGCCTCTCTGCTCTTGTACCCATCCCCCTGCCACATTAGTTTAAATCCTCCCCGACAGCACTAGCAAACACTCCCCCAAGGACATTGGTTCCATTCCAGCCCAGGTGCAGACCGTCCTGTTTGTACTGGTCCCACCTCCCCCAGAAATGGTCCCAGTGCCCTAAAAATTTGAATCCCTCCCCCTTGCACCATTTTTCAAGCCACGTATTCATCTGCAATATCCTCCTATTTCTACTCTGACTGGCCCGTGGTACTGGTAATAATCCAGAGATTATTACCTTTGAGGTCCTACTTTTGATGGAGATAAAAAAAAAGGTTGATGAGGGAAATGTTGTCCATGTGGTATGTATTGATTTGCAAATAAAATCCCAAACATTTGATAAATTCAAGATTGAAGACTGTGGGATAAATGATCAAAAAAACTGAATCCTGAAAAAAAAACTCTCCAGGTCAAGCACTGTATATGGAAGCAAAAGATGCAAGTCATCACTTTTGGGGCGGGTGGGGAGGTACTCTGTGTCAGGACAGGGAGGGAAGAGGAAAGTTAGCCTGAGGAAAGTCATCCCATGTATAGTTTAGTTTAGTTTACTTCAGTTTAGAAATACACCGTGGGACCAGGCCCTTCGGCCCACCAAGTCCGCAATGTCCAGCGATCCTTGTACATCAACACTACCCGACACACGAGGGACAATTTTACATTTTATTGTTACACAAAGCTAATTAACCCAGAAACCTGTACGCCTTTGGAGTGTGGGAGGAAACCGAAGATCTCAGATGAAACCCATGCAGGTCACGGGGAGAACGTACAGACAAGCACCCATAGTCAGGATCTAACCCGGGTCTCTGGCGCTGTAAAGCAGTAGATCTACTGCTGCGCCGCCGTGCCACCCAATATATAGAAGTTTGAAAGGGATTGGATGGGTGGGTGATAATTGGGGCCAGATGGGGAGGGGATGTTGGGCAGATGGGAACAAACCAGGGACGGGAGGAATAAAGGATGTTAAGTGTTGGAACCAGATGGGAGAAAGGATGATAGGCAGCTGAAATTAAGTCTGGGAGGGGATGGCAAAGACAAACATCGGATGAAGAAAGTGCGTAAGAAGGAACTGCAGAGGCTGGTTTGCACCATAGATGGGCACAAAATGCTGGAGAAACTCAGCGGATGAGGTAGCATCTCAGGAGAAAAGGAATCGGTGACGTTTCGGTCGAGACCTTTCATCAGACTGTCATAGGAGGAAGAAAACTAGGTGGATGGATAAGTGTGTGTGGGAGGTGAACTTGCGCAAATTTCTTCACTGTACCTTGGTAGATGTGATAACAAACTAAACTAAACTCAAACCCGAAGTTGGAAAATATGTTCTGACCATCGGGGTTGCAATGCTATCAAAGCAGAATATGAGACACGGAATGAAGGGGGCAGTAGCAGGGATAGAAAATTAACCAAGTACCAAGTTCTGCTAGATGATTTTCGCACGACAGTGACGCGCCCAAGTGGGACAGGCCCTTTCCAGCGCTTGCAGCGCCAGAGACCCGAGTTCGATCCTGACGGCGAGTGCTGTCTGTACGAAGTTTGTACATTCTCCCTGTGACCGCGTCGGTTTCCCCCCACACTCCAACGACATAAAGGGTTTGTAGGTTAATTGACTTGGGGTTGTATACTTGGCATAAGTGTAAATTGTCCCTAGTATGTGGGCTTGTGTGAATGTTCGGGTATCGCTGGTCGGTGCGGACTCGGGGCCTATTCCCATGCTGTATCTCTAAACTAAACTAGAGGGAAATATATAATGGCATTCCCCAGGGACCAGTACTAGTTTTCCCAATGTTTTTGATGACTTGGGCTTGGGTGAACAGGGCACAGTTTCCAAATCGGCTGATGATTCAAAACTTCATCTGAGAAAATTAGTATAGAGATATACTGGGGTGGCACAGTAGTGCATCGGTAGAGTTGCTGCCTTACAGTGCAAGAGACCCGGCTTCAATCCTGACTACGGGTGCTGTCTGTACGGAATTTGTGCATTCTCCCCGTGACCGCGTGGGTTTTCCCCGGGTGCTCCAGTTTCCTCCCACACTCCAAGTTTTTTTTTGTATGTTAATTGACTTCTGTAAAATTGTCCCGGGGATCGCTGGTCGGCAGGTACTGGTTGGGCATTTTTCCGCGCTGCATCTCCGCACTGAACTATGGAGAGGCAGGTGGGACAAGAAGGGTAGGGAGCAGATGAAATGTAAGATGAGCCGGTAAGTGAGCCCGGTTAGCTGGCTCTTTTCTGTAAATGTCCTGTGAGTCTGTCCTGTGTGTGGACATGCTCTATTATTTGAGAGGCCTACTGTACGTGTTGCACATTCCTCCACGTGGCTGGGCTCCATTTCACTATCCGATATCTCTGGCTCGCTTTCTCTCCCTCACCCATGGACAGTGAACTAAAGCATCCCACCACAGTGCCAGCAGACACTAACCAGCCAATGTGCCCAGGTCTGAAGCATTTACATTCCGAGGAAAGTGGCAAATGGACGTGAGAAGTGGCCGAGCTGAATTCCTTCATGACTTTTACCCGCTGACCCCCTGCCTCATTTATAACCACTTGAAGTCTTGCAGCGAAATGATAATTGCTTAAATTTTTCAATAAAAGCATCTGGTGTGTTAGCGCCTACTCAGCTTCCTTGGATAGAGAAGATACTGTCTGACAAATGCTAGATACAATGAGGTTCTGCTGGGGGCCCAAAGGCAAGCTTCCCACGAACATTCTTAAAATATTGCATGGTTGTAAAAGCTGGCTGATGCGTTTTAGAGTACAAGTTTAGCCCGAGGCCACATGAAGAATGGACATCTGAATATGGCAAAACACATTCTTCCCCTGTGTATCCATGCTGAAACCAAGCCAGCAAAAGTAGGACATATGATACAAGCTACACTTCACTTTAAGCATTAACCATGTCGCTTCCACTGCCACGGTGCATCACAATATGACCTATTCTTAAACTAGATTTATTTTAGTTTTTTTGTCCCTGCCCTGCTTTTTGTTCCCATTTGTAAAAATTAGTTTAGTTTATCTTGGAGATACAGTGCGGAAACAGGCCCTTCAGTCCACAGAGTCCATGCCGACCAGCGATCCCTGCACATTAGCACTATCCTACACACAATTTACAATTTTAACAAGTCAATTAACCTGCAAACTTGTACATCTTTGGAGTGCTGGAGGAAACCCACGCGGTCACGGGGAGAATGTACAAACTTCGCACAGACAGCACCTGCAATCAGGATTGAACCCGGGTCTCTGGCGCTGTGAGGCAGCAACCCTACCTCTGCGCTACTGTGCCTTCCAGATCATAAAAATATCTGCAGTGGCAAACATGGAGCAAGCCCAATGATTCAAAGGTCCATTGATAATCATACCAGAAGGTCGTGTAATCAGTGAACAACACCCAAGTCAATTACGAACCCATATAATGCAGGTTTAGCTCATTCCCTGTCTTTTGTTGCCCTGAGCCCAACCACAGTGCAATTTTTTTTTGTCCATTTCCAGCCATTTTGTTTTCAATCTATTGCTGCGAAATATGTTGCTGTTTTATAACTTTATTTTTCAATGAACCTCTTCTTCCAAAAGGAATCTTTGATGTACTTTCCCCATGATTTTTAGTCTAGTTTAGTTTAGAGATACAGCATGGAATATGCCCTTCGGCCCACAGAGTCTACACCGACCGTTGATCATCTGTTCAAAGTAGATCAATGTTACCTCACTTTCTCATCCACCCCACTCAGGCCGATAATGAAGCAGATCTTATATTTGTCGTTTACAAAACCTCATAAATGGTTGCTGACTAAAGGAACTGCAGGTGCTGGTTTACCAAAAAAAAAAGACACAAAGTGCTGGAGTAACTCCGCAGGTCGGGCATTATCTCAGGAGAACATGGATAGGTGATGGTTCTGATTGGGGACCCTTCTTCAGACTGAATGGCCAGACAATGGGCAAAAAGTCACGGTGGCACAACAGTGGAGCTGC
Organism: Raja brachyura; assembly: GCA_963514005.1. The sequence goes on from OY740803.1 coordinate 34,839,041, forward strand.
TGCCTTACAGAGCCAGAGACCCAGGTTCGATCGTGATTATGGGTACAGAGTTTGTACATTCTCCGGTTTCCTCCCATACTCCAAAGACGTAGGTTAATTGGCTTTGTATAATTGTAACTTGTTCCTCGTGCGTGTAGGATAGTGTTCGTGTACAGGGGGTCAGTTGTTGGCGGTAGGGTGTGGGGCCTGTTTCCGCACAGTATCACTAAACTAAATTAAAAGGTCATAAGGAATAGCAGAATTAGGCCATTTGGCCCATCAATACGCCATTCAATCATGGCGGACCTATCACTCCCTCCTAACCCATTCTCCTGCCTTCTCCCTATAACCTCTGACACCTGTACTAATCAAGAAACTATCTATCTCTACCTTAAAAGAATGGTGATAGTGGTGGTTCGGAGTTAAAAGTGGCAGCGACCAATCTGGCCTTAGATAAAATTGGTGAATGCTGGAAATAGGCAGCTGATATGCAACGTGGAGTTAGTGTTTCATGTGACTTACTCAATCTTTCATCAGAAAGGTCATCGACCTGAAAGGGTTCTCTGTGTGTGCAGATGCTGCCCAAAGGGAGTACAGCAGCATAAAGGTAACGCTTGTTGATGGTGGAAAGTTTTCATAAGAGCAGAATTAGGCCATTCTGCCCAACAAGTTTACAAGTTTGAATTGTGAAGTAGTTCAATCATGGATGATCTACCTTTCCCTCTAAACCCCATTCTCGTGCCTTCTCCCCATTACCCTCAAACACCCGTACTCATCAAGAAACTGTCAATCTATGTCTCTCAAATATCCATTGACTTGGCCTCCACAGCCATCTGTGGCAAATAATTCCACAGATTCACCACCCTCTGATAAAATAAATTTCTCCTCATCTCATTTCTAAAGGTACGTCTTTATGGCCTCAAGTCCTGGACTCTCCCACTAATGGAAACATCCTCTCCACAACCACTCTATCCAGGCCTTTCACTATTTGCTAAGTTTCAATGGCATCTCCCTTCAACTTTCTAAACTCCAGCGAGTACAGGCCCAGTGTTGTCAAACACTCATCATATGTTAACCCAACGATTCCTGGGATCATTCTCATAAATGTCCTCTGGACCCTCTCTACTGCCAGCTCATCCTTCCTCAGATATGGGGCCCAAACCTGCTCATGATACTTCAAATGCGGCCTTATAAAGTCTCATCATTACATCCCCAGAAAAGGAGAGAGTGTAGGTAGTTTGTAGGAAAGGGTGAACAACCCAAACTCGAGGGAAGGAGGGAATCTAGGTAGTTTGTGGGAAAGGAGTAGGGGTGTCAGGGGTTAAGGCAGGAGAATGGGGTTGAAAGGGAAAGATAATCAGCCATGATTGAATGGTGGAGTAGACTTGATGGGCTGAATGGTCTAATTCTGCTCCTATCACTTATGAACTTAGGAGAGAGTGCGACGAACAAACAAACTAACTCTGTTGCTGTTTCTCTTTTCTTTGGACACGCCAGGCAACGCACTGATGGGAAACTCGTCAGCCACATTCATGGGAAGTTTCCTCGCCAGCAGTTTGGGGTCAGCACCTGCTCATCCCTCGGGACCCACATCCTCCCCCTCCGAGCCCGCCTTCCGCAGTCCCCACACAGCGACGTCGCAGATTTGGTTTTCCCACTCCCACGAAGGTAAGCCAAAACGCACCCCTAGACAGCTTCGGCAACTCTCCTTGCAATGATCCCGTGTTAAACAGAGCTTCCCACTTTCAGCTGGAGTGTCAGAGAGTGTGGGCGGTGAGACAGCTGGTGGCCCTGCGCCTAATAATATTACTCCCCGTGGGATTCCCCGCACACATTCACAAAAGAGGGCTGGAAACAGAGCACTTGAAATAATTATTCTTAGCATGACTCTGGCATGGAGTTCTTTGAACCGCAGCCTGGCTGTGCACTGCCTTCCGCAGCGAATCAACCATCAAGTAACGTCACGCACAGCAGTGACCCACAAATGGTGCGAGTGTCAACAGAATGACGTTGGGTTTCTAAACGCAACCAATAACGTTTATCTCTGGATAATATATAAGTTAACGATAATCCTGTTGATGTCAAAAGTAGCATTTCTTGCACTGATGGATTCGGGGATCGGATTTATTTTCTTGAAAGAGCATCATCCCGGAAAATGCATGAATTCTTCAAAAGTAATGCACTTGCTTCATAATGTTCAACCTCTTCCTGTGCCTCCATTGCAAATGTTATACTTTCCGCATACTTGGGTGGAAAAGTGCTACAGTAGCTATTACATTTATCTGGTGGTTGTGATTTTGCCGACATGTTGCTTGATCAGTTCTGTTGACTGCAGATACTATTGGTGCTGCAATTAGTAGTGTATCCCATTCCTATCCACTACGTATTGTCACATGAGTTGCATTGCTACATTGTACTTAAATGCTTTCTGCTGTCTTTGTATTGGTGCAACTGGCTGAGGCAGATTCACAATGATACGTGGTACGTGTTCGTCCATTGTTAACCATTGCTTTTTCATAGTGCATAAACAGACAGACTCCTGTTATTTACTGGTAATGAGAACAATACTTCAGTGACTGGGATCTTAACAGTAAAAGAAAAAATAACTGCATTTTGCCTTATATCACACGAGCAAAGCGTGCGATATAGTAGCAGCTGTGTATTGTACACTTGGTCAGAAGTCGAACTGCAGCTGAAGCACCCTTTCAAACTGGAAAGGATGCAGAGAAGATTTAGGAGGATGTTGCCAGGGCTCGAGGGCCTGAGCTATAGGGAGAGGTTGAGCAGGCCATGCCTCTACTCCTTGCAGCGCTGGAGGATGAGGGGATGATCTTGTAGAAGTGTACTAAATCATGAGAGGAATAGATCAGCTAAATGCGCAGTCTCTTGCCCAGAGTAGGGGAATCGAGAACCAGAGGACATGGCTTTAAGGTGAAGGGGGGGAAATTTAATAGGAACCTGAGGGGTAACGATTTTTACACAAAGGCTGGTTTGTGTATGGAACGAGCTGAGGCAGGTACTATCGCAACGTTTGAGGTAGTCGAGGCAGGTACTATCGCAATGTTTATGAAACGTTTAGATGGGTACATGGATTAGACAGGTTTAGAGAATGCAGGCAAGTAGGATTAGTGTAGAGGGGACATGTAGGTAGGTGTGGGCATGTTGGGCCAATGGGCCTGTTTCCATGCTGTATGACTCTATGACTCCATGAAAATCGGATGCAGAATTTAATGCGCATGTGCTAACGTGTCGAGCATATTAGTTAGAAACAGAAATTAGGAAGAGCGGGCCATTCAGTGACTCGAGCCTGTTCCGTCAATTAATACAACCCATGCTGATCCTTTATCTGTCTACCATATCCATTCCCTCCCCATTACCCCTTGATATGTTTTCTGTCTGGAAATCCATCTAACTCCTTCTTAAATATATTTGGTGAATTGGCCTCCACCACCGTGCGTCTTACAGAATGTCATAGTTCTTCACCCAGAGATTGGTGAACCTATCTCTACTTCTCGATCCTAAATGCCAATCCCCTGCTTACCCTTGTTTGTCTCTCGTTTTGAAATATCAATTTGCCTTGAAACCAGCTTGCACCTTTCCTCGCATTTCTACCATGTCTCTGTAAATGTGATCACATTATATCTGTCATTAATTTATCTACTGCAAATGTTTCATGCATTTGCATACAACATTTTTATATTTATCTGCTTGACATTGATAGAAATCTTAAATTATTTTGCACAATGATCCTATATGTTTTTAGTTTGGTTTAGAGATCATGGGGAAAAAGGCCATTCGGCCCACTGAGTCCACCCATCCTTCGATCACCCGTTCACACTAGTTCTATGTTATTCCAGTTTCTCATCCACTGCGTACACACTCAGGACAATTTACCGAGGCCAATTAACCTACACACCCGCGCGTCTCTGGGATGTGTGAAGAAACCAGGACATCTGGTGGAAACACACAGTAACAGGGAGAACGTGCAAACTCCACAAGCACAGAGCACCCGAGGTCAGGATTGAACCCGGGTCTCTGATGCTGTGAGGCATTGGGAGGCAGCGGCTCTACCAGCTGTGCCACTCTGCCGCCACTTTATGCACAGGGTTACCCATAAATCTGCAACCTGATGGAAATCTCATATAAAAACTTCCTTTAAATTCTATTGAGACACTGAATATAAAATTGCGTGTACTTTTATGGCCTATTAGATCTCTCGTGTCATGTCTGCTTCCTCATATTCCTCCATCCTACAAGAGGATTTATGACGCCTCGTATTTCTTTGCATTGAATGGTATCCCCACCACGCTCTCTCCTCTCCACAAACCTGCCCATCTCTCTCACGATCGTACGGTTTGACATGTTCTCTGCACTAGGCGTTGCCAGGAAACTTAAGCACAACTCCTCTTGCGCCTCATTCTCTGTGATTTATACGATTGGAAAAAGGAGAGATGTGCAGCACAGATCCCTGGCACAGACAGCACGCTAGATTCCATCTGTCTGAATATACTCCCACTTGCGACTCTTTTATTCCCTTAGCCACTCCTCTCCTCCCTTTCACACACCCATGGCTATTGTGGCGGTTAGATATCATCATCATGTAGATGACACAAGTGCAGTAACTGAAACTCAACAGATATTCATATGCTGGCCAGATGCCCCAGGGACTACACGGGGAAAACAACAGGACGCCACGGTGGTGCATTCCTTACAGCGAATGCAGCGTCGGAGACCTGGGTTCGATCTAGACTATGGGTGCAAAATTTGTACGTTCTCCCCGTGACCCGCGTGGGTTTTCTCCGAGATCTTCGGTTTCCTCCCGCACTCCAAAGACGTGCAGGTTTGTAGGTTAACTGGCTTGGTAAATGTAAAAATTGTCCCCGGTGCGTGTGTGTAGGACAGTGTTAATGTGCGGGGTTCGCTGGTCGGCACGGACGCATTGGGCCGAAGGGCCTGTTTCCGCGCTGTATGTCTAAACTAAACTAAACAGCATGCCGAAACTAAGTCTGTAGAAAATTTGATGTCATGTTTTTGAACTGTGCTTCACTTAAGACTAGATGGAATTGATTATGCATGTTGATCTGATATTAACAGGAAGCCAGGGAGGGTGCTGGGAGTCTGAAACTGGCCAGAGACCCCTAAGGATTGTCCAGCTGATCTTAATAATAAAGGCAGAGAAAATAAACTATGAAAGCAAACTGGCACGTAATGTAAAACAAACAGTGCATGGTTTTTTCAGTACACAAAGGAAGAGCGAGGTCCAAGTGAATCCTTAAGGAAGAGTCTGGGGAAATCATTATGGGGAATAAGAAAATGACAGATACTTTGCACAAGTGGAAGATAATATGAGCATTGGGTGGCGCAGCTGGTAGTGCCCGCTGTCTCTCAGTACCAGAGACTAGGGTTTGATCCCGACCTTCGCTGCTGTCTGTGTGGTGTTTGCAAATTCTCCCTGTGACCGTGTGAGTTTACTCCGCATGCTACTCAGTGCGGACTGGATGGGCCCCAGGGCCTGTTTCCACGCTGTATCTCTGAAGTCTAAAGTCTAACTAGTGTGAACTGGTGATCAATAGCCGCCGTGGGCTAAAGGGCCTGTTTCCATGTTGTATCTTCCCATCAATTCATTCATTCAAATAAATCAGACAAGAGGGGGATTATGTGTCATCACCATCACGAGAAACAAACTACGAGGGCTAATGACTCCTACGTCCTGGCCTGGATGACTAGCGTGGGGTTTTCTCCGGGTGCTCCAATTTCCTCCCACACACCAAAGACAGACAGCTTGTAGGCTAATTGGCTAGGTAAAATTGTAAAATGTTCCTAGTGTATGTAGGATAGTCTTAGTGTGCGGAGATTGCTGGGTAGTGTGGGCTGAAGGGCCCGTTTCCACACTATCTCCAAACTAAAATGGATTTATGAAGCGCAAATCATATCTGTCAACATTATTAGCGTGTTTGGTGGAAATCTTGACCAGAGTGGATAAATGGGAACCAATAGATGAATTTGGTGCCGCACAAATGATCAAGTCACAATGTAAAGGTGTATCTTAATATATTGGTATTGATGGGGCACTGGTTAATAGGCAGGAAGCTGCAACTGAGGATAGGAGATAGACACAAAGCGCTGGTGTAACTCAGTGGGTCAGGCAGCATCTCTGGAGGAAAAGATAGGAAAAGATAAAGATAGGGTGGTAAAGAAAGCTTTTGGTATGCTAGCCTTTATAAATCAGAGCATTGAGTATAGAAGCTGGGATGTAATGTTAAAATTGTACAAGGCATTGCTGTTACCAAATCTGGAGTATGGTGTACAATTTTGGTCGCCCAATTATAGGAAGGATGTCAACAAAATAGAGAGGGTACAGAGGAGATTTACTAGAATGTTGCCTAGGTTTCAACAGCTAAGTTACAGACATAGGTTGAATAAGTTAGGTCTTTATTCTCTGGAGCGCAGAAGGTTAAGGGGGGACTTGATAGAGGTCTTTAAAATGATGAGAGGGATAGACAGAGTTGATGTGGACAAGCTTTTCCTTTTGAGAATAGGGAAGATTCAAACAAGAGGACATGACTTTAGAATTAAGGGACAGAAGTTTAGGGGTAACATGAGGGGGAACTTCTTTACTCAGAGAGTGGTAGCGGTGTGGAATGAGCTTCCAGTGGAAGTGGTGGCGGCAGGTTTGTTGGTATCATTTAAAAATAAATTGGATAGGCATATGGATGAGAAGGGTATGGAGGGTTATGGTATGAGTGCAGGCAGGTGGAAAAAAGGGAAAAAAGTTGTTCGGCACGGACTTGAAGGGCCGAGATGGCCTGTTTCCGTGCTGTAATTGTTATATGGTTATATGGAAAAGGATAAGTGATATTTCGGGTCAGGACCTTTTGAAACATCAGCTATCCTTTTCCTCCAGAGATGCTGCTGCCTGACCTGCTGAGAGAGTTGCTCCTGCACTTGGTGTCTATCTTCAGTAGAAACCAGCATCTGCAGTTCTTTGTTTATACTGAGGATGAGAGTCATTTTCAGGTTGTCAACCTTATGACCAGTGTGTTATCACAGAAATTAGTGACAGGTTGACAGCTCTTTACAATGTATATCCATGGCTTGGAAGAAGAATATGCAGTAGGCATAATTTGTGCGTAGCGCAAAAATAAGTGAGATTGCAAGAAGAAAGGTCGGGGGCGGGGGTACATACTCTTTACAGAGAAGTACTGATGGGGTACATGAGTCGGCAAATGGGGAAAGTGAGTAAATGCAAAGTTGTTCATTTTGATGGGCAGAAATAGCAGTTACAGTGTTATTTAAATGGTGAAAAACTGCAGTAAGCGGCATAATAAAAGGGAATTAGTGTCTCTGGTGAAACCCAGTAAGTTAACAGGGTGATAGTGAACTCAGTCGGAATGGTGCCTCTTCCTGCAAGAGGGTTGGAGCTTAAAGGAAGTGATGTCGACCAGTAACTGTACAAAGCACTGATCACATCTGGAGTACTGGGAACAGTTTTTATTCCCATATCTGAGTAAAGATATTTAATTGGAACCGATTCAGAGAAGGTTCGTGAGGATGTTCCTGAGTTAGTAGAAAGACACAAAGTTCCCGATGAGCTCAGCGGGGTCAGGCAGCATCTCTGGAGAACATGGATAGACAAACTTTCAGATCAAGAGCTTTCTTTAGACTAAAATACCATCTCCAGACCTGAAATGTCACCTAACCATGTTCTCCACAAGTGCTGCCTGGCCTTCTGAGTTACTCCAGCACTTTGTGTCTTTCTTTTGCTAACTGGTATCTGCAGTTCCTGGTTTTGACTTTCCAAATTGGTTTGGATAGGAACTTGAGGAAAAGATAAACTGCAGGGCAAAGGAAAATGTGCGATGGGAAGGGAATGAATTGATGGACCTGGTGGGTGAAATGTCCCTCTGGATCTCATTGTGTTTGTAAGTCTAGGGTTCACATTAGAGGATAGGATGAGTATGAAAGAACTGCAGATGCTGGTTTAAATCGAAGATAGACACAAAAATGCTGCAGTAACTCAGTGGATGAGGCAGCATCTCTGGAGAGAAGGAATGGGTGCCGTTTCGGGTCGAGACCCTTCTTCAGACAGATGAACTCCCTTACAAGCTGCAACTAACTGCGTTTAAGTGACTGCTGATCACAGCCACGGAGGATATCTTCAGGATCACCAGCTTATCGGTCCATTTTACTTGTCTGTTAAGCATGATTAATTGAATTAAAACTTAATTAGTGATACGTAACTGCAGGCAAAGCTCCGATATCAAAGAATGACGTATCAATGTACAGATTCATCCATGCTGACTTGTAAATACTTCTCTCTACATTTTTTTGGGGGGGGGAGCAGAATAAAGCACAAATTGATTGGTTAAGAAGGGTACTTTCTCAATGAACCGAGGCTAAAATGGCACCTCTAGCATGTGCATTCTTCTTCTTCTTGCGTATGGCGTGCACAGCCTAAAGTTGTCGAACAACTTGTTCTCTATTATTTCTATTTCGGGTCGAGACCAGTCTGAAGAAGGGTCTCGACCCGAAACATCGCCTATCTCCTTCGCTCCTTAGATGCTGCTGCACCCGCTGAGTTTCTCCAGCTTTTTGTGTAACCCTCGATTCTCCAGCATCTGCAGTTCCTTCTTTAACACTTGTTCTATTTGATCTTATTTGATTGTGCACGCCAGGTTGATTGCATTCGTTGAGACAGGGCGGACCATGTGAATGTTGCAATCTCCCACCCCATGTGCATTCTGTGGGCTGCTCTGTGCCCACCGCACTAACTGGGGTGAATGTGGTTATGTACTGGGACAGTCTTGCTGTGCCGTATACAAACAAAAATGTATTTCACTGCACCTCCTGGTACACATGACAATAAAGAAACCATTGACCATTGATCAGTTTGCAGAGTGGAAGAACTATGCTGAAACTGTGTATATACTTCAGCGAATGTGGCAGTTGTAAGGTCATACGTGATAGGAATCTATCTCTGCCTTGAAAATATCCACTGACTTGACCTCCACAGCCTTCTGTGCCAAATAATTCCACAGATTCACCACATTCTGACTAGAACAGGTCTTGTGTCTATGTAGCCAGAGGGATGTCCACAGCATATTAATCATTGAGATTTGAGGTGTCAAAGGTACGTTACTTATCAACAGGGACACTTTGAGCTGATACAGCATCAGGGTTAATGTAGATCGTGTTAGCTCCCCTTCCCAGTCATCTAACTGTGGGCAGCATGATCACACTTAATGCACTTATATTCTCTTGAAGTACATTAAGACCATAGATGCTTCTCGCTTGGTCCCTCACTTATCTTGCTGCCGCTTATTCCTGTTACAGAAGCGGATGGCGGGGAGAAACATAGAAAATAGGTGCCGGAGTAGGCCATTCGGCCCTTCGAGCCAGCACCACCATTCAATATGATCATGGCTAATCATCCAAAATCAGTACCCCATTCTGGCTTTTTCCCCATATCCCTTGATTTCCTCAGCCTAAAGATCTAAATCTAACTCTCTTGAAAACATCCAGTGAATTGGCCTCCACTGCCTTCTGTGACAGAGAATTCCACAAATATGCCACTCTCTGGGTGAAAATGTTATTCCTCATCTCAGAAGGTAGGAGAATGGGGCTGAGTGTGAAAGAGCTTCTCGTTTACACACAACAAACAGCTAACAGTGGCCTGTTTCCCTTATCATCGTTACTTTTTTGCATATCTTTCCTTCATTCTTCTTTATCTCTCTACATCACCATCTATATCCCTCGTTTCCCTTATCCCTAACCAGTCTGAAGAAAGGTCTCGACCTGAAACATCACCCATTCCTTCTTTCCAGAAATGCTGCCTGTCCCGCTGAGTTACGCCAGCTTTTTTTTTGTCTATCTTCGGTTTAAACCAGCATCTGCAGTTCCTTCCTACACATAGATCAGTCGTGAATGAAAGGTGGTGAAGACTTGATGGGCCGAATGGCCTAATTCTGCTCCTCTACCTTATGAACATGAATTCATGGGATGCATTGTATAGGAGGACCCCACTTTGCTGTCAAAGGTATTTTCAAATACATTTTGTAAATAAATCTGATGTTCAGTTTAAATTAGTTTCAATAATTAGAGGAAAATAAAACATTATAACCCTTTAATTAGGTCATATTAATTATAAAAAAATTCAGAAACAATAAGCAAAAAGAAACCCCGCTGAAATTATCTGATGAATGAAAGTCAGCAATCCCATTCAAATTGTAAATTGTCCCTAGTGTGTAGGATAGTGTTAGTGTACGGGGTCGATGTGTCATCATGAACGGTGGGCCGTAGGACCTGTTTTGGCACTGTTTCTCTAAACGAAACAGCGAGGCAGAACGGAATCTCTCCTCGGGCGGTGCAGCGGTAGAGTTGCTGCCTTACAGCGCCAGAGACCCGGGTTCAATCCTGACTATGGGTGCTGTCTGTACGGAGTATTATGTTCTCCCTGTGACCAGCGTGGGTTTTCTCCGGGAGCTCTGCTTTCCTCCCACACTCCAAAGACGTACAGATTTATCGGCAAATTTGCTTGATAAAATTGTAAGTTGTCCCCAGTGTGTGTAGGATAATGTTATTGTGCGGGGATCGCTAGTCGGCGCGGACTCGGTGGCGCGGAAGAGCCTGTTTCAGCACCCTATCTCTAAACTGAACTAAAGTAAACTTCATGAATGGTGTTGTGCTAAAAAATACAGCACTTGGGCTGATGTGAAGTGTATCTAACCCTTCAGATCAATGTGGAACCAGTGCGAGGCTCAATGGGGAGTCGAGCAGCAGAGCAGAAGGGCAGATGTGCAGAACATCAAAGGGTGGAGAGGCAGAGATTTTACAGTCGCATCCGGCTTATTGGTCATCTTTTTATTAAAATAGATGTGAGAGGAATTCAAGATCAAGCATTTGCCATTTCCAGGCAATTTGAAATACAGTACTTTTTAAAGATTGATATCAAATGAGGAACAAGAAGTCAATATTTTTTAAATATGAAGAACAATTTACTTAATTGTTCCCATAATTCTATAATGTAGTTGCCAACCTATTTCCCTTTAATTAAACTTTGCCATTGCTTTTTTTAGTCCCTTGATGCGGCCTTAAATTTTCAAAATGGTTGCAGTAAAAATAGTTTACTGCCCCAGGACCATATTTGCTTAGTGTGCAAGTGTAAACACAGACTCTTGCATGTGTAAGCATGTGTCTGTGTAGCACACGCATCTGAGTAAACATAGTATGTTTGTAAGTGCGTGTAGTTGTATCTGTGTGCACTTGTGTGTGTAAGCATGTTTTATTTGTGTGCCTGTGAATTTGCATGCATATTCTGCTTTTGCTATCTCTCCCTTTATTCTACCCATTATACGTGATATTGTGCTTGATTCTATTTATGTATTTATTGTATTATCTGATTATCTGATAGCAGGGGAAAAAAGAGGCTTTTCTCTGTACCTCGGTACATGTGAAAATAGTAAACCTAAACCTATTGTGCGTATGCATTTGTAAGTACGTTTCTGTGTGTGTACATACAGTCCTTGCAGTATTTTCGATGATTCTTTTGCCAGTGATTCAGATAGATTAATTACAACTCATTACCCTTTATCAGTGCCACAAAGTGTACCATATGACATTTCTGGTCAAACCGATGAGAACATCTAATTTCCTCTGAAAGGAACTGACTTTCCAAAACACTACTTGTTGAACAGAATTAAAGAAGCATGTCCCCTTGTGAACGATGCCGTCATATCCTGGATTTGCATGATCCCTTTTGTTCAACAGTCCCGTTGTCAGTGTAAAGGGGAATGGGTTTATCCACGGGATAACACATTCTAATAGTGTAGATTAGAGATACAGCGCGGAAAGAGGCCCATCGGCCAAGCTAGTCCACACCGACCAGCAACCCCCACACATTAACACTATCCTCCACACACTAGGGACAATTTACACATACACCAAGCCCATTAACCTACAAACCTGTATGTCTTTGAAGTGTGAGAGGAAACCGAAGATCTCGGAGAAAACCCACGCAAGTCACGGGGAGAACGTACATGCTCAGTTCAGCATGTTCGGGATTGGACCCGGGCCTCCGGCGCTGCAAGGGCTGTAGGGCCGCAACTCACCGCTGCGTCACCGTGCCGCCCTTGTTTGCTGACAAACATAATTTGCTGCGAAATGTTTTCATGCAATTGTTGCAGTGTTTTGCAAATATTAGTGTGGTCATGTGCCTGGATGGGAAAGGTTTGCCGGTTCCATCTCTGGGGGACTCTTTTCTGACACATTAAACGTCAAGATAGACACACAATTCTGGAGTAACTCAGCACCTCTGGAGAAAATATCTAGGTGACATGTCGCAGGGTGACGCCTGTATGGTCGTGAATAGTCGCCCAAAGAGTCGTACCTTTTTCTGATCACCGCTGGATTTTCAGCACGTTGAAAATTTTCGGAGACCTTCTGCGACTATGACGGGTGCCGACAAATCGCCGACAAGAATCGCGTAAGTGCGACAGGCCCTTTACTCCAGCATTTTGTGCCTATCTTCGGTGTAATCCATCATTTGCAGTTCCCTTCTACATGTAAACCTCAAGATGTATTTGGCATTTCAAGGAGAAATGTCCCCCATTTACTCATCTTGTACGAGTTAAGGACACTGCGAGAAGTTGTAAGGTAAAGTTATAGAGTGTAGTTAATGCCATGGCTTTTGGACGCTGCATGGAATACCAAAGTGGTTGTATCATACTAAATCGAACATTGCTGAAGATTTGTACGAGTAAATGAAATCTTTTATCTTTCAGAATAGGCTTGAGTTCCCTGCTTAAGCTTTCCATCAGAAATGTATACTCTGCCAAGTAGCAATCTCAGTGTGCACTTGGGCTGATTTACAAGTGAAACCATAAATCTTTGGGTTTATAAAGTTTGCTGGAGAATATCACCATCATTTAGAGACGACGTGCATTCTCTTGGCTCCCTCCTGGACTTGTATGACTATTTGATAAATCATTACTGCTCTCCTCAAAAGCAAATGTGGAGATGAAAAGGTTCATTAACAAGACGTTTCAGATTGAATTTTAGATTAGCAGTGCAATAAAGAGACCCCACCCAATACACACAGTGAGCGGATTTGTGGAGTGGTTTATGGTAGACAAATACAGAGAGTGCTTTGCTGTGCATGATCTATGAAGGTTTCACAATGCATTCTCATGTTGCTAAAGGTCCTTACTAATTGCCTTGGTGTGACAGGGTGATTTGTAAAATGTTGCTGCTTTGACAAGCCTCACATAATAAATTAAACTGGCGCAGTAATTAATAAATGAATACATTTCTATTTAAAAGTTTCTTGATCTGGCCAAAAAGAAATATTTTATGCTAAGGTTTTTTTTATTTCTTGAGATGCCACTGTTCACTACTATGTTGCTTCTGGACTGCAATGGGAGGCTCCTCGAGAAAGGTGAAGGAACGAACCGCACTTGCTGGTTTAAACCGAAGATAGGAACAAAAAGCTGGTGTAACTCAGCGGGTCAGACCGCATCTCTGGAGAAAAGGACTAGGTGACGTTTCGGGTCACGAGTTCACACGTTATAGGAGTAGAATTAGGCCATTCGGCCCATCAAGTCTACACCGCCATTCAATCATGGTTGAGCTCTGCCTCCTAATCCCAGTTTCCTGCCTTCTCCCCATTAACCCTTGACATCCGTTCTAATCAAGAATTTGTCTATCTCTGCCTTAAAAATATCCACTGACTTGGCCTCCACAACCCTCTGTGGCAATGAGTTCCACAGATTAACTTCCCTCTGACTAAAGAGGTTCCTCCTCTCCTCCTTTCTAAAAGAGCTCCATTTAATTCTGAGGCTCTGACTGGTCCTGGACTCCCACCAGTGGAGACATTCTTTCCACATCCACTCGATCTATGCCTTTCATTATTCTGTAATTTTCAATGAGGTCCCCCCTCAACCTTCTAAACTCCAGCGAGTAGACGCCCAGTGCTGTCAAATGCTCATCATATGTTAACCCACTCACTGCTGAAATCATTCCTGTAAACCTCCTCTGGACCCCTTCCTGAGTCAGCACATCCTTCCTCAGATATGGGGCCCAAAAGTGCTCTCAGTACTTACAATGCTTCTTTGTTCACATCTATTTTGCTTTGGATTCCTTTTTATGCTTTTTCTTGAGACCAGTCTTCAGGGTGAAGTATGATTCTGTAATGCTGAAGAATTCAGAAATTGTTCTGAAGAAAGACTAATTCAGACAGAAAGGTGATGCTGCCAACTTGGGGAATCGCAACAAGCACAGATACCAAAGAAGCCAAACCCACTTAAGGGCCTGTCCTACCAGCATCGGACTCCATGCGATGAGCGCGATCAAACTAGAAGCGGGGCCCGCACGGAGGTCAGGTGATCCCTGTACCAGGGCCTTCTCCCAACAGCATGCGCTTGCATGCGGCAAGCGCGACCAAACCGGCAGCGAGGGCCGCGCGGAGGTCGGGTGAGTGGCGCAACGCGGCGCAAAGTGAGGCGAACTTGGAGCAAAGTCTTCAAGGTAAGTTCGCCAGGACAGAGAGGGGCACACAGAGAGAGGCACACACACAGAGGGCCACGGAGCCACACACACAGAGGGTCACTGAGGCACGATGTCGGGGCGGTGTGTAATGTGTCAAGGCGACTGCGAGCCGACAAGCCGTTGCCGCGCGGAATTTTTGAACATGGTCAGTTTTTCGGAGCCCCGTGCGATGTCGGGACGAACTCCGCACAATTCCGCACGGCTCCGGCGATCGTAGTGGGACCGGCCCCGCGACGCCAGACGGCTCAAGCGACCACGTTAGGTCGCGCTCATCGCATAGAGTTGCATGCTGGTGGGACAGGCCCTTTACATTGAAGAAGCAGGGAACTCCAGGTCCTGGTTTACATTAAAAAAGAAACAAAGTGCTGGAGCAACTCAGCGGGTCAGGCAGCATCTCTGGAGATCATGGATAGGTGACATTTTGGGTTCTTCAGACTGCAGATCCTTCTTTACATTGAGGTCCGTCTGCAGTATTGGCACCCGTGTCAATCTGCTCACACCTTACTGCACCCTGCATCTGCTGTAGTGTAAGAGGACGCCACGTGGCAATACTGTTTGCCCAGCATGGTTCTGTGTGTGGGAGACAATGTCTCATGAAGTTGATAGAGCTTTTTAAAGAAATAACCAGGAAGGCCGATGAGGGAAGGGTCATAGACATGTGTAAGAAAGAACTGCAGGTGCTGGTTTAAAACGAAGATAGGCACAAAAAGCTGGAGTAATGCAGCGGGACTGGCAGCATCTCTGCAGAGAAGGAATGGGCGACGTTTCGGGTCGAGACCCTTCTTCAGACTGGTTAGGGAAAAGTGAAACGAGAGATATAGGCGGTGATGTGGAGAGATAAAGAACAATGAATGAAAGATACGCAAAAAAGTAACGATGATAAAGGAAACAGGTGTAACTTGGGTGAGGGAGGGATAGAGAGAGAGGGAATGCTGGGGCTACCTGAAGTGAGAGAAATCAATATTCAAACCACTGGGCTGTAAGCTGCCCAAGCCAAATATGAGGTGCTGTTCCTCCAATTTGCATTTAGCCTCACTCTGACAATGGAGGAGACCGAGGACAGAAAGGTCTGTGTAGGAATGGGAAGGAGAATTAAAGTGTCCAGCAGCCGGGAGATCAGGTTGGTTCAAGCGGGCTGAGTGCAGGTGTCCCGCGAAATGATCGCCCAGTCTGCGCTTGGTCTCGCCGATGTGTACGAGTCCACACTTCTTGAACAAAGGATGCAGTAGATGAGGTTGGAGTAGCTCTGCCTAACCACAGGAATTACAGTGGGATTTGATCAGTTGGACAAGTGGGCTGAGGAATAATTAATGGAGTTTAAGTGTGAGGTGTTGCTAAACTAAAGCAAACACACTGAAGCCAAATTCTTCAATATTTTGAAATGCATTTGCTGTGCACTTAATGTACATTCCCAGTATCTTCACCACTGAATCCAATGACAGTATGACCCAAAGTCACAATTTTGTACTGAACTGGAATAGTAGCAAGTAAATAGGAGTTAGCTGTATTCTTCCCCCAATATTCCCCATGCCTTTCTTCAATTCAAATTTGATAACTATCAATTTTTAAACGTTAATTTAAATGATCCGGTAGGGTAGACTTTTCTAAAACCATTTTGTCCAACCGTAAGTAAAGCTTCAGATGATCTGGTTGAAGAAGGGCCCTTGTTTATTTTATCTTGTCCTTTTAGAATATTAATCATAGTTGATTGTTTTCTTTAAACTCCCGCTAGGTTTGTTTGGTAAATATGTAGGATCACTGCGAATATAATGATTACATTGTTCACTTTAACCATGGTCTTTCTGTGTCTCTGTGAAATAAAATTCAGAAGTCACCTTATCCATGTCCCAATTAACTTGCATCTGGTTAACTCAACGTGAACTTTGATCTTGGGTAACCAGGCCTTGTAATGTTTCTTTGTTCCCATTTATTTTGCTTTGTATTCCTATTCCCCCCCCCCCCCTTTTTTTCCTTATTTGCTCGATACCAGTTGTCTTTGGCTATTATTACCCTTGCTCATCTTTTTGTGTTCATGCTTTCTCTCACAGTTTATTTTTAATCATGCCTGTTCTTTCATCTGATGTTTGCCCTGTTACGCTGCACCCTCAGTCGGACCATACTGCTCACTTCAAAATCAGCGCTGCCGTTAACAGATGTCCCTTTGATTGTTGTTGTGCTGTTTACCCAATGGCCAGGAAAAGATCAGTTTATGTGCTTAAGCATTCAAATGTAATTCAAAGGCTCCACCACACCTTTTCGATATCCCTTTCATTGATGCAGTCCCAAAATAAATAGCTGTGTGATTTTCAGGAGTTTTTAAAATGTAGTTGTGCTTCGTGCATGAATGTGAGTGATGACTATTGTTGTTAATCCATCTCCACAAGATAAATACAGATGGGGTTGGCCCCTTGATCAAGTTTGGCAAATCCATTCGGAAAGATCAACAAGTCCCCTCAACACAGTCCCGTAAATGATCCCAAGTTGTTTCCGTCCTGTGCTTTGGAAATGTTGATGGCTCTGTGCAGCCGAAGCCTTTGAACTCCGACCTTGTGCTTGCCTTTTGTCTCAGTTTAACTTGTACTCACTACGTGCATATGTATAGAACACGGCCCCCCTCACCCTTCATTGCCTTCACTGCTTCCTTTAATTTGGACTGAATTTAATTTGTAGTTAGTTCAGACATGTTTACATCTGAATGCAATGAGAATATCAGACTGTGCACATTTAAATAAGCACTGAAGATAGACACAAAATGCCGGAGTAACTGACGTTTCGGGTCGAGACCCTTCTTTAAACACCACAGCTGTGTGTTACTTAATTATTCCTATTTACAATTTTAACAAATTGAATAGCATTGGTCGGCATTTTGTTTACACTAACTACTTACAATTCATATCTATCATAGCTTAGACATAAAGTGCTGGAACAACTCAGCGGGTCAGGCAGTATCTCTGGAGGAAGAGGATGGATGATGTTTCGGATCTGGATACTTCTTCAGAACGGTTCTGAATGCAGTCCGAGGAAGGGTCCCAACCCAAAACATCACCCATCCATTTTTTCTAGACATGCTGCCTGACCTGCTGAGTTACTCCAGCACTTTGTGTCTATCTTCGGTGTATACCAGCATCTGCAGTTCCTTTCTATGCTCTATGCAGAGGTTATTAAATGTTGGGATATGAATACTTAATGCAATCACCGAATGTGTATCTGGGTTGATTATGTTTATGGCTTAACATTAGTAAATACCTTGAAGAGGTAATGATGAGACGCTATAAATTGAAAAATATTCAAGCACGTGAGGTCATTGCACGTAGAGAATCGACAAGCCGATACAAAGTAATTAACATTGAATAATTCTATCTGGGGTTTGAACTTTACAAAGTGGTGTAGCTGTATAAAAGATTGGTTAGACTGTACGTAGCCTACATGCCAAATCCTACACTAGTACCGTTTGGATACTGCAAATTTGCCCTGACAGAATTCACAAATCACAACCCAATAATTGTTTTTCTAACTATAAAATTAATATTTTACTGGGCTTGCAACTTGTGCTTTATCATCTATGAAATAATTTGGTGCAACTGAGGTCCATAAGAGCCACTAAATATACACTGACCCACTTTTTTTCAGATAAGGGGGAGCAGCAATAAGAATGAGTCCTGCTGATTTTAAAAAGCCTCCGCTGCCACAAACAATTTGTCCTATTTCATTGCTGGAAGAGTAGCGTTAGGGTCAATGAGGCATGAGCCACTTTGAAACCTCTGCATGAATAACCAAAGACCTTTTAGCAAACATTTAACATTTAATTTTGATTGTCGATCTACCCTTGAAAAAGTTCAGAAAGTGTCCTTCGGATTGTGGGACAGTTCAAAATTCACCAGGGAAATGTGTTTGATGATCCGTTAGGAGAGTGCAGAGTTCCCTTTTAGTTCAGTTTAATTTAGAGATACAGCTTGGGGACAGGCCCTTCGGCCCACTGAATCCGCTCCGACCAGCGACCACCCATATGCTTGTTCTATGCTATCCCAATTTTTCATCTTGCACACTAGGGGCAATTTACAGAATCCAATTAATCTACAAACTTGCATGTTAAGTTTAGTTTAGTTGAGTGGAGAGAAGCAGCGCAGAAACAGGCCCTTCTGCCCACCGAGTCCTTACCGACAGCAATCCCCGTACACTCGCACTTTCCTACACACTAGGGACAATTTACAATTTTTATTGAAGCCAATTGACCTGCAAACCTGTTCGTCTTTGGAATGTGGGAGGAAACCGGAGCTCCCAGAAAAATCCACGGGTGTGACAGGGAAAACGTACAAACTCTGTATAGACAGCACCCAGAATGTCAAAATGGAACCCCGGTCGGTCTCTGGCGCTGTGTGGCAGCAACTCTACTGTTGCGCCACCATGTCATTGTACAAATTTCAGCTGTCACACTGACACACTTGGTACTGGTCAGTGTAGGAGGTAGAATTTATACATCTTTTTATTATTGGATGGTTGACAGGCCTAGCAGAAACTAACAATTGTGCAAAGAGGAAGACTGCCATCTGAATGCACCATGTTACACATTTAGTTTTAGGTTGAAATGATGTATATAGTTCTGTTGAATTACTCTTATAAAGTAAAACTAAAATGTGAATGGAGGAACAATAAATCAAAGGTCCATGTTTTTGAATATTCTTTCAAAGAGAGTAGAGTATCTTAATCTTTCTTAGGTCTTTATTCTCTGGAGCGCAGAAGGTTAAGGGGGGGACTTGATTGAGGTCTTTAAAATGATGAAAGGGATAGACAGAGTTGACGTGGATAAGCTTTTCCCATTGAGGGTAGGGAGGATTCAAACAAGAGGGCATGACATGAGAATTAAGGGACAGAAGTTTAGGGGTAACATGAGGGGGAACATCTTTACTCAGAGAGTGGTGGCTGTGTGGAATGATCTTCCAGATGAAGTGGTGGAGGCAGGATCGATTTTAACATTTAAAAGTAAAGTGGATAGGTATATGGACGGGAAGGGAATGGAGGGGTATGGTCTGAGTGCAGCTAGATGGGACTAGGGGAAAATAAATGGTCGGCACGGACTGAAAGGGCCGAGAAGGCCTCTTTCCGTGCTGTAATTGTTATATGGTTATATATGTTAATCTTTTCCCTGATTAGGTATTACCCGAGGCCAGACTTCCCACCCATTTCTGACTTTATGTGCATTCTGATTCACACCTTGTAATACGTAAGATTCCTCGTGGCAACTAATCTTTCAGTCTGGTGGAAACGAAGAACAGAAAGGTGGCATCTTCCTCGCAATGAGGAGGAAATGCATTCTTGAATTGGCATCTTTACATTTCAATCAGAAAGTAAGGAAATGGAAATAAAGGTGGCAATCTTGTCTGTGGGAGAGGTTTGTGCCGTGGGTTAAATGGCGAAAGAAAAATTAACCTGACAATTCTTAAAGGAAGAAGAGGAGCAAGCAACTCAGTTGAGAGTAGCAGGTTGAACATTTAAATGATGAAGGCTGCCTTCCGTTATTTTAACAGCGAGTCTGTCTTTAATTATAAACAGTCCTGCTTCTCCACCTGACAGCTGAAAGCAGGAAAGAAGGACTGATTCCTTGAGGTAATTATATTTACAGTAGTGCTTCTGGTTAAGATGCTGGCGGGTTTCCTTAGACCCAATAAGCTACCAATCAAACCATCCCCCAGCCCCGAGCCATGCACCCTTCCGACAGTACAGCACGGAAACAGGCCCTTTGGCCCAAACTGATCCAATGCCAACCTAGAATGTCCCATCTAAACTTTACTTTAGAGACACTGTACAGAAGCAGGCCCTTCGTCCCACCGAGTCTGTGCTGACCAGTGATCACCCAACGGATACCCTAGCACTATCCTACACACTGGGGACGATTTACAGTTTTACTGAAGCCAATTAACTTACAAGCCTGAACGTCTTTGGAACGAGGGAGGAATCTGGAGAAAACCCACACTGTCATGGAGAATGTAGAAACTCCACACAGACAGCACCCATAGTCAGGATTGAACCCGGGACTCTGGCACTGTAAGGCAGCAACTCTGTGCCGCCACTGTGCCACCCAATCTCCCTACATCACCCCACCCACCATTTCATTTCCTAAATATTAGCCTTTAGAGGCCAATAGCTGATTGATCTGTGGATCGCCTGTGAAAATTGGTGCGTGCTTATAGGCGGTTTGTTCTTCAGGGCATTTGGGGAACTTGTTCGCCCTGGTTTACTCGAGCTTCAGATTATCCTCTTGAGCTAAACTCACCTCCAGGCCAAAATCCTGGGCCAACTGAGAGAGGCAGCAAAGCTGTGCAAGAATAACGAGTTTTGTGTGTTTAGAGTACTGAGGGCGTCCATTCAAGCACCCATACACCAAGAAGAGGGTCACCTTACTACAAATACAGACTGCCGGCCAGAACAAAAACGCCATGAAATTTGAAAATCAGAACTGATTAAAAGAAAATAGAAATAAATCCTGAAGGATAATCGGCTTGAGTTTAGAAGAAATCTTCTCCCATTTTCCTAAACCCAGGCAAACACTCCTTGTGCTCAATAGGAGTTGCTGATCACTTTATAATTCGGATGGAACTGCAGGCACCTGCTTGCCGTAAACCTTTGATGCTGCTCCTTCCCTTCCACAATGCACTTTTGGGTCCGTACAATAGGAAACACAAGCAGACAGGAGTAATGGGCTTTTTATATTCGCGCAGAATGGAAACCGAATCCACCCAAAACAAAGTGAAACACTGCAGGATGCACAAAGAAGAAGTGGCTCCCAAATACAGTCCGCACCTAAACAATGGTCTCGGCTTCACCTATAATTACCAGAGCTAGGTAGTGCAGCACAGAAAAGTAGGCGCAGTGCTCTCAGTTTCCCAACTCTGCCTTCCAGATTAACTCTGTGTAGAAAATGGGCCGTCAGTGAACACATGATTCATGCCTTCCGGGACAGGAGCCCAGTCTTGATAATGTTCTGGTAAAATGTGATCGGTGATTATTGTGGGCCGAAGGATCTCTAAATTAAACTAAACACATTCCAATCTTTTGTTGCCACAAATTGCTTGACTTTGCAAAATGTACCGTCGCCCGCAACAACATGACGAAAAGCAACCTCGCTTTTCTTTTTATCGTAGGATAGAACTAGTGCATGATAGAACACGTATCAGTGTTTAGAAAAAGGGTCTGAAGAAGGGTCTGGACCCGAAACGTCACCCATTCCTTCTCTCCAGAGATGCTGCCTGTCCCGCTGAGTTACCCCGCTCTTTTTCTCACAGAGAGTGGTGAGTCTGTGGAATTATCTGCCTCAGAGGGCGGTGGAGGCAGGTTCTCTGGATGCTTTCAAGGGAGAGCTAGATAGGGCTCGTAAAAATAGCAGTCAGGGGATATGGGGAGAAGGCAGGAACGGGGTACTGATTGGGGATGATCAGCCATGATCACATTGAATGGCGGTGTTGGCTTGAAGGGCCAAATGGCCTACTCCTGCACCTATTATCTATTGTGTCTATCTTTGGTGTAAACCAGCATCTGCAGTTCCATCTTACACGTATCCGTGTTTAGTTAAATTTAGAGATACAGCGTGGAAACGTGCCCGTTGTCCCAGTGAGATTCCGCAAACCAATGATCCCCATACACTAGTTCTATCCTACAGACTAGGACAAATCCTACAAACCTGCACACCTTTGGATGTAAGACAGGAAAAATAATTTTATTTTTGTTGTGGTGTCGCAGGTGATGATACATTTTGTAAAGTCAAGTAATTTGCGGCAACAAAAGATTGGACCTTGCGTTTGATCTCCTAATGTTTAGTTTAGAGTTACAGGGTGGAAATGGGCCCTTCGGCCCACCGAGTGCATGCCAACCAACGATCCTCATGCACTAGTTATATTCAGCACGCTAGGACAATTTACAGAAAGCCAATTAACCTACAAATCTGCACATCTTTAGGAAACCGGAACACCCAGAGAAAACCCACGAGGTCACAGGGAGAATGTACACGCTCCGTACAGACACCACCCGTAGTCAGGATCGAACCTGGATCTCGGGTGCAGTAAGGCAGCAATTCTACTGCTGCGCCACTGGATTGGATTAGTTAGTTCGGGTCCATTGGAAGAAGTTTTTAAGCCCAACTCCTGCAGCCCGGCCTTATGATTTGATATAAAATCACAGCAACAGGGTTTAAAACAATTATTATTATTATTAATGATATTGCTTTAAAGTCACCCTCTTGCAGGGAAACAAAAACATCTGGCAAATATCGTGCTCCACAAAACTGCAATTTTAACCCCCTTTCAAAAAAAAAGAAGTCAATTGGAAAGATCAAAGGCTGGCATATCAAAGCAAATTCCCCAATTCTGAATGCAGTAGACTAATTTTGCACACCCTTAGCCACTGGCACTGATAAAGAATAAACAGTGCCACATCTTAAAGTTAAATCTCAGATCAGAAGAATTGTAAGGTATTTGGCTGCAGACATGCATCTAAATGACTTGCTTTCTGCACAAGTGCAAATGATGCCTGTCCGTCAGTGCAGCTGTTTACATTCTGACATTGGGAAAAGACAATTGACAAAAAATACATGTAGATGTGGATGACACAGTGGCGCAGTGATAGAGTTGCTGCCTCACAGCGCCAGGGACCCGGGTTTCGACCCCGCCAGGGTGCTGCCTGTACAGAGTTTGTGTGTTCTCCCTGTGGCCTGTATGGGTTTTCTCCGGATGCTCCGGTTTCCCCCCACACTCCCACCACATACAGGTTTGTTGCCTAATTTGCTTCAGTAAAATTAGTATATTGTTCCTAGTGGCCCATGCTAGTATAATGGGGATCGCTGGTCAGTGCAGGCTCGATGGGCCGAAGGGCCTGTCTCCATGCTGTATCTCTAAACTAAACTAATATCATAGGCATGTGCTGAGTACAGTTAAATCAAATTGCTCACAACAACATTTGGCTAATAACCCCACTTATGCATGCATGTTTTATTCTGACTAGTACATTTGTTTCTATTAGACAAATTAAAACTAAGAGTTTGGTGATCTCCGTCAGCTTGCTGGCCAAATAATTCCAGTGTTGTGTTAGGCCGGTGAACATTGTGTGCAATTTATCACTGGGATTCTTGCTGTCTGTAAGATCTCAGCAGATCTCAAGACTTGGACTGCGTGTGCTTTTTCCCCCCTTCTTCGATGTACGAAACTCAGTGAATCTTAATCACCTCTGTTCCCCACTGAAGCATATCATCGTTAACACCAGAGCGCTGACTGTCCCATTCAGCATGATTACTCTCCGCTGCTCCGGCAGCCTGACATTCAATGAGGACTCTGCAAAAACAGTTTAGGCAGTCGATTGCTTCGTATGAGCAGGCCCTGGCGCGCGTGGAGCCAGCTGGCAAGTTGTCAAGCTGGGGTTGGGCTCGCTGCCAGCGCGCACTGCACCGTGCCAGTCTCGCCTGCCTTGCTGTCTGTCACGGAGCTGGCTTCACAAGGGGGCGTGCCTGAGGAGTTACGAGCCTTGCGCCAATCCCCAAACCCTTTGATGACGAATAATAAAATCAGCCCGTAACATGTCAAAGGAATCTATGTCGAACAGGGCTAAAATATGTCTATTGCTCCTATATGGCAAATAACTAAATGCTTGGAGTTTTAGTTTGATTGCGTCTGCATAAGCTGGTTGTAAAGTTTACAGCTTGTTTCCTATATCTTAAATAGGCTATAAAAGTAAACGGTATCACACATTTTACTGCACTTTTTCCAAGCCTAAACCGTTGTGATTTTACAGTGGGCTAGGATACTTGGAAGCAAAATGATAGCACACCTGCATTTGGATAATTGTTTCTGAGTCTTTGGAGCCGCCTGCTACTTGGTTAACCTGCCGCTATTGGAAGGGATTCACCGGATTTTCAATGGATTTCCCGGTCAGAACTCCAGGCTGAAGCAGAACCTCGTTAAACAACAACATTGCAAGTACACAATGAACTGAAATGAAGTGAGTGGTATTTTCCACAAGGTTTTGATTTTGTTGTGGTCACTTTGATCCTTCATCACGATTATTCAAAGTGACCACATGTTGCTATTAATGCTGAGCTGGCGTGACAGCCTCAGCATTAATAGTATCTGAACACAAGTCATTTAAGGGCAAAATATCATAACGAGAGTCTGGTTGCAAATGATTGTAAATAGATGTGGGTCCCTTCGGTTTTGTAAGAGACAGAAGTTGTCGTTCTTGAGATGTGCAGAAATCTGGAGTGTCACTCACTTTACAGTTTCTGGTAGATCAATAGGTACAAGGTGGAGCAGCGGTAGAATTACTGCCTCACAGTGCCAGAGACCCGGGTTCGATAAACATGCAAGAAAACATTTTTCACACAGAGACTGGTGGATCTCTGGAATTCTCTGCCACAGAAGGTAGTTGAGGCCACTTCATTGGCTATATTTAAGAGGGAGTTAGATGTGGCCCTTGTGGCTAAAGGGATCAGGGGGTATGGAGAGAAGGCAGGTACAGGATACTGAGTTGGATGATCAGCCATGATCATATTGAATGACGGTGCAGGCTCGAAGGGCCGAATGGCCTACTCCTGCACCTATTTTCTATGTTTCTAAGCTTGTAGATTGGTAAATCGCCCCTTGTGTGTACGACGGAAAAGTGGGATAACATGAAACTAGTGTACAGGGGATCGATGTGTAGACTGGTCCCGGTGGGCTGAACGGCCTGTTGCCACGCTGTAGCTCTTTAAAAAAAAAAAAAAAAAAACAGAACACCGATGATTATGCTTAATATATTAGTTATGTTTCATAAACTAAAATGTGCATTTTTTGAAAAAAGAACAATTATATGTGATGCACCAAAAAATGTATTTTGCATAAACGTGTTTGTCATAAATGATGAGTCTGGACCATAGTTTACTGTGGGAAGTAACTTCTGCTGATCATGGATTAGAGTCATGCGAGTAAGATGTGTTATATCTCCTGATGTCTGTACATTTTGATATCAAGGAAAAATGCCACGATCGTTCATCAAGGGATAAGTTATAATTTATACTCGGCAGTCTTGTCTTTTACAGCCCTAAGAGAGGGTGTAGGTACCAGTGATAAGGAATCTCCAACTTCTTCTCTTATCTTCAATCTCTTAGACCACCTTTCCCAGATCATTGCATCATCTTTCAATCATTTGTCACATGTACCTTCTTGCCCCTTCCCCCTCCCCCCCCCCCCCCCCCCGACCTTCCCTCTCCCCTCTCTGTCCGAAGAAGGGTCTCGACCCGAAATGTCACCCATTCCTTCTCTCCAGAGATGCTGCCTGACCCGCTGTGACTCCAGCCTTCAGTGTCTATCTGAAAGACTGTTAAGGGCTTGGACACGCTAGAGGCAGGAAACATGTTCCTGATGTTGGGGGAGTCCAGAACCAGGGGCCACAGTTTAAGAATAAGGAGTAAGCCATTTAGAACAGAGACGAGGAAACACTTTTTCTCACAGGGAGTGGTGAGTCTGTGGAATTCTCTGCCTCGGAGGGCGGTGGAGGCAGGTTCTCTGGATGCTTTCAAGAGAGAGCTGGATAGGACTCTTTAAAAATAGCGGATTCAGGGGATATGGGGAGAAGGCAGGAACGTGGTACTGATTGGGGTCACATTGAATGGCGGTGCTGGCTCAAATGGCCAAATGGCCTACTCTTGCGCCTATTGTCTATTGAAAGAGTAGCATGTTAACGACACACGTCAAAGACGCTGCTGCCGGGTCTGTAAGTCTGGGTTACGTTCTTCTTTTGTGGGGATGCCGCACGGCAGCCGTACGTTTTTTATTTAGGCAGCCGAGTCGGGCAATGGAGCCAAGAGCAGCGGTGTTTTTCCCAAGTTCACAAGTTATAGGAGAAGAATTAGGCCATTCGGCCCACCGAGTCTACTCCGCCATTCAATCATGGCGGATCTCTGTCTCCTAATCCCATTTTCCTGCCTTCTCCCCAGAACCTTTGACACCCGTTCTAATCAAGATCCTCTCATTTGTGGTTCTTGTGGTCTGCGGCAAGGTCTCTTCTCTGTCACCATAACAGCAATAGCCTTTGAAGCCACCCTGAACCTGATCTCTGCTCTGTCCCTGATAAACATAGGAAGAGCAGCAGGCTATTGAACCTCGACCTGTTCCACAGTTCAGTGAGATCATGGTTGGACGGTAACCTAACACCAAATACATGCCCTTTCCCAGTATCCATCAGTATACACTATATCCCGTAAACACATCCAGTTTTAAAATTGATTGCTTTGTTCACTGGTTTTCTCCGGATGCTCCCGTTCCCCCCCCCCCCCCCCACACTCCAACGACGTACAGGTTTGTTGGCTAATCGGTTTCAGTAAAATGAGTAAATTGCCCCTAGTGTCTAGCCCATGCTAGTGTAATGGGATCGCGGGTCGATGCAGACTCGGTGGGCTGAAGGGCCTTTCTCCATGCTGTATCACTAAACTAAACTAAACTAAAGTCATAGGCATGTGCTGAGTACAGTTAATTCAAATTGCTCACAATTACATTTGGCTAATAAGCTGCTGTCTGTACGGAGTTTGTACATTCTCCCTGTGACCGCGTGGATTTGCTGCAGGTGCTCTAGTTTCCTTTCACATTCCAAAGACGTGCAAGTTTGCAGATTAATTGGCTTAGGTAGAAAATTAGAAATTGTGCCTAACTGTAGGATACGGGGTGATCGGCAGTCAGCGCAGATTCAGTGGGCCGAAGGGCCTGTTTCTGTGCTGTATCTCTACAGTCTGAAGTAATGTCTAAAACATGGGGACTTTGTTTCTGAGGGAGACAAAAATGCTGGTGAAACTCAGCGGGTAAGGCAGCATCTATGGAGCGTAGGAAATAGGCAACGTCTCGGGCTGAAAACCTTCATTTCGGGCTGAAACCCTTCAGTCTGAAGAAGGGTTTTGGCCTGATACTTGGCCCATTTCCTTCGATCCATAGATGCTGCCTCACCCATCTACCTTCGATTTTCCAGCATCTGCAGTTCCTTCTTAAACATTGTTTCTGAGGGAATTAACGTCTTATGGTAAGATGATAATTCAATCTCAAGAAAGTTAACTGTTTTCCTTCGAAATCTTCATCGTGTCTCAATTGCAGAGGCAATGGGATGGAGAGTAAGAGTCTAGTTATAGTTTTGCCCTCAGAATGTTCCTTGCTTTTGGTGATAAGGATATTCATGTTGGCTCTCAGCAGATTTTATTCCAAATCTAGCAAACGGCAGTCTCCCTCAGCTGTAGCAATATTAAGCTAACACAATGCTTTTCTTACAAATGTTTCCGTGAATTGGAAGTCTATTTAAGGAGCGAGTATACGTGTGATTAAAATCAGTAGTCAATTGTGATTTAACAGCAGTGTGCAACAACAGGTTAGATTTAATTCACCCAAAGCATTCAAATTAAGCTACGGCTTGGAGCAAATTTAGGCCTTCCTTTAATGATCCAATGCACCTTGTAATTAGCCTTGAAGATAACAATAAAGCCACATTATAAAAAGTCCACATTATACTGATTATTTTGCTGTTGATAAGGAGATGGTTAAAAAGAAGTAAATAAACTGATAAGTTGGAAGTTGGTACAACATTTTTAAAAAGTCCCCTTGCACACTTCGAAATTTCGGCTGACTCAGCTAATGTCTGCTCAGCCTGTCATTGTATCCATGATTTTGCAAACAGCTCAAAAATGCACGGATATTATCATTTTTCATAATATTGTTTCAATGGTGGCTTCATTCACAACACAAGGGGTGCATTTGGAGTGAATTTCTTCCCTCTCCTCACTGTTATTTATATCAACTCTTGTACTGTCAGCACCACTAAAGCTGACAACTTTGGAGTCGGGCCATTCAGCCTCTTTAGACTGCTGTACCTTTTGTTTTGGACTGTACCATAATTCCATTCCATGACCATTAACACTCTCAGTTAAACAATGGCCGTGGAACGATCCTAAGTGATTATAATAAGATTCTACACCCCAGCTAATTGTCATTACAAGTTTAATGGTGCTAAGATTCACACTTTTTTAGTTTGGCTTAGAGATATAGCATGGAATCGGGCCATTCGGCCCACCGAGTCCATGCCGACCATCGATTACCCCTACACTAGTTATATGTTATCCTGCACACTAGGGGGAATCTAGAGAAGCCAATCAACCTACAAACCTGTACGCCTTTGTAATGTGGGAGGAAACCGGAGCACCCAGAGAAAGCCCACGCGGTCACAGGGAGAACATACAAACTCCACACGGACAGCACCCGCAATCAGGATCGAACCTGGGTCTCCGGCACTGTGAGGCAGCAACTCTACCGCTGCGCCACTGTGCTGCCCACCTTATTCCTCCATAAAAAAGATCTCCAAATTAGGTGCGATCGTGCCTTTGTAAGAGAACTTTTCTGAATGACAACTTTTCAAACGTGGTATTAATTTCTTTGTCCTTTCTGGGTAGGAGGTAAAGTGGCTTCTCAGTAAATTTGGATCAGATTTGCACTGGATCAGAGTCAATTTGTAAATGCAATCCATGAAATCTCTTGGACCCAGTGAACGGTAGCAGAACTACCCCCATGATACTCGTAATAACGGAGTTATGGACAAGACTGCTACCAGCCACCTGTGCAATGGTCGTCTTTTTGTTTAGTCTCGTTCGTGCTCCTAATTTAAACAGGGATTCCCAGAATCTTTTTTTTTTTTTTTAAATTATTGTTACACGGGATTTCCAAACATGCAGCTGGGCACTGCAAAGGGCAGAAATACCGGAAAAATAGCCGCAGTGATGTCTCAGTCCTGGGATGGAGCCAGAGATTCTGCTCGAGTTCACCTCTTGGCAAGGCATCGACAGACTGAGAACGTTTTTTTTTTAGAAAGCTGTGGATGAAATGAAATAAGAAACAGCTCTCTGGGTCAGGCCGTTCTGGATTGGCGACGGACCCGGGGGTTTTGTGGTCGGGAACCGGGACAACTCTGGACGGGTGGCGGTTGAAGAGAACAATCGCTGATCAAACAGCAGGATTACTCGGACTCATTTCTCAGCAGAGAGAGAAAGGAAGGGAGTGCTGTGGAGAAAAGAGGCAGGGAAACGAGAGGGGAAATGGAAAAGGCCCCAGCGGGAATCCCCTCAGATCTCAGGAAGGGTTCATGCGGTTAGAGCTATAAAGAGAGATTGCAAAACTGAACATTTCTTTACACTGAAGATTACGAGAGTTACGACATGGCAAATAAAGATAAATTAAATCATCTGGTCAGCAAAATGCCAGAATAATGATGGAGTGTGGGATCTTGAGTTCCCACGGTCAGGAGAGTGAGATTCTGAGTTTCAGGTGCACTTTGTTGTTTAATTTTTTTTTTGTTCCTTTAATCTTACCAAATAGTGAAAGGCTTGGATAGAGTGGATGTGGAGAGGATGGCTTCACAAGTGGGAAAGTCTGGGAACAGAGGTCATACATAGCCTCAGAATGAAGGATGTGCCTTTAGAAAGGAGATGAGGAGGGATTTCTTTAGTCAGAGGGTGGTGAATCTGTGGACTTCATTGCCACAGACGGCTGGGGAGGCCAAGTGAATGAATACTTTTTTAGGGGGGGGGGGGTGACAGATTCTTGAGACTATTTAGTATGGGTGTCAGGGTTATGGGGAGAAGGCAAGGGAATGGGGTTGAGAGGGAATGATACATCAGCCATGATTGAATGGCGGACTAGACTTGATGGGTCTTTCAGAAGTATTTCAAAGGGCAGCACAGTGGCACAGCTGGTAGAGCTGCTGCCTCACAAAGTCAAAGACCCGGGTTCAATCCTGACCTCGAATGCTGCCTGTGTGGAGTTTGCCCGTTCTTCCTGTGACAGTGTGGGCTTCCTCCGGGTGCTCCGGTTTCCTTCCCACATCCAAAAGATGTGTGCCAGTTTGTAGGTTAATTGGCCACTCTGAATTGCCCCTTGTGTGCAGGGGAATGGGTCAGTAAATGGGATAACATGGAACTAGTGTGAATGCAAAATCAATGGTTATTGTGAACTCAGTGGGCTGAATGGCCTCTTTCCATGCTGTGTCTGTAAACTATTCCTTAGGGAGAAGGTGTCAGTACATGTCCCCTGAAGGGAGTGTGTAGGAACGAACTGCAGATGCTGGTTTAAACCGAAGATAGAGATAAAAAGCTGGAGTAACTCCGTGGGACAGGCAGCATCTCTGGAGAGCAAGAATGGGTGACGTTTGGAGTCTGAAGAAGGGCCTTGACCCGAGACGCTGTTGGTCCCACTGAGTTACTCCAGCATTGTGCATCTATCCTTTGAAGGAAGTATGTTTGCTACTCGGTAGCACCGCTGGTACAGCTGCTACCTCCAGTAACTAGAGTTCAATCCCGACATCCAGCCCTACAGTTCTCCCTGCAACTCCCTGTAGCTGCTCCAGCTTGTTCCCACATCTCACATGCAGTTAATAGATTAAACAGCCTTTGTGCCTACATCTGTGAAAGAATCTGGAGGAGGTTGTTGGGAATGTCGGGAGAATAAAACGGGATGAATGTAAATAGTTTCTTGATGGCCAGCGGGGACTCGGTGGGCCGAAGGGTCAGCCTCCGCACTGTGTGACTCCACAATTCTTTTGTCAAGGACCCTGTGTCTTTCATATTCCGCTTGGCCCTGCCAGAGGAGCTGATTCCCGAGTGTTTGCAAGCTTATAGCTTGATGTAAGAAGCATGGAGACTCGGGCTGTGGCTCCAGTGTGTGGTAGGTTCTTCTTGGGAGCATCTTTTGTCTCTTTGGAAGCATTATGTTCTCTTCGATGAACTCTTGTAAGTTCATGCGGTGACTCTTGTGTACGCTGTATGATGTTACCGGGTTGTTTGCAAAATTTAGGCATATGTGATAATTGAGTATCATTGAATCATTGTAAAGGACACGTTGCCACAAGGACTATACTGACTAAGATTATACTTACGATACCAAGGATCACAGTGAGGTAGATAAGTTCATAAGTTCTAGGAGCAGAATAAGGCCATTCGGCCCATTAAATCTATTCCACCATTCAATCATGGCTGATCTATCTTTCCCTCTCAACCTCATTCTCCTGCCTTCTCCTCATAACCCCTGACACCTTTACTAAAGGGCCTGTCCCACTTTCACGAGGTAATTCACAAATTCCCCCGAGTTTTCCGCTTGATTCAAACTTGCAGAATGTTCGTAACGAGGACGTAGGAGTTCGTAGATATATCGTAGTGGCCGGTTATGCCAGCCGTAGGTACTCGTGGCATCGGGTAAGTCGAGGCGTTTCTTCCAGCCCGAGTTTTTAAAAAATGTGCACGAGTAAAAAAAATGGCCGGGATGGAAGAAATTGCAACTTTTTACTTGTAAGGAGGACATTGAAATAGTCGTGGGAATTCGTAGACATACTTGTAAGAGTTCGTGAACATAGTCGTGGAAGGTCATGGAGTTCGTAGATTACCAGGATCTTGAATTTTTTTTTTTAGGTCCTTTATACTCGGCAGAGGTTTTAAATTAAGTTGTGAAAGTAGGACTGGCCCTTAATCAAGAATCTGTAAATCTCCGCCTTAAAAATATCCATTGACTTGGCCTCCACAGCTATCTGTGGCAATGAATTCCACAGATTCACCACCATGCCCCTCATCAGATCTTTTGCTGCTCTGGATTCGCTGTGTCCCGGGGTCAGTTACGTTGAGATCCAGTGCCCTGTATACTGGCGAGGCCACTGCAGTGCGGTGTAAATGCTTAGTTTGGTTCAGTTTAGAGATACAGCGCAGAAACAGGCCCTTCAGCCCACCGAGTCCGTGCCGACCAGCGATTCCTGTACACTACACACCTACACACACTAGAGACAATATACAAATTTACTGAAACCAAAATATCCTACAAACGTGTACTCCTTTGTGTGGGAGGAAACCGGAGCGCCCGGAGAAAACCCACACAGGTCACGGGGAGAAGGAACAATCTCCGTACAGACAGCACCCGTAGTCAGGATCGAACCCGGGCCTCTGGCGCTGTAAGGCGGCCACTCTACCCTGCACCACCGTGCCGCCCCTAGCACAAGTGACTGCCCGCACTGACAGAAAGGCCTTGACAGCTGGTGAGGCCCTGACTACGGTTCAACAACTGTTGCAGCTGGCGCTGAACTGAGTGTCTCAGAATCACTTGGGCCTTGTGAAAAAAAAATAACAATGTTTGAAACGATTATTTATTAACTTATTTTGAAAGATTACAGGACAATGAGACACGGACTTGCTCTTTGGAAACAATTAAATGAAGTTAATTAAATCAGATAATACACTTTCCGATGTAGCTGATTACTCCCATTTATTACCAGTCCGCTCCCTGCATTTGCCTGGAGTGGGTTCTGTGAGCTGAACTTGCAGCCGGAAAAGTTGGAAAGGCTGTGGAAGTTGGTGCTGTCCTGGTGAACTCCACGAGGAGTCCGCCGGCGTTGTACAGATATCCCAATTCAATTCAATTCAGTTTTATTTTCATATGTAGGTTAACACGGGGTCAACAGTACAATGAAATGTGTTTGACAAGACAACGGGTCACCTCAGCAATAATATTACAAGGATAAAATAAGATAACGATGACATTGGTAAGGTAAAACCAGGGCCAATGTTGCGCTGACTAGAAGGCTCTTCTTCAACTTGCATTTGGAAACGGCCCAGATCTGGGCTAATGTACTAGCTTAGTTTCATTTAGTTTTGGTGATACAGTGCAGAAACAGGCCCTTCGGCCCATTTAGGCCACACCGACCAGTTATCACCCCCGTAAACTAACACCATTCTACACACTTGGGCCAATTTACAATTTTTACCAAAGCCAGTTAACCAACAAACCTGTGCGTCTTCGGAGAGTGGGAGGAAACCAGAGCACCCGGAGAAAACCCACGCAATCACAGGGAGAACGTACAAACTCTGTTTAGACAGCACCCGTAGTCAGGATCAAACCCCAGTCTTTGCCACTGTAAGGCAGCAACTCTACCTCTGTGCCACTGTGCCGCCCAAGTAGATCCTAGTGGATCCCAGTATGATCATTTATTGAATGATTAGTGATAATTTATTGTAATCTTGTTGATTGTATATTTGTTTGTGGTATTGTTGCATTAATGTGCCTGTAAAGCTGCAGCAAGTAGAAATGTCTTTATACCATTACCGGTGCTTAAGATCATTAAATACTCCTGACTCTTGCTTCTTTCGACTCTCTTGGATCATAAAGGATGACATCAACCATTAACGCAAACCAACCTCCCTTCCACTGACTCCATCTACACGTCACGCTGCCTTGGCAAGGCCAGCAGCATAATCAAGGACGAGTCTCACCCCGTTCACTCCCTCTTCTCCCTTCTCCCATCAGGCAAGAGGTACAGAAGTGTGAAAGCGCACACCTCCAGATTCAGGGACAGTTTCTTCCCATCTTCACAACAACTGGAGAGTGGTCCTGAGCTACTACCGACCCCATTGAGGACCCTTGGACTATCTATAATTGGACTTTACTGGACTTGCTGTAAACGTTATTCCCTTCATGTACTTGCACACTGTGGATGACACGATTGTAATAATGTATAGTCTTTCCGTTGACTGGGTAGCAAGCGACAAAAGGTGTTCGCTGCACCTCCGTACGCGTGACTAAAGTAAACTAAATTAAAACTTAAGTAATGTGTAGGAAAGAACTGCAGATGCAGGTCTACTTCAAAGTTAGACATAAAAAGCGTGAGTAACAGCGAGTCAGGCAGCATTGTTGGAGAAAAGGAAAGGAATAGGTGACGTTTCGGGTCGAGACCTTTCATCAGATTGAGAGTCAGGGGAGAAGGAAACGAGCGATATAGAAGGTATACAGAAGAAATGAATGAAAGGTATGCAAAGCCAGAGAACAGGTGGAATCACAGAGGAGTTAAACTGGGAAGATAACCAATCTGAAACGCCAGCTTTGTTCCTCCCTCCGCGCGGATGCTGCCTGAACATCTGCACATTACTAGCATTTTCCACCTTTGTTTCGGATTTCCAACATGCGCAGTATTTTACTTTTGACGCAAAATACATTGTTAGTCCATTGGGGATGTGGGGTTGAACGACAGCCATCTTGCCCGGGGGTTGGGGGGGAGGAGCGGGGGAGCGGGGCAGTGTTTCTGGCTCACGAGAGTGAGTCCTGAGGCTGTGACTCCTGCAAAACCCTGACATGAATGTGCAGCACATGTTTCCTTTCTGACGAAGACTTGCCATGCTGGTCTTCTGCCTAATTCCAAATGAAAGGCCCAAACCCTGTTCACGGCACAGCTGCAAATTTTTACCTTTGTTCTCAATGTACAGCTGTTTCGCATTACTTGTGAAAATTAAAAGCGCGCCCAGCGGCCTTCCCTTTGCTCCTGCTTTTGCGCGGTGCCAATATAAAGGTGGCCAAAGCGCAGCAAGAATTCATTCAGAGCACTACTAGCAATCTGGCATGAATCCCCAGCTGCAGTGGCCAATGTTCCTACCTGTTCTTGTTCACTCGGAGGAAGGGACATCCCTGGCAAAGCAAGCATTCAGCTGGAAATTAAACTGGAAAAGAGTGCAGAGAACATTTACCGGGATATTGCCAGCACTTGAGGGGCTGAGCTAGTGGGAGAAGATGCACAGGCGAAGTAAGGCATTATTCCCTGGAGTGCAGGAGGCTGATGGATGATCTTCACTGAGGTGGATAAAATCATCAGGAGAATCTGGTAAGGCAAATGCACAGTCTTTTACCTGGGGGATGGGGGAATCATGAGCCAGAGGATGTTGGTTTAAGCTGAGAGGAACCTTTTGGTGTAACCCTTTAAACACATAAGGTGGTGGGTATATGGAATGAGCTTCTAGAGAAGGTAGTTGAGGCAAGTGCAATGAGTGCATGTAAAAGACACTTGGACAGGTAAATGGATAGGAAAGCTTTAGAGGGATATAACCAAAGGCAAGCTAGTGTTAATGTAAGGGGATCGCTGGTCGGCGCGGACTTGGTGGACCACAAGTCCTGTTTCTGTGCTGTATCTCTAAACTAAACGACAAAGAGTAGAATCGGTTCATGTCATGTAGAATAAAATGACTTGGATCTCTTAGGGGAAGAAGCATTTTAATGTACTCGACAAACAAAAACAGATATTTGGAAAGATTTATCATTGTTTATCGGCATTCTTGTTTAGAATTCGTGGGAAGTTCCTGAAATCAAGGGGAAATGTGCTCTTTAGATGTGCATCTCATTAGTGCCAAGTGCTACTGATGGCACAGGGAGAGCATTCTTTACCAGCGACGGGATGAGTACGTTTACAGGAAATTTTGAGCAGAGTTTTGTTATCCAATCCCTCAAGTCGCTACGTCATTCAGTAAGATTGTGGCTGATTTGGTCTTTGGCCTTCACTCTAGTCTCCTGCCCAACACCCACCATCCACTGAAGTGCAAGGTTTATCTCGGATATACTTACTGAATCAACTGTCACCCAACCTTTTTCTCCAGAGATGCTGCCTGACCCAAACGAGTTACTCCAGCACTTTGTGCCTATCTTTGGTATACAACAGCACCTGCAGTTCTTTGTTGCTACATAATGACTGAGCTTCCACAGATGTTGTGTAACCATGGGACTTTGGGAGGGAGTTCTTCACTCGGGGTCTGGTGGAATCTCAAGCTCAAAGTCACAGAGTACAGGTCAATCTTCCCAGTTTTTCCTCATAAGGCCACCTCAAATCCCCGAATATCTTCTTGGATGCTTCTTATATTTCTTGCTATTATTATTCGGATTCTCCTTAAACCTTTTTTGAACGATTTTTAAATCAATAGTGTAAAACACATAACAGAACAGCACAATCAGTTTGTTACATCCTGCAGTGTGCTCATATTTGTGGTGATCTTACACTGGTTTTCAAGTGAATTCAACTTCCCCAAAGTGGCCTGTAGATACACGGTTAAAAATGTTGCCACGGAATATTCCGACCCGATTTTCCTTCACCCACAAGTAGCAGTTTGAATAAAATGACAACAATGACTACAAACAGAGACATAGAAAATAGGTGCAGGAGTAGGCCATTCGGCCCTTCGAGCCAGCACCGCTGATCATCCAAAATGAGCACCCCATTCCGGCTTTCTCCCCATATCCCTTGATTCCGTTAACCTATATCTAACTCTCTTGAAAACATTCAGTGAATTGGCCTCCACTGCCTTCTGTAGTAGAGAATTCCACCACAATTCTCCACTACAATTCTTAAATGAGCTGAAAACCCACGAGCTTGACAGACCTGAATGCAGGATTGTTTCTATATCAAATATTAGACGATCATACCACAAATAAGTCTGTTTATTTCTCCGACTCAAAACAAATTTGAAAAATTGCCAACTTCCATTGAAGATGTGATTGCCTTAAACACTGACAACAGTGTATTTGTAGTGGTTTGCACAGAGTTTGTTATCTAATTTGTTTTGCAAGCAGCTTTGGTGATCAGAGCGTTTGAAATTGTGGAGTCAGAGGAGCGTGTACATTTAAAGTGCACCCGAAGCAGATTTCCCCTGTCGCTACGATGGGAGCTCCTTACTGGACCAGTGCAAGATTAAGGCCAGCTGCCCTGCCTTAATCTCTGTTTATTCTCCGCATCAGATATTTATCTGTTCTTCCCTTAAGGCATGCCTTAACCACAAGCCCGTGGCAAAGAATTCCACGCCCCGCCGATCCTTTGCATAAAAACGAGGAAGTCCATGCAAAGTCCACTTAGTTTGGTAAGAAACTGCAATGTGTTTCCTCAGTTATTCCTTCCTGTTGACGGGTTATTTTTCAAAGTGTCAAATACATTTCTATCTCCCCTTCAGCAATCAAATGCAGGTTGCTGGCATCCATGGAATTATTTTGCTTCCAATCTCTCTCGCTATCATTTTATCTGCCTATTGACTTCTTACTCCCATTATAAATATCGAACCAGGATTAGTTTAGTTTAAAGATACAGCATGGAACGGGGCCCTTCGGCCCACCGATCTGCGCCGACCTCATTAGTTCAATAAACTGGTTTTCACTTGAATGGAGGATATTTCCTAAACTGTTAAATGGGTGTCATTTTTATTATCAGATTCAGAACTTGGTTTATAAGGGAAATAAAAAAATATTGCACCACATATGTCAGCCTTTGGAAACAAGAGAGGGTTCCAGTTCAGGTACAGACCTTTCTGTGAGAGACAGAA
Organism: Raja brachyura; assembly: GCA_963514005.1. Next base: position 34,876,701 of record OY740803.1, read on the forward strand.
GGGGAGTCAGGAGCTGTCTGAGCATGGGCCACCCTGATCACATTCAGTCATTCTGCAGTGTGTGGAGATACTAGGGAGCTGAACTACCTGGCTCAAGATCACATACACCTGGGAGCACTACCTCTGTCAAAACAAACGTAACATGAGGATCCCTGGTATCTTATGAGACGACATTTGAGGGAACAGAAATGTTTTATGGGCCTGTCCCACTTACGTGACTTTTTCGGCGACTGCTGGCACCCATCGTAGGTCGTTGCAGGTCGGTGAACATTTTCAACATGTTGAAAATCCAGCAGCGACCAGAACAAGGTACAACTCTTTGGGCGACTACTCACGACCGTACAGGTCGCCAGGGTGTCACCTGTATGGTTGTGAGTAGTCTCCTCAGTTGCCCGTCTTTCTGGTCGCCGTTGGATTTTCGACATGTTGAAAATTTTCGCCGACCTGCAACGTCCTATGACGGGTGCCAGCAGTCGCCCAAAAAGTTGCGTAAGTGGGACAGGCCCATTACTTTGTAATGCCAGGGTTATTCTTCACCCACTTCTTTGGATGAAGTTGCTTCTTCCTTCGAAGCATCTAGGATGACTGGAGTATTGGCTGCAGCTTTAGCTTAACACAGTCATCTCAATGCCAATGCAAGGGCTGCGGGTATAGTATTACTATGAAGAAAGTGTTCATGTGTGTGCATACCCCATCTCTCCAAGGTTTCCGCATATTGACCTATTTAATGCTATTTTAAAATGTACAATGTTAAAAGCTTGTTCAAAATCAGTTAAAGGTGTTCCTCTTCAACTTACAAAGCAGCACAAATAAGTGAGGCTTTGCCACGGGGAATTTGCTTTACCCGACTCTTGAAACTCAACTGAGTAAACTGGAAAAGAAGAGATGACTTTTTTTCTGAGACAAGTTTCTGAAGGGAAATCCAAGCTATTTTGTTAACCAAAGCCAATGGCTGAAGGGCACAGCATAGAGAGGACATGTTGCTCTCTGCACCCAGAGTTTAGACATTGACTTTAGAGATACAGCGCAGCCCATGCCGCCCAGTGATCACCCCGTGCATTGGCACTGTCCTACACACTAGTGGCAATTTACAATTTTTACCAAAGCAGTTTCACCTACAAAATTGCACGCCTAGACCAGAGCACCTGGAGAAAACCCACGCGGTCACAGGGCGAAAGTTCTAACTCCGTCCAGACAGCACCCGTAGTAGGATTGAACCCGAGTCTCTGGCGCTGTAAGGCAGCAGCTCTACCGCTCCACCACCGCATCGCCACGAAGCACTCAGCCCAATCTTTACCTTTCATCTTTATTAATTTCTCCATAGTCTTGTAACCACTCATTGCGTCCTTCCTACCACCTCTCCCTCCCGTTCTCCCATCTGCTGCTGCTTCCTCTCAACCTCCACCATGTTGCTCAGCTTCCTTCCTAGTTTCCGCTACGTCTCCACTACTCCATCCACAACAGCTTCCTCCCCGTGCCTGGTTTTGCAAATGTCAATTGGGAAATGCAACCCCTGGCCCATCATTGCCCTCTCACTGCAACCACAAGGGGCAAGACCTGAGACCTCTTTGCAGATGGTGGATTTGCAGTGGTCTCTGTCACAGTACACCATGAGGAGCAGTGTTGCTCCGATCTGCAGGCTGTTCCCAGGGACACATGTTGAGCCAGGCAGCAAATGCAGTTGGACAGCCATTGACTCAGCGGAAGATGCTCTTTGGTCTGCCAGAGACTTCTTGTTCTTCCAGCAGAGCGAGATGTCCGTGAGGGAATACTGCTGACAGGCACATTCCAGCCCTGCATTAGTTTCTGTAGAGGGATGTACTGAAGGCAAAGACTCTTTGGCGGAGGGAGGATCGCAGTCTTTGTTACTGGACACTGAGGGGCTAAGTCTGGTGGTGAGACCTCTCAAACAGAATAGTCTTATCGCCCAGGGGCTACATGGGTGGCATTGATGCTGTGTAAAAAATACATGCGAACACTGCCATGCATTGAACGAACTGCATAGCAGCACTAGCACAAGTAACGCAGCGCTACGGAATGACACTAAGAATGTAAAGATTGCACTGTTCTTTTTTGGTATGCACTTTTTATTATAAAAAAAGTTTAAGAAATGTCTAAAATAGTAATCGCCAGTGCACACCAAATTGCAACCAAAGACTACAGCATACTCTTGTGGAATAAATGAATCAACAGTATTATTAAGAAGCCAGGGGGGTTACACAAAAAGCTGGAGAAACTCAGCGGGTGCAGCAGCATCTAAGGAGTGAAGGAGATAGGCGACGTTTCGGGTCGAGACCCTTCTTCAGACTGTTCTTCTTCTTATTAAGAAGCCATGTTTGTGTTATGCGGTCAGTTGTAAACTTTTTATTTTTTTCTACTGTTTTAGTGGGCAACTAGTCATTTGACAAACGTTAGCCGCTAAATTTGTTCCAGAACATTGCGAGCTGCAGAGGTGCTTAAATGCTAATTCACTGCCATATCACCCGGTCCACCTAAGTCGCTACCTTTATGGAACTACGTACCTGTCCCCAATGTCTCTCTGTTCTACAAGACTCTCTAGGCCCGACCATTTACTGTGTGTGTGGCCTACCCTGCTTTGTCTGACTAAAAGGCAACGCCTTGTATTTATTTGAATGAAACTCCACCAACACTCCTTGGCCCATTGGCCCAGTGCACAAGATCCTACTGTAATCCTAGACGACCTTCTTTATTGGGCACTGTACCACTGCTTTTAGTGTCGTCTGCAAACTTACCAACCATGCCATCCTCCAATCACATCCAAACCATTAATATAAATGGTGAACAACAGTGCACCCAGTCCCAATCCCTGTGGTACATCACTCGTTACAGGCCTCATCTGAAAAACAATCCTCAGATTCCGATTCACACTAGTTTATTGTCATATACACCAGGGTGCGATGACATTACCACCTTCCCATGAAGCTCATAGGGTACTCGGTATAATACAGCAATGATCAATACAACAACAAATGCAAAACAGCAGAATGACGGAGAATGCAGTGCAATTGGAAGTACTGTCAAAAAATTATTAAATACAAGAACGGAATAACGCATGAGGTAGAGCTTAGAGTATGTGTCCGTACCACCAGGAAGGGGTATGAATGATGCGATTGTTTCAAGAGTCAGATGGCAATGGGGAAGAAGCTGTTCTTGAGTCTGGTCATCTGGGCATTTTAGCTCCTGTATCTTTTCCCAGAGGTTAGAAGAGGGATAAGGGAATGGACAAGATGGCAGCCATACTTGCCGATGCTTCCAGTCTTCCTGATGTAACGCACCATGAAGATGGACTGGATGGGAGGAAGTGAGGACTGTGATGGACTGTACGGTGTTCACCACTCCGCAGGTTCAGGCGGTCAAGAGCAGCGCAGCTGCCACTCCAGGCTGCGGTACATCCCAACAGAATACTTTCCAATTCGCATCTGTAGAAGTTGGAGAGAATTCTTGAGGGCATGCTGAATCTAGTCAGATGGCTAAGAAAGTAAATATGTTGATGTGCTTTCATGATCACTGGATCAGTGTGAAGGGACCAGGTTAGCTTGCTGGTTTCCAAAAAATGTATCTCACGGTACCATTGGTACACGTGACAATAAAAGGAACATTGGTGATATGGGTTCTGAAGAATATGAAGCTATTGGCCATCTCTATATCTACAGCGGCTCTATGGATGAGAGGCTTATGTACACCCCTTGGCTTCCTTAGGTCAACAACCAACTCTCCTGGCTTGCCGACATTAAGGGTGAGGTGGTTGTCCTGACACCACAACACAAGATTCTTGATGTCTTTCCTGTATGTTGCTTCGTCCTCATTGTTGATCCAGATGACTACGGTGGCATCGTAGGTGAACTTAAAGATAGTCTTGGCCGCACAGTCATGGGAGAAGAACAAAGGACTGAGCACATGGCCCCAAGGAACACTAGTGCTAAGCATTGTGGAAATGGTATGACCAATTCTAACCACTTGAAGCCTGCCAGCCCAAAGTGCTGAAGCAGGTTCGAGATGGAGGCCCCAAAACCAAGACGTCTTCCAGCACCCTCTGTCTTCTACCTTCAAGCCTAATTTGTGTCCAGTTGTCCAGCTCGCTCAGGCTCCCATGAAATCTAACCTTCTCGACCAGCTTACAACGTGGTACCCTGTCGAAGGTCTTGCTGAAGTCCATGTAGATGATGTCTGCCACACTGCCCTTGTTAATCTACTTGGTTCTTCAAAAAACTCAATCATAATGTGAAATATGAATTCCCAAGCACAAAACCAAGCTGACTACCTCTAATGAATCCTAGTATGAATATTGATTTCTTTAACTTCAAGTAACCCTTGCTTTCCCTCTCTCTTCATCCCTCCCCCACTCTAGTCCTCTGCCTAGTTTCACCGCCCTCCTGATTAACTTTAGTGCTCGTAAGCCTGGTTGTCACATTTCTGTCAGCCAACAATGAACCATTCAACATTTCCTTGATTATCGTCTGCTTTGATCAGTCGTTTTCACATCTTACATTTGCTTTCTACCCTTCCGTATCTCTGGCTTCCCTCTCCCCTGACTCTCAGTCTGAAGAAGGGTGTCGACCCGAAACATCACCCATTCCTTCCCTCCAGAGATGCTGCCTGTCCCGCTGAGTTACTCCAGCAATTGTGTCCATCCCTAATCACTCCTTGCCAATCCAAGGTCCTGGTGAAGACCTTGCCTTTCCAAATGGATTTTCCCATGGTGGTTGAAGGATACAATTGGGAATTAGTTACTCATCTTCTCTGAACAGTTAAATGTTCAGGTCCAACACTTCTGGCCAGCTGATCTAACTGGAGTCAGGATTAACATTTAGATCTCAAAAAGGTTTTAAAATTTATATTGTTTTACTCGCTCGGTTACATGGTTAAATAATCAGAAGATAGGCTGGGAGTTTTTTTTGGACTGCTTCCTCATGATAAACAGGCTCCAAAAAAAGCATCTGAAACTATTTATGCTCGTACTGGAGCACGAGTACATTACAAAGTTTATAATCACTTGTTTGGACAAAGAAATAACCTTCACTGTCGGTGTGATGATATTTCCTTGGTCAGTATGGACAGGGGATTTTTTCTTTTAATGTTTTTGGTTATACCCGCCACTTGTATAAAATTCCATAGTTTCACAAGCAAGTCCTACATGGATAGGACAGGTTTGGACGGATATGGACCAAGCCGCAGGCAAGTAGGACTAGTGTAGCTGGGACATTGTTGGCCAGTCCTTCATGAATCCTTTTCTAGATTGTAATGACGGAGGCATTTTTTTAAGGAGGGGACTTCTTTAGACTCGGGGGGAAAAAATGAATTTCTCTTCCCTACTTTGGCCCACGCTGGCAATTTTATCAACCTTAATCATATATGAGTCAGAGACTCTTAACAAAACGCTCCAGCCATTACATTTTTCCAGAACATAATAAAAAGCCGAGGCACTTCTGGACTAGCATACAGTGTGATGCAGGCTTGCCTAAGAGGAGTTATGAAGGATCTCTCACTATTTCTCTGTAAAATCTGTCACAAACTACTCTTAATGAAGCTGGCCATATGAAAAAGACACAGAATTGAAGTATATAACGATTTTGCCGACTTATTTTAATTGGAATTAATTGCGCAACACGGTAGAGTTGCTGCTTTACAGCGCCAGAGACCCAGGTTTGATCCAGAATATGGGTGCTCTCTGTATGGAGTTTGCACGTTCTCCCTGTGTTTTCTCCGGTTTCCTCCCACACCCCAAAGTTGTGTGGGTTTGTAGGTTAATTGGCTTCTGTAAATTGTTCCTAGTGTGTGGGATAGAATTAGTGGACGGGGTGATTGCTGGTCAGCAAGGACTTGATGGGCCAAAGGGCCTGTTCCCACACAGTATCTTGAAACTAAACTAAACTGGACTTCACTTTTGGTTCAAGTTTGGCTTGCCTTTCGAATCGAATCATCATGGAAACCATTAACTTATAAGATGACACAAATTGGAGATAAAGAGGGTTAATTGCTTGGTTTTAAAACTTGTTAGTCAAGTTATCCTTCATGGTTGATGTGGAAGATATACTGACTATTCGCCACTTTTCTTGTTCTCTGGGTTTCAGCTTCAGAAATGCCCCATTGTGTTTACACAGGTAGGCATCCGTCATATTCAAGCAAGGGTGATAGACCTTGAAATGTACACTGATGGTGGGTAACCTCATGACGGGTGGGCAATTGCGGGTGTGCTGTGCATAGTTTACTGATGTGAAAAAGAGAAGTTCATAATGCATAAGTTATAGGAGCTTAATTAGGCCATTCGGCCCATCCAGTCCACTCTGCCATTCAATCATGGCTGATCTATATTTCCCTCTCGACCCCCATTCTCCTGCCTTCTCCCCATAACCCTTGACACCCGTACTAATCAAGAATCTGTAGAAAGGAACTGCAGATGCTGGTTTAAACCGAAGATAGACCCAAAATGCTGGAGTAACTCAGCAGATCAGGCAGCATCTCTGGGGAGAAGGAATGGGTGGCGTTTTGGGTGGAGACCCTTCTTCAGACTGAGATATCAAGTATCTGTCAATCTCCGCCTTCCGGGATTGTCCGAGACGTCTGAAGAGTTTTCCAGAGATGGAATGCATGGATAGGTCTGAAAAAGGATCCTGACCCGAAACATCACCTATCCATGTTCTCCAGAGATGCTGCCTGACCCGCTGAGTTACTCCAGCACTTTGTATCTTTACTTTAGACTTTAGAGTCACAGATTGGAAACAGGCTCTTTGGCCCACTGTGTCCGCGCCGGACAGCGATCACCCCATACACTAGCACTCTCCTACACAAATTGTAACTAGGGACAATTTACAATTTTTAACCGAAGCCAGCTAGCTTAAAGACCTGGGCGTTGTTGGAGTGTGGGAGGAAACCGGAGCATCCGGAGAAAACCCGCGTGGTCAGAGGGAGAACGTGCAAACTCCGTATAGACAGCACCCGTAGTCAGGCTCGAACCCCGGTAAGGGGCTGTAAGGCAGCAACTCTACTGCTGTGCTACTGCCCTTCTATGTAAATCAGCATATGCAGTTCCTTGTTTCTACAGTGTGATCCTGCACCTGTGTAGAAAGATGATTATGGAAATCCATTATTCTTTAACTGCATGCATAGAACAAATCTTTGGGTATGCGTGCTACAAATATCGAACTACCAATGGTTTGGAATATCAGTTCTCATTTGGTTCTGTATAGTAAACATGCAATAGCATAGAAGATGCTCCACTCCTGAAGTTCAGATTGAAGGTCAATAAAACTCTATTCTTAAAGTAGAATAGTCCTGTGCTATGGCCGCTAAACTCTACAATGTTCTTTGCACAAAGGCCAGCAAATTCCACGTCAGAAACGGGGTTGTTGACTATAAAGTGGAAGGAGAATTACTTGGGGGAAAATACCCAGCCTATTTTGATTTAGTTCAGTTTAATTCAGAGATACTGTGCGGAAATAGGCCCTTCGGCCCACCGAGTCCATGGCGACCGGGGCTCACCCCGTACACTAGCACTATCCTGCACAGTAGGGACTATTTACAATTTTACCTAAGCCAATTAACCTACAAACCTGTATGTCTTTGGAGTGTGGGAGGAAGCTAGAGTTCCTGGAGAAAACCCACGCGGTCACAGGGAGAGGGTGTAAACGTTGCACAGACAGCACCCCAGAGTCGGGATCGAACCGGGTCCTTGGCGTTGTAAGGCAGCAACCCTACCGCTGTGCGCCACCGGGCCACCCTTTCTATTTTATTTTCCATGCTTCAAACTCAACTCAACATTGAAGATGTTGCCTCACGCCACATTTTTGGTTGTGAGATATCAGGGCCACAGCTAACGGACTCCCACACACCACTCGTTCCCAAATTGAATCAACCTTCTTTTGATCAAATCTTTTTATTGAAAGGAGAAAGTGGGAACTGCGAGCACATTACATGTGCCAACTGACAAAGCCCTACCTGTTGTCACAGGCAGAGCTAATTTGCTTTTTGAACATTTTCTCTATCTTTTCATCTCAAAACTTCAACCCTGGCCAATAAAAGAATAAATTAAGAATGAATAGCTTTGAAGTCAGTAAAATGGCGAGAGGGCGGAGGACGCTGAGACATTTTTCCTCAGTTAATGTAATGATAGAGGGAGTTTGGATGCCTGGAAGCGATGTGGTAAAGCACTCAGACTTGAACTATCTGGGTAACTACTGCTATTGTCGGTGCAGCCTGAGAAAAGGAATGGC